>CM019176.2:37886436-38196621 GCA_009739505.2 Apolygus lucorum
TTTTCAGCAACGATGTGAGGGGTGCAGCGATACCGGAGAAATTCGGTATAAAACGTCGGTAGTACCCCCGCCATTCCAAGGAAGGTCTGCAGTTGTTTGGCGTTGCAGGGGGTCGGAAATTTGTCCACCGCCGTTGTCTTCTCGGGCTCGGTCCGTATTCCCTCTCTCGTTATCCGGTGTCCTAAATAGCGAATTTCGGATTTCAAAAAAATCGCATTTTTCGTGATTCGCTCGTAGTCCAAACTTCTTGCAATCTACTACGGATTTTATCTAGACTTTCAAGTGTGCCTCCAACGTTGGTGAGAACACCACGAGTCATCTAGATAGACTAAACAGTGCGTGCCAATTAATCCGTCGAGCGCATCATTCATTGTGCGTTGGAAAGTTGCGGGGGGCGTTCCTTAGTCCGAACGCCATCCTCTGGTACTCAAAATGACGTCCCAATGCCGAAAACGCTGTCTTCTCAATGGAGTCAGGGTGAATAGGCAATTGGTGATATCCCGCCACCAGATCGATTTTACTGAACCAAGCACACTGTCCTAGGGCCGCGACGGTACTCTGCAAATTTGGCATCGGATATGCGTCCGGCTTCGTCACCTTATTTAGTCCGCGGTAGTCCGTGCAGAATCGCCACTTTTGAGGCTCGCCCGCAGGGGTCTTCTTTTTTACAAGTACCACCGGCGCATTCCACGGGCTACTCGATGGTCGGATGATGCCATCCGCCAACATACTCATCAGTTGTTCTTCAACCTCGTCGCGTAGGGCGTGAGGTATGGGGTAGGGTCGCACGTTGACAGGTGGTTGGTCGCCCGTCTCAATTCTGTGCGCCACCTCCAATTTACATCCCTCACGGCTAGGTTTCTGAAACACCCGATGGTATTTCACCAGGATGTTCCGCAGCCGGTTGGTTTCCTCCTCTGGTACTTCTGTACTCTTCCGCTGGAGTTGTTCCATTATTTCCTTTTCGGATGCGGTCCATCGTTCTGCAAGGGTGAGTTCTCGTTCCTCTTCATCAGCTGGGTCTTCCTTGTCGCTAGACACGGGTTCGTTTACAGTCGGGGTGTCCACGGGATCATCTTTGGAAATGACATTTGTATCCGTAGTAGGGCGTACCTCCGTACCGGGGTCGGTGTGTACCTCCATATCAGTTTGCTGATGTACCTCCGTACCGAGGTGGAGGGGTACCTTCGTACCAGTCTGCCGATTGTTACCTCCGTACCGGGGTGGTTGCGTACCTCCGTACCGGGGGTGTCGAGTACCTTTGCACTAGCCTCGCTGTGTACCACTGCCGTCGGGGAGATCATCAATCTTGTCGATGGTTTCCGTTGCACGTACTCCCGCTACGGGTACTCCCTCTCGTTCATCCCCCTTCAGTAGAGTCACCTCGTGTCGGTCCGCTCGTATGACCATTGGTATCTTCTTGAGTATATCCATCCCCAACAGGTCCAACCCAGTTCCCTCTTGTTCAAAGACGAGAAAAGTATGGTCAAATTCCACACCCCCCAAGTTCACTTGTACCTGTTGCTCGCCACGGAATTTGAGTGGGTATCCATCCGCCCCCCAAGCGGTTGCATTGTCGGAAGGATTGGCGTACCGCGTACCGGAACGGTGAGTACAGATACCGCTGCACCCGTATCTAGTATCAACGATCTCGACTCATTGTTCAACGTAGCATTCATGCGTAGCGTTCTGCTCATGGGTTTTTCGATGATCGTTATGTGTCCCACGTCTCTTGATACTGGTACCAATTCGTTATCTTGAGGTGTAAATGTCGTGTTGGTACCCTGAGGATGCGATACCGGGGTGAGTAGCTTTTTCTTATGACAATCCTTTTCAAGATGCTCTCGTACCCCACAATAATCACAAAAAATTGTTTTCTGAGGGTTACTCGGACAGTCGACTGGGAAATGCTGCATATCCGCGCAGAACATGCACGGATATCTGGGTGCTGGTCGGGTGTTGATTTTTGGTGCCGGTACTGCAGCATTCGTACCATTTGTACCGCGTGATGCACATCGAGCCGCGAAATGTCCAAAGGCGCCGCAGGCGTAGCACTTCCGATCCCCCTGTTGCACCGCAGACAAGTCCCATCGTACCTCCACTTCATCCCTCTCTCCTAAGGTCTCTTCTAACTCTTCCGCGCGTTTTAGGGCCGCTTCAATGGTGGTTGGTTCGGTACTCAACAAGTGAGAACCTACTTCTTTCCCAACTCCTCGAATGAAAGCTTTGAGTACCTTTCGACGTACCCATTGAATCTTCTGCGCCGCATTGAGTTCAGCGCCCTCTTCTTGTACCGCGATCTGAGCTAGTTGTCGGATTTTTTCGGCAAACTGCCGTAGCGTTTCAGTAGGCTGTCGTTTCAGTGTACATAACGAAGCTGCTGCTTTTTCCGGGGTTGTCCCGTTCGTACCACTGTATCATCGCTTGTTTCATGTAGAGGTATGGGTTCTCTCCTTCGTATGAACCCATGTTATCAATCATAAATTGTTTCGCGGTACCCCTCATTTTAGCGCGTAGCAGCCGTATTCGTTTTTGTTGGCTAAGGGTACCCGCTACATCCTCAAACAATCGGAAGTATGATGATACCGAAATGGCTCCGACCTCATCGGGATCCCAAGGGTCCAACTCCAGGAACATTGACCTCGGAATGTCGAGATTGTTCCCCCCCCCGCTGATCCTTTTCCACGTGCAGGTCATTGAAGGTCTTCAGAAGGGTCCCTAATTGTGAAAACATTTCGGAGGTTGGGTCCCCCGCCGTTCCTGCAGTCGCCATTGTGCTGGGTTAAGAAAATCCGTACCGGTTTAACCCCCCGTTCTGTACCTGCGTCGGTAGGTTAACGAACCCCACGACCCTGCCTAACACACCGCGTACAATCTCCCTCAAAATCGTTATGGAATGTGTACCGTTTGTACACACCCTGTCAAAAGTTTTTGTTAAACGCGTACCTTTCCCGCTACCAATCCACCAAGTGTCTCTTTTCTGGGTTCTGTGTGGCGTACCTACACAAGAATCCCACCGCTGCCACCAATTTTGTAAGTGCGTATTTTGCCTGCTTTGGTTAGCTATGGCGAATTTACCTAGCTGTCTGTACTCAGAAGGAGTCTATGGTAGCGAAATCTAGCTAGCAAAACGTCCCTACAAAATGACACCTTGGTGAATTGGGAACAAGAAATGTAGGCGAGTCAGATCACAAATTACTGTTAAGAACATGTATTTAAATCAAAATAAAGGACAATATATAGGTATATCAAAATATGCGTACCGCTTTATGTATATAGTACCTCTTCAGATATATATCAAGAAAGTTAATCTCAAGTCGTAGAATAGGTAACAAAGAAAATATTGACTGCGTACCGATCGTACCAATATGACTAATGACGAGAATTGCAATAGTAAGAAAATATAGGAAAATTACTCCACGTACCAAAATGCGTACTGATTCTAGTAAATACAAAGAATTGACGAGATACTGACGTATTGAAACGAGTACTACGTGACAAGTTATATTACTGAATGCGTACCAAGTGTACTGAACTGTGTACCAAGTGTACTGATTCTAGTAAATACAAAGAATTGACGAGATACTGACGTATTGAAACGAGTACTACGTGACAAGTTATATTACTGAACGAGTACCAAGTGTACTGAAAATATGGTATGCGTATCGAATGGCAAACAAAGGTAAATTATGAAATATTTGTGTACCACAACTGAATTCCTAGTACTACATAAGTATTAAAGGACGAATGAAGACTGGAATATAGTGAAGTTACTGGTAAGTAGTGAAACAAATGGAGACATAAGGGTATGGTGATTACCGTACTACAGGGGATCTAGGAGTCGTCTCGAGGTAGGCACTTCGAGTACCGTTTGCAGAGGCGCCTTGGTCCAGTGGTAGGCAATCCCAGGAAGAACTGTGAGCCCGAAGGGAGTCACAGGCAGCAGAATGATTGAAGAAAATGTTCGTACCGATTGTACTTGAGGTACGGAAGAGATTTGACAAAACGCAACTTTAGCTACACTGTTGTTGGCAAATAAACGACGGCCCAGTGCACTCACAACCACTCGAGTCAAGCGTAGACAGATGACTGAAGGGAAGGGTTTCGTCGAAGGGGCAGGTGGAGAGCAGTAGGTGGGAGATCCGATGACAGCCGAAGATGGCCGATGACGACCGATAGAACCTTCCAGGCCTTCACTGCCCCTCCCCGGTTGGGTCCGCGATGGAGGGCTGGCTGGCCCAGCTGTTCAGGCTGCTTCTCCTAGATGTCGCTTGCTGTTGCTTCGCTGTCTCCACCCCCGACTTACATATGGAAGTTGACTTACGTATATCCTGACGTCCATTCAAAATTATCCAAAAGACTCCAAAAAATGTACCCCATCACGGAGCATCCATCTGTGTAAATTGATTCACGAAGTGCTGACAAGTAGGTCTGTGAATAAAAAATAGAGTTTCGTAAATTACAGATTCTCGAACAAAGTATCAAAAACATAATTATTCTGAGTGATTAGCTCGTCGGCAGTATTTAGTAGATTAATTGATTAAAATTAGTAACTTCTATGGAGTTTTGTACCTCAAGGTAATTTATTCTTTTGGTGTCGTCAGTGACAAATGAACTATTCGTGGAGAACCCATTTTCCGAAATAAATATACGTGGATTTCCGTACTCATCGCGCAATCTGCTCAAAACCCATCTGAATCCTTGCGGAACTACCTGAAACATAATAAATTTGCATCAGACAGATAGGTAGATGATTTGAATAGATAACCAGATGATTTATTGTATTACAACGATGTTTTGGTTTATTATTTTTGTTATGACCCACATATAATCAGTAATTAGTTCTTAAATAAAGAAGCTACCGAGAGGATCCCAGAGTGAGTCAGCACCCGCCAGGGGAGACGAGGTACGGGGGATACGCCAACATGACGTCACCCTTCCACCTCTCTCTCTCCCGAACTATCCACATGAGTATATAAGCTCACTCAGGGATGCTCCCTCATGCCAATCTAGTCAAGTTCTCGTCTTGTTCATTTCGCTCTCCAACTTCTCCTTCATCAAGGTATCTCCTCGAAGTTGTAGGCTCAACCAAGTAAATATCCCGCCTTCCCGCCGGTAGGTTTCCCTGAAACGCCGGGGATCGCCGGGCTAGCCCGATTCTCCCAGTAGGGTAAGGTGGGGTAAGGTCCCGCACGGGGGAAGTCCCCACACAAGGGTTTTCTGTGTTACTGTGCAAGTTATGACTATGTCCGTTGGATGGTAAGCCAATTGCCATGTCGCGAGTTCTGTGTGGAATTTCCTGTAGTGCGGATCAGCGTGGTGACAGACAAAATGAGGGTAAGTTTGTTTTCCTCCGCTCTGATGTAATATTTATGATTATTTACTTCAATGATATGTTTCCGTAATCGTTGATATTCGTGTCTGTTGTGTTGCGTCAGAAAAAGGTGCTTCTTTCTGTCAAAAACGCCGTGACAACGCTCTTGGTAACCATATTTTTACTTGTCTGAGGTCGATTTTAGTCAAAATGGCAAATTGGGGCAAAGCCCCGCACTCTTTGTGGGGCAAGATCCCGCACAAAATTTGTGCGGGGACTTGCCCCTTCGTTTTTATTTGGAAGACGGCGATGATAAATTTAGGTACCTTCATGCAGTTAACCATGCACAGAATTGACTTATATGTCAGGTACCACTACCTATTTGTATGTAACTTGTTTTTATTCTGTTCCCCACTATCTTCTTTCATTTTATAATTCCAGAAACTAAAGGTACAAGTATCTAACCAGCATTTTGGGAGTTATTGGAATCCTGCAGTTTGTTGTACTTTTTTTAAACGCGATACCTGCTTACTTTGTTACTAAACAAACAATGTGTTAATTTTAGGAAAAAAAAAAATCAGAAAAATGTATTTTCCTGGACGATCATTTAACTTTTTTTTCTTGTCTTAAATTTTAGTTGTGTTGCATTTAATTCAATGTTTTGTGATTTTGCGAATATTCTACAATTGACTTTTCATTGTGCATTGAAGATGTGTGGGAAATTTATTACCAGCAAATGCTATAAACTATTTGACTGTGACCCTTTGTTAATTGTTTAAAAAACTGAGTTGCTTACTGTTATTAAGGCATGTGAACTTCAAAAAAGTTTTTATCTTGTAAAAAATGTGATGTTTTGACTGAATAGATGAGCATATTTGAATAAATATTGTAAGTCGGGGGTGGAGACAGCGAAGCAACAGCAAGCGACATCTAGGAGAAGCAGCCTGAACAGCTGGGCCAGCCAGCCCTCCATCGCGGACCCAACCGGGGAGGGGCAGTGAAGGCCTGGAAGGTTCTATCGGTCGTCATCGGCCATCTTCGGCTGTCATCGGATCTCCCACCTACTGCTCTCCACCTGCCCCTTCGACGAAACCCTTCCCTTCAGTCATCTGTCTACGCTTGACTCGAGTGGTTGTGAGTGCACTGGGCCGTCGTTTATTTGCCAACAACAGTGTAGCTAAAGTTGCGTTTTGTCAAATCTCTTCCGTACCTCAAGTACAATCGGTACGAACATTTTCTTCAATCATTCTGCTGCCTGTGACTCCCTTCGGGCTCACAGTTCTTCCTGGGATTGCCTACCACTGGACCAAGGCGCCTCTGCAAACGGTACTCGAAGTGCCTACCTCGAGACGACTCCTAGATCCCCTGTAGTACGGTAATCACCATACCCTTATGTCTCCATTTGTTTCACTACTTACCAGTAACTTCACTATATTCCAGTCTTCATTCGTCCTTTAATACTTATGTAGTACTAGGAATTCAGTTGTGGTACACGAATATTTCATAATTACCTTTGTTTGCCATTCGATACGCATACCATATTTTCAGTACACTTGGTACTCAGTTCAGTAATATAACTTGTCACGTAGTACTCGTTTCAATACGTCAGTATCTCGTCAATTCTTTGTATTTACTAGAATCAGTACACTTGGTACACAGTTCAGTACACTTGGTACGCATTCAGTAATATAACTTGTCACGTAGTACTCGTTTCAATACGTCAGTATCTCGTCAATTCTTTGTATTTACTAGAATCAGTACGCATTTTGGTACGTGGAGTAATTTTCCTATATTTTCTTACTATTGCAATTCTCGTCATTAGTCATATTGGTACGATCGGTACGCAGTCAATATTTTCTTTGTTACCTATTCTACGACTTGAGATTAACTTTCTTGATATATATCTAGAAGAGGTACTATATATATAAAGCGGTACGCATATTTTGATATACATATATATTGTCCTTTATTTTGATTTAAATACATGTTCTTAACAGTAATTTGTGATCTGACTCGCCTACATTTCTTGTTCCCAATTCACCAAGGTGTCATTTTGTAGGGACGTTTTGCTAGCTAAGATTTCGCTACCATAGACTCCTTCTGAGTACAGACAGCTAGGTAAATTCGCCATAGCTAACCAAAGCAGGCAAAATACGCACTTACAAAATTGGTGGCAGCGGTTAGGATTCTTGTGTAGGTACGCCACACAGAACCCAGAAAAGAGACACTTGGTGGATTGGTAGCGGGAAAGGTACGCGTTTAACAAAAACTTTTGACAGGGTGTGTACAAACGGTACACATTCCATAACGATTTTTGAGGGAAATTGTACGCGGTGTGTTAGGCAGGGTCGTTGGGTTCGTTAACCTACCGACGCAGGTACAGAACGGGGGGTTAAACCGGTACGGATTTTCTTAACCCAGCACAATGGCGACTGCAGGAACGGCGGGGGACCCAACCTCCGAAATGTTTTCACAATTAGGGACCCTTCTGAAGACCTTCAATGACCTGCACGTGGAAAAGGATCAGCGGGGGGGGAACAATCTCGACATTCCGAGGTCAATGTTCCTGGAGTTGGACCCTTGGGATCCCGATGAGGTCGGAGCCATTTCGGTATCATCATACTTCCGATTGTTTGAGGATGTAGCGGGTACCCTTAGCCAACAAAAACGAATACGGCTGCTACGCGCTAAAATGAGGGGTACCGCGAAACAATTTATGATTGATAACATGGGTTCATACGAAGGAGAGAACCCATACCTCTACATGAAACAAGCGATGATACAGTGGTACGAACGGGACAACCCCGGAAAAGCAGCAGCTTCGTTATGTACACTGAAACGACAGCCTACTGAAACGCTACGGCAGTTTGCCGAAAAAATCCGACAACTAGCTCAGATCGCGGTACAAGAAGAGGGCGCTGAACTCAATGCGGCGCAGAAGATTCAATGGGTACGTCGAAAGGTACTCAAAGCTTTCATTCGAGGAGTTGGGAAAGAAGTAGGTTCTCACTTGTTGAGTACCGAACCAACCACCATTGAAGCGGCCCTAAAACGCGCGGAAGAGTTAGAAGAGACCTTAGGAGAGAGGGATGAAGTGGAGGTACGATGGGACTTGTCTGCGGTGCAACAGGGGGATCGGAAGTGCTACGCCTGCGGCGCCTTTGGACATTTCGCGGCTCGATGTGCATCACGCGGTACAAATGGTACGAATGCTGCAGTACCGGCACCAAAAATCAACACCCGACCAGCACCCAGATATCCGTGCATGTTCTGCGCGGATATGCAGCATTTCCCAGTCGACTGTCCGAGTAACCCTCAGAAAACAATTTTTTGTGATTATTGTGGGGTACGAGAGCATCTTGAAAAGGATTGTCATAAGAAAAAGCTACTCACCCCGGTATCGCATCCTCAGGGTACCAACACGACATTTACACCTCAAGATAACGAATTGGTACCAGTATCAAGAGACGTGGGACACATAACGATCATCGAAAAACCCATGAGCAGAACGCTACGCATGAATGCTACGTTGAACAATGAGTCGAGATCGTTGATACTAGATACGGGTGCAGCGGTATCTGTACTCACCGTTCCGGTACGCGGTACGCCAATCCTTCCGACAAATGCAACCGCTTGGGGGGCGGATGGATACCCACTCAAATTCCGTGGCGAGCAACAGGTACAAGTGAACTTGGGGGGTGTGGAATTTGACCATACTTTTCTCGTCTTCGAACAAGAGGGAACTGGATTGGACCTGTTGGGAATGGATATACTCAAGAAGATACCAATGGTCATACGAGCGGACCGACACGAGGTGACTCTACTGAAGGGGGATGAACGAGAGGGAGTACCCGTGGCGGGAGTACGTGCAACGGAAACCATCGACAAGATTGATGATCTCCCGACGGCAGTGGTACACAGTGAGGCGAGTGCAAAGGTACTCGACACCATCAGTACGGAGGTACGCAACCACCCCGGTACGGAGGTACATCGGCAGACTGGTACGAAGGTACCCCACCACCCCGGTACGGAGGTACATCAGAAAACTGATACGGAGGTACGCACCGACCCCGGTACGGAGGTACGCCCTACTACGGATACAAACGTCATTTCCAAAGATGATCCCGTGGACACCCCGACTGTAAACGAACCCGTGTCTAGCGACAAGGAAGACCCAGCTGATGAAGAGGAACGAGAACTCACCCTTGCAGAACGATGGACCGCATCCGAAAAGGAAATAATGGAACAACTCCAGCGGAAGAGTACAGAAGTACCAGAGGAGGAAACCAACCGGCTGCAGAACATCCTGGTGAAATACCCACAAATGTTTCAGAAACCTAGCCGTGAGGGATGTAAATTGAAGGTGGCGCACAGAGTCGAGACGGGCGAGCCACCACCTGTTAACGTGCAACCCTACCCCATACCTCGCGCCCTAGGCGACGGGGTTGCGGAACTACTGACGAGTATGTTGGCGAATGGTATCATCCGACCACTGAGTAGCCCATGGAACGCGCCAGGATGCGAGTCAAGGAAAGAACCAAGATTGGGAAATGATGATGGAGGATGACGAGTCGGAGACCGACCCACCGGTGGTGCAGCGGTACCCGTACCACCGGACCCCGTATAAAAAAAAAAAAAAAAAAAAAAAAAAAAAAAAAAAAATATTTATATAAAATTTTTATTGTTAAGGACTCGTATACGCTTATAAATGTAACTTACCTGTAGAATGCAAATGTACCTGTAAAAACACTTAATAACTAAAAGGACATAGGTGTAGGGAATGTACTTACCTGGATATAGTGAATCTGGAAAATGTGGTGTAACTTTTGGTAGCATTTGTTTATGGAATTGCCAATGTCATAATTACATCATGACTAACAGGGATCTCTATTGTTACAGTACGGAGTGGAAAGCCATAGCCTATGGCCATGCAACACGAAGACTCGAATGAGGTAGAGGGACCACCCACCACGGAGCATAACGTCGTCCAGAGAATCCGAGACATATACCAGAAACAGTCTCGAGAAGTGTTCCAGCAGCAAGAATGCAAGGTGGAAGAAAACCAAATTCATGAACGGGAGGCCCTCCGAATGGTCGAAGCAGCGACATTCATGATAGAAGCAGCATCTCAAACACATAACGCTTATGCCATTCATAGCGCACTCCAGGGCAGCAAGCAACACCTCACTCGTATCGCTGAATTGCTACCAGCCTGGAAACACCTCCGAATGGCCTACCAGGGAGTCGAGCAACAGCTACAACTGGAGAAAGCTGCCCGGAGATCAGCTCACGATGAGATCGACCGCTTAACCGAAGAAAGGAAGCAACTTAAAGCACAGATCGAGAAGTTGCAACCCTGTGTCAGAATAGAGCGCCTGGACGACAGCGACGAGGGACCATCCAAGACCATGGTAGCCACAAGGAAGAAATCTAGACCGACCATCATTAGCGACGATGAAGAGTCTGACCGCGACTTGGATGCTTGGGAGCACGATGATCAAGATGGAAGCATGACCCCGATGACCACCTCACTAACGCCAGAGGTCATACTCACGGAGGGACAAACAGTCTCACCACTCACCATCCGACTGATATCTTGCCCAGTATGCGAAGCCAAAGTCAAGAAACTCACAGCGTTCCGGTGCCTGTCCTGTAAGCAATTCTGGACACGGCTCATCAAGAAACACCGGGAAGGAACACTCAACACATCCTGTTCAGAACCTCACCCAGTACCAGTACTCGGTTGCCTGCACTGCCGAAGAAGAAAGTACGAGGCAATCATGCTGAGACTCCGGCCCAACCGTCCCCTGGACATCCCCAGGACATCGGATGAAGAGTTGACCGCCGGGGACGGCGGCTTCCAGGAGGGGGAGGGGTGTAAGTCGGGGGTGGAGACAGCGAAGCAACAGCAAGCGACATCTAGGAGAAGCAGCCTGAACAGCTGGGCCAGCCAGCCCTCCATCGCGGACCCAACCGGGGAGGGGCAGTGAAGGCCTGGAAGGTTCTATCGGTCGTCATCGGCCATCTTCGGCTGTCATCGGATCTCCCACCTACTGCTCTCCACCTGCCCCTTCGACGAAACCCTTCCCTTCAGTCATCTGTCTACGCTTGACTCGAGTGGTTGTGAGTGCACTGGGCCGTCGTTTATTTGCCAACAACAGTGTAGCTAAAGTTGCGTTTTGTCAAATCTCTTCCGTACCTCAAGTACAATCGGTACGAACATTTTCTTCAATCATTCTGCTGCCTGTGACTCCCTTCGGGCTCACAGTTCTTCCTGGGATTGCCTACCACTGGACCAAGGCGCCTCTGCAAACGGTACTCGAAGTGCCTACCTCGAGACGACTCCTAGATCCCCTGTAGTACGGTAATCACCATACCCTTATGTCTCCATTTGTTTCACTACTTACCAGTAACTTCACTATATTCCAGTCTTCATTCGTCCTTTAATACTTATGTAGTACTAGGAATTCAGTTGTGGTACACAAATATTTCATAATTTACCTTTGTTTGCCATTCGATACGCATACCATATTTTCAGTACACTTGGTACTCGTTCAGTAATATAACTTGTCACGTAGTACTCGTTTCAATACGTCAGTATCTCGTCAATTCTTTGTATTTACTAGAATCAGTACACTTGGTACACAGTTCAGTACACTTGGTACGCATTCAGTAATATAACTTGTCACGTAGTACTCGTTTCAATACGTCAGTATCTCGTCAATTCTTTGTATTTACTAGAATCAGTACGCATTTTGGTACGTGGAGTAATTTTCCTATATTTTCTTACTATTGCAATTCTCGTCATTAGTCATATTGGTACGATCGGTACGCAGTCAATATTTTCTTTGTTACCTATTCTACGACTTGAGATTAACTTTCTTGATATATATCTGAAGAGGTACTATATACATAAAGCGGTACGCATATTTTGATATACCTATATATTGTCCTTTATTTTGATTTAAATACATGTTCTTAACAGTAATTTGTGATCTGACTCGCCTACATTTCTTGTTCCCAATTCACCAAGGTGTCATTTTGTAGGGACGTTTTGCTAGCTAGATTTCGCTACCATAGACTCCTTCTGAGTACAGACAGCTAGGTAAATTCGCCATAGCTAACCAAAGCAGGCAAAATACGCACTTACAATATATTGGCTTTCTGTCTGAAATTAATGCCTTTCCCCAGAATGGGGCAAACCCCCGCACTGCGGGGATTTGCCCCATGACTGCGGGGACTTACCCCTTCCTGTGGGGCAAAGCCCCGCAGACACAAATTTTTAAAAAACGTTCAGTTCTTCCATAATACTGATGACATAGTGATGAAAATTGTCAGGCATTATAGCCAAGGTTCCAAACTAGTATCCCAATGAGTTGGTTGAGGGATATTGACCTAGTAGGTGTTTATAAATGGAAAACATTCGAAAGTGCGGGGACTTACCCCACCCTACCCTACTCCGCATGCCGGTATGGGTCTGACCCGCCGATGCGACAGTACTGAATGTTAGGCTAGGGAAAGTCTCTCTTAGGTTGAGTAGGGGTTAAAGCAAAGACAAAACGCCGCAGCGAGAAGGTCAGCTCCTTCACTCGCCGACACGCCGAACACAACAGTGGTGACCCCGCACATTTTTAACTACCTATTCGACGCAGAGAGATGGACGACAACGGCATCCCCGATCCACCGCCGATGCCTGACTTCGCCGAAGCCGCCAAAGTGTCAATTCCCTTGACACTACCACCGTTCTACAGGGAGGACCCTCGCCTCTGGTTCCTGCAACTCGATGCGGCCTACACCAGCGCGCATATCAACACACAACGGGCCAGATTCACTCGGACACTCCCTCTGCTTCCCTACGACGTCGCAGTACAAACGGCAGACCTCACAGCGGCTCAACTCGTCACGCCTTACGACGACCTCAAGGCTAGGCTCATCGAAATCTTCGAGCCCTCTCGTCATCAACGGATCGCGGCCCTCACCCAACAACAACACCTGGGGGACCAGAAGCCTTCACAGCTCCTTCGAAAAATACGACACCAACTGGGGGACCTTATGCCACAGGATCTTTCAAAGACCTTCTGGATAAAAGCCCTTCCACTCGACGTACAAACGATCCTAGCGCCATGGATGACGAAGGACGCCGAATTTCTTGCACCTATCGCAGACGCAGCCTATGAAATTCGGGGATCCGCATCACTGCATCAAATAGACCCACAACCTCACACAGAGGTTGTCGAGAAGAAGCCGCCGCCTCGCAACCAAAGGCCAACGAATCAACGCCCTCGCAGCCGCTCAACATCGCCAACACGACGAGGTGGCCTCTGTTGGTATCATTTCACCTTCCGAAAGAAGGCGATAAAATGCATCCAACCTTGCTCCTTTAAAAAAGTGTCCTGGTCGGAAAACTAGGAAGCCCGCCTGTTTACAAGGCGGGCACTCCTTTCACAGATGTTTCCAACCGACTTTTTGTAAAATGCAGGAAGAACAACATCCCCTTCCTTATCGACACCGGAGCTAGCATTTCCATTATACCAAACACCTTACTCAAATGGAAAAAGAAAACCAACGACCAGCTTCTCTTCGCGGCAAACGGCACCGCAATCGCAACATACGGTCAATACCGAACAAAAGTTATACTTGAGAATGAAGTGTACGAATGGGCCTTTATCGTCGCCGATGTGAAACGTCCGATCATCGGAGCAGATTTCTTGAGCTATTTCGGCTTACATGTCGACCTCAAGAACAGGCACCTCTACAACCCTCACGCACGACACCCGATTAAAGGTCGATCCACACATTTCAGTTACGTGACGGCACAGTGGCCTTCCGTGTTCAGTGGCATCCGTGATGAATTTTTCACTGTCATCCACACACTACCGTACCTTTCCGTGCCAGTGTTCTTCCGTGATCAGAGGTGTCTGCGCGATTGGCCTTTACAGTTTGGATGTGGCCTGGTGAATGTGCTCGTCGTACACAATGAATTTTGGTACCGAAGATCTTGCTATGATAGCATTGCTTTTGGACGAGGAGGAAGAGAAGAAAAGAAGACACTGGGTGCATCCCATATGGATGCCTCGCGAAACAGAAGGATGCTACATTAAATTCTTTTACTCGGTTTGCAACCAAGTTTGCGGAAACATTGTTTTTTTCATTCATTTTGGTTTATTATTTTCAATAATGAACCTTTGGAATCGACCAAGAAAAAAAAATTTTTAACACCCCCTCAAACCCCCCTCGCTAGTTGTGCAGCGAAGCTTTTGGTTGATGTAGGTCACTTCTAAGGGGTGAAAATTAAGGGTTGAAATTGTCAAGAGTGCCCTAGTTCGAAAACTATCGAAATAAAGGTATCGTTTTTTCACCAATTTTAAATAGTATTGAATTTTTAAAAATTTTTGAGACGACCCGGAGCTCTGTAGGACAAACCGTTCGGTCCCTACGAGTAGGTAGGTACTTGAAGGTTTTCCTTCGATAAAACAGAATCATGAGTGTGAATCGCAAAAGAGGTCTAATCTCCATTCCATCTCCATTTCACGTCAGTGAAAAACTGAAAAATATCGGCGGCGACGTATCTTTGGTTTACATCACGGATGCCGGAAGGTCACTGTGAACGCCGGAGCCTCACTGCGTCGGACATGTCTGAACACGCGTCCGTCTTTCCCCCTTTGTTCACTTAGACTTTCATCTCCCGATATTTTTTTTTCACTGAAGGTCACTGTACAGTACTGCACGTCACGTCACGTAACTGAAATGTGTGGATCGACCTTAAGGGATATGTGAATACGGTCAACACCGGGGTTTCAACGGAGGCAACCCCTCCGGCCTTTACCAAAATGCTGGCTAGTTATAAACCGGCACAAAGGAAATCATCACTCCTCTCATCGGTAAAGCACTTCATCGAGACGAAAGGACCGCCTGTCACAGCAAAAAGTCGCCGTTTACACCCTGAACAACTCCGCCAAACAAAAGAAAGTTTCGACCAGCTTCTTAAGGATGGAATCATTCGACCATCTAAATCCCCGTGGGCCAGTCCCTTACACGCCGTTCCGAAACCAAATGGAACCTGGCGCTTCTGCGGAGACTATAGGAGATTAAACGAACGAACAGTAGGCGACCGATATGCAGTTCCTCATTTACGGGATTTTTCCTCTCACCTACATGGATGCACGGTGTTCTCAACTCTGGATATTTCACGAGCATTCCATCACATCGATGTCAACCCGGCAGATATACCAAAAAACCGCAATTATAACACCCTTTGGCCTATACGAATATAAAAAGATGAATTTCGGGCTCAAAAATGCGGCACAGTCTTGGCAAAGGTATATGGACCAGATCCTTAGGGGTCTCGATTTCGTCTTCTGCTTCCTCGATGATATCCTAATCGCATCTAAATCAATAGACGAACATCAGCAACATGTACAACAAGTCCTAACTATATTCGCCAACGAAGGACTTACAGTCAACAAAGAAAAGTGCGTTCTGGCAAAACCAGAAGTAATTTGTCTCGGACACCTCGTCAATACCAACGGGATAAAACCACTTCCAAAAAAAGTGGACAAGCTTACTACATTTCCGCTACCCACAACAGTAACGGATTTAAGACGGTTTTTAGGGATGCTTAATTTCTACCGCCGTCATATCCCACGTGCAGCCGTCCATCAACAGCCATTGATCGAGGCTATCCCTCAACCTTCAAAAAAGAAGGACAAACGATCCATTGAATGGACGGAGAAACGCAAAGAAGCATTTCAACAATGCAAAACCGATTTACAACAAGCGGCAATGTTAGCTCATCCAGCACCTACAGGACACCTATCTCTCACAACTGATGCATCTGAAATCGGGATCGGAGCAGTTTTACAACAAACCATCAATGGAAAATCCTCTCCCTTAGGATTTTTTTTTCAAAAACACTCACGCCCGCTCAAATAAAGTACTCGACCTTCGACAGAGAGTTACTCGCCATTTTCGAAGGAATCAAGCACTTCAGAGACTTTATTGAGGGACGTGAATTTCATGTTGTCACCGATCACAAACCATTAACAACCTCGCTGCATCAGGATAGGAAAACAGCTTCATCTCGACGCCTACGTCAAATGGAATTTATAAGTCAATTTACGACAGATATTCGCTTTACTCCGGGCACGTCAAATGTAGTGGCCGACGCACTTTCACGGCCATCTCATCCGGAACTAAATGAATTGACTTCATTCCCCACAGGCGCCTCCATTGCCCAAGAACAAAGGAACGACACATCTGCCGAATTCCGAAATCTAATCTCCAACAAAAGATTAGAAGAAACAACCGTCCCATCCATTAACACAACACTATGGTGCGACGTATCAGGCGAATGTCTGCGCCCGTTCATCCCAACCAAATTGCGACGTGCAATTTTCGACCATTATCACGCTCTCAGCCACCCGGGAATCAGAGCCACACGGGACATAATACGAGCTAGGACATTTTGGCCTAAAATGAATACTGACCTACGCAACTGGGTACTAGCTTGCGAACGCTGCGCTAAATATAAAGAGTTTCGACACCCAAAACCTACTCCGCAGCAATTTGAATCGTAGGTCCGTTAGAACAATCAGAAGGCTACAAATACCTTCTTACAATGATAGACCGAAATACCAGTTGGCCCGAATGCGTACCACTTCGATCAATCACCACGAAAGCCGTCATTGATAACATCACCAAGAATTGGATCGCGCGATACGGCTGTCCTCTCCTTCTTACTACTGACCAAGGAAGACAGTTCGAAAGTTCCGAATTTTCAGAATTCCTTAAAAAATTCGGCATACAGCGAATCCGAACGACGGCATATCATCCCGAAGCCAACGGGAAAATCGAAAGATGGCACCGCGATCTGAAGAATGCTTTACGCACCGCCGCAACATCTCCGTCCTGGTCAAAAGACCTACCGACCATATTACTCGGTCTAAGAACAACAATTAGATATTCCGACGGGTATAGCGCAGCTGAAAGAATCTTCCGCGCACCCTTACGTCTACCAGCCGACATCTTTCAACCTCTACCTACAGAAATCAAAGAAGAAAATCCGTCCGATAACCGAACCAACATACATGCCAATTCCCTGCCTCATATCAAAACATGTCGAAAATTTATCTCAGGGAGGAGGGAATGAAAAAAGGGCTAAAACCCCTTTATTCAGGACCATATGACGTTGTAATGGACCGGAATTAGACACCGCCCCTCAGACAGAAATCCGAAACGCCAGTACATCCATACGAATTTACTTCCATGAAAGCAACCGCCTCTTCACCGCATTGATGTCCGCCAGCACACACCCGCACCACACGAGCGCCACCATCGCAGCCTCCCCCATCACAGACCAAGATGGCCGGAGGGCTTAAATAGGGGTGCCCCCACCACCAGCACCTCATTCTACCAGTGACGCGTCTCGTGTGTGATCGAACCTAGCTGTGTATGGATCATCCCCTCTAATCGTAACCAAGTGATCAGAACTGAGAATTCTCGTGCAAATAGTCTGTGAGCTTCTTCCTGCCAGTTAGTGATTCCGCGAGTTCGAGTAGCCAAGGCGCGAGCTCGGAACACTACAGCCTTCTCCCTGAACTGCCGCAAGTGCGTACCGGACCGAAGTTCGTACCACAAACCGAAACAAATCTGCTCCGTACCTCCCCGGCAATCCCTCAACAAGCCTTCAAGGAACGAGGCCTTGGAACCTCAACTGCTACGGAAATTCTCAAGAATTCAAGCTCGGCCATAGGTGAGACGATTCCCTCAAAACCCTCCTTCGTAAGCGCTTACCCCTTTTCTTCAAAATCTGGCAAACCTTCCCCTTTTTCAAAACGTCCTGCAAAAATAAGTAATAAGAGAAACTGTGAAAGTAAAGTAAAGTAAAGTAAAGTTAAGTGTAACGAAAAGTAACGTAATAGTAGAAGAGAAACTGTAGTAGAGAAGTTGTGTACGGAGAAAAGTAGAGTAAAGTAAGAAGAAGTTTTTGTTATAAAGTAGAGTCAAAATTGTCTAAGTCAACAGTAATTTTAAGAGGAAGTAAATTCATATTATATTTTGTATTTCAATATTTCAGTCTTTATCTTTAAGTGTGGTGAATTTAAAGTCAATTTTATTAAAGTCAGCTCCATCAGAGCAAAAGTCAGAATTAACAACATTCCGCTTCACGGTTTAAAATTTGTATTTTCATGAATAAAAACCCTACGTGTTTAATTCTGTGTTTCCTCATTTCAGTATTTCCACTCTCTCTCAATTCGTCAATCAGACTTGGTAACTTGCAAATTTTACTATCTTTGGGTAGTTTTCTCTGAGTCAGTTCACTGATCTCAGAGTGGTGGCAGCGACCTAGGAATTTCAACACAATCAGAAGTAGAGCCACTGACCCCCAAGAACCTTCAGTTCGGGTGTCACTTACCTGGGATTTTCCGATACTTAACATCTAGAAAGGGATTAAGGTTGGGACAACAAAAGGTATACCTGGTTGGTGGGAAAGTCATTTATTTCATATAAAAAGGTACAAACCAGAGTTCAACAGTCTTCAACTGTACCTGTGTTCCAGCCAAGGACATCGAACCCTTCAGGTAAGACCCTTCTACATCTTGATTTAGGAATTCCTAATTTTAACAACAAACCTTGGTTCACCCAAAATACGTACAATTACAATTGGTGGCAGCGGTGGGATCAAAGAAAATTACGGTTTTCAAGCCACCCACGACCTTGATCAGGAGCAGCGACTCCGGTTCCTGCGCACCCGACTACGAGGAGGAGCAAAAAGATTCCTACAGGAGGATCTGGGGGCCCGACCATATGACAACTTACGAGACGCCGTACTCAAATGGTACGAGAGCGAAGACCCCGAGAAAGCCATGATCCGGTTATGGACGACCAAACGACAACCCGAGGAGAGTATCAGGCGTTTTGCCGAAAAACTACTGACCACAGCGAAAACCGCGGTCCGCCACAAAATTGCGCTCACGGATGCTCAACGCAAGGGATGGGTCAAGAACAAGACTCTTCGAGCCTTCGTAAGAGGAATAAACAAAGAAATAAGTCTTTTCTTGCAATGCAACTTTCCGGATACACTCGAGGAAGCCGTAAAACGGGCAGAGGATCTAGAAGACACCACGCAGAGCGAAAATATAGCCGATTTCAAGTGGGACATCGCGGGAGTCATGACGAAAGAAGCCCTTAAATGCTATACCTGTGGGGAGCCTGGACACTTCTCCGGAAAATGTCCACAGAAATTGAACCCCCAAGCACCAGTCAAACGGCAAGCGTTCACACCACCATACGCTGGGCAAAGTAACCCAACTTGGAGACAAACGCCAGCTGTACCTCGATACCCCTGTCTATACTGCGGAGATTATTCGCATTTTCCAGTAAATTGCCTGCACCATATCAAGAGTACCATATTCTGCGATTTCTGCGGAGCACGGGAACATCTAGAGAGCGAGTGCATAAAGAAAAAGAAGATGATGCCGATATCACATCCGCGAGGAAACGTAACGGGACCGGCAGCTGCGATAACCTCCCAGCCAACAGATGAAGCCCACGAGGAAGAGGTACGCGGCGAGGACGTAATGGCCTTCCAAGCGACCGTGAATTGTTTCACTTGGCCGATGATCCAGTTGAAAATCGGACTGGGGAGATACGACCGTAAAGTGATCGTGGACACGGGCGCAGCTGTTTCCGCGCTTTCGAAACCGGTACCAGGAGTTCCTATCAAACCAACCACTACGCAGCTTTGGGGAGCGGATGGACAAAGATTGCCCCTCCTCGGAACGCAAGAGCTACCGGTGAGAATCGGGAACCTGCGGACCTCACACCGATTTTACGTGTTCAAACGAACGGACTCCAAATTGGACGTAATGGGTTTAGATTTGATGAAAAAGTTCCCCATTGGAGTCAGAACGGATACCGGAACCGTCACCATGACAGACCCCGTAACGGGAGGACGAGTGGTTGTAGGAACGGTAGTACAAAGTCCGAAAATATTGACACAACTGAGACATCTGAAGGTGGAGGCCAGAAAACAGGAGTAACTCCAGTCGACCGTCGTCCCGAACCCGTTGGCTAAAAAGCGGCCAACAGCGAATTCAGATTACCAACGACACGAACCACAAGAGCCCATCACAAAGAAAAATCGACTGAACCCCGACGAGAAGTACGAGTTGAGAGCCGTTGTACCCGACGAGTCACCGAACTTGGAAGAACTTCCCGAGGAGGTCTGGGATGACCAGTCCTCCCTCGACGACGCTGTAACGCAACCTCGACAACAGTTGAAAAATTTCGCCTCGTATGACCAGAGTCGTACAGAAGAGCGTCCATCTCAGAACGTATGGCGTTCGGAAGAACCGAGAGACGAAAATCGAGATGGGGGGGCGCTGCAGGGAATCGAGACGGGGGAAGCGGAAACAACGGGCCGTAGACTCTACTCCACGGACACCCTGAAATCTGCGCAGCCACAGCAGAATCATGTGATCAACAGCACTCAAAGACCTGAGAAAGATGACTGTTTACGAAACGGTTCGCCCTTCCGAAAACCATGGGAAGAGGGTTGTTGCGCGGATGCACCGCATGAGGGTGAAGATGAAGTGGGAAGACCGGCACTGTACCACCGTAGCCGTCTCAAGTCCGCCTTCATAGAGAGGGTTCCGGATGAAGCCATTCCGCGAGGGGAGCCGCACAGGCGCGAGGCCCCTGCAACAGCTGTACCGACCGGAAATCCCTCTCCGAACCCGGACTACAATCTGGCACCACTGAACGGACTACCTTGGAACCACCGCGGTCGATTTAAACCGCCCTTCATCGAGAGAATCCCTGATGAAGCGGGTGCGCGGGAGGAGCCGCACATGCACGGGGTCTCCGCAACAGCCGAATCAACCGGAGAACCGTATCGGAGACGGGATCACGACTCGATACCACCGAATGGCACGTCTACGTATCACCGTGGTAGGATCAAACCGACCCTCACGGAGAGGATCCCAGATGAAGCTACCGCGCGGAGGGAGCCGTACGGACGCGAGACCGCCGCAGCTGCTGAACCACCCGGAGAACCGTTTCATGGACTGGATTACGAGCCGGTGACACCGAACGGAACGACGCCGTACCATCGCAGCCGAATCAAAAGGGCCCCAGTCGAGAGTATCCCGGGTGAGATTATTCCGCGGGCAGAACCATACCGGTGCGAGATCTTCGTAGCCGCCGAACCACCCAGAGACCCTTTTCAAGGACCGGATCACGAGTCGGTGCCGCCAAACGGAACGAAGCTGTACCACCGGGGTCGAATGAAATCGACCCGCATCGAAGGGACTCCAGAGCGAGCCGCTGCGTGGGAACAACCGCACAGGCGCGAGGTCCCTACAGCGGTCGTACCGCTCAGAAGACCTTCTCAGACCTTGAGCCGGTGGACCGAACCTGAGTACGGACCTGAACCTGTGGCCCGAGCCGGTGCGAACCGGATCCTTGGACCTTCAAAACAAGGGGATGTACCGCTACAAAACGAGACCGATACGGGAAACGAACTGTTCGTAGCCAACAACGCCCTGCATGTCAATCCATATGGTCTACGGCCACGAAAAGAAATTAATTACCAATTTTAATAAAAAAAAAAAAAAAAAAAAATTTAAACACTAGGGTAACTACTTACCTGTAACTCTGTACTTCTTCTGAAATTCTGTAAAACCTGAAAATAAAGATAGAAAAGCAATACTTACCTTGTATCCTTTACTCAACCGATGCCTGAATCCGGAAGTCGACGTAGGAGCCACGGCAGATGATCCAATCCATAGGCCTAAAAAGGGAAAAGCGAACGTTTTGCGCATCTTGGTAGGTAGGTTAGGATATCGCGAACGCGGGTCGGTGGAGTAATGAAGCGTGAGGAAGGAGAGAAACGGGACAGGGAAGTAAGGCGGCTGGTTCTTTTGTTTCAGGATGGCGTTTCCACGACCCCGAATAGAGCCAGTGCCAGAGATCAATGTAGGAAGTCCCGGGTGGGTAGAGCGTACGGTGCGATGTATCGCGCATATGCAGACCTGGCTAATGGAGTTTGAGCACATGCCGGAGCAGAAGAAGGAAGTGATGAACTGCATCACTGGGCTTTCATTAAACCTGAGCAAAGCCATCAGCTCTGGTGCCGCAGCAATTGCATCAGCCGGAACACCAACCCCAGTTGAAGAATTGAGGTGCGAGCTAAGGGGACTCGAACAACGGGTAATGGCTACCCAAAGCAGTCATACCCTGAATCAGTCCTCCGCCTCCCTCGAAAAGGCTTGGGAATCAGCGACTGGAGAAGCAGAGACGTCCACGCCCAGGCGCCGGGCCCGTTCGTCCTCTTCATCATCCTCTTCATCCTCCGAGTCCGACGAAACCACCAAGTCAGGCAGCAAGACCAAGGACAAAGCCAAACCGAAACCACCTGCAGCCAAGCGTACAGAAGTCGAAGAACCCTCACCCCCCTTCTCGCCGATCCCTTCAACATCACTGGACACAGCGACTGAGCCCAAGACACCAGTTCCAGCACCTTGCCCCGTGTGCGACCGAGTTCCAAAGGAACTGATAAGATTCAGGTGCCCAAGCTGCAAAACCTTTTGGAATCGGCTGGTAGCAGCATGTGCCAAGTACCCAGTGGATCATCAATCTTATCCACAACCATGTCGACGCAGCGAACACACGGAGAGCCGACCACCCAAGTGCCCTGGATGCCGAAGGTGGAGACACGAGACCGCCTTGTTGAAGCTCACCCCTGGAGTCAAGCTGCCCATTCCCTCCGTCACCACCGAGGAGTAGCCGATGAGGGCATCGGCCTAGAGGGGAGGAAGGGGTGTAATGGACCGGAATTAGACACCGCCCCTCAGACAGAAATCCGAAACGCCAGTACATCCATACGAATTTACTTCCATGAAAGCAACCGCCTCTTCACCGCATTGATGTCCGCCAGCACACACCCGCACCCCACGAGCGCCACCATCGCAGCCTCCCCCATCACAGAACAAGATGGCCGGAGGGCTTAAATAGGGGTGCCCCCACCACCAGCACCTCATTCTACCAGTGACGCGTCTCGTGTGTGATCGAACCTAGCTGTGTATGGATCATCCCCTCTAATCATAACCAAGTGATCAGAACTGAGAATTCTCGTGCAAATAGTCTGTGAGCTTCTTCCCGCCAGTTAGTGATTCCGCGAGTTCGAGTAGCCAAGGCGCGAGCTCGGAACACTACAGCCTTCTCCCTGAACCGCCGCAAGTGCGTACCGGACCGAAGTTCGTACCACGAACCGAAACAAATCTGCTCCGTACCTCCCCGGCAATCCCTCAACAAGCCTTCAAGGAACGAGGCCTTGGAACCTCAACTGCTACGGAAATTCTCAAGAATTCAAGCTCGGCCATAGGTGGGACGATTCCCTCAAAACCCTCCTTCGTAAGCGCTTACCCCTTTTCTTCAAAATCTGGCAAACCTTCCCCTTTTTCAAAACGTCCTGCAAAAATAAGTAATAAGAGAAACTGTGAAAGTAAAGTAAAGTAAAGTTAAGTGTAACGAAAAGTAACGTAATAGTAGAAGAGAAACTGTAGTAGAGAAGTTGTGTAAGGAGAAAAGTAGAGTAAAGTAAGAAGAAGTTTTTGTTATAAAGTAGAGTCAAAATTGTCTAAGTCAACAGTAATTTTAAGAGGAAGTAAATTCATATTATATTTTGTATTTCAATATTTCAGTCTTTATCTTTAAGTGTGGTGAATTTAAAGTCAATTTTATTAAAGTCAGCTCCATCAGAGCAAAAGTCAGAATTAACAACATTCCGCTTCACGGTTTAAAATTTGTATTTTCATGAATAAAAACCCTACGTGTTTAATTCTGTGTTTCCTCATTTCAGTATTTCCACTCTCTCTCAATTCGTCAATCAGACTTGGTAACTTGCAAATTTTACTATCTTTGGGTAGTTTTCTCTGAGTCAGTTCACTGATCTCAGAGTGGTGGCAGCGACCTAGGAATTTCAACACAATCAGAAGTAGAGCCACTGACCCCCAAGAACCTTCAGTTCGGGTGTCATTTACCTGGGATTTTCCGATACTTAACATCTAGAAAGGGATTAAGGTTGGGACAACAAAAGGTATACCTGGTTGGTGGGAAAGTCATTTATTTCATATAAAAAGGTACAAACCAGAGTTCAACAGTCTTCAACTGCACCTGTGTTCCAGCCAAGGACATCGAACCCTTCAGGTAAGACCCTTCTACATCTTGATTTAGGAATTCCTAATTTTAACAACAAACCTTGGTTCACCCAAAATACGTACAATTACAACGTCATCCGACAAGATGACAAAACCGCCACTATTCGGATGGAGGGGAGACAACTCACCGTCTCCCTCCATAGATGTAGGCCAGCCCACGGGTCTACCCCCACTCTAATGGTAGAAGATATACCCACCGCGGCGGTTACAGAGCTATCATTCAACACAGCAACTTCATTCAGAGAGGACCTCTCACACAACAGGACTACCTCTGACACTTCGCCTAACAATGAACCTCCTATTCACAAGACAGGAACTGGAGGAGGTCTTCAAGCCGAAGAAGCCAGCCGCACCGAAGCAATCGCATCCGCCTACCAGAGCCCACCTTCACCGAACTTCGCTACCCGACGCAAACATCAAGAAACCGGCGAAGCAGCCAGCCTACTCCACACAGGGCAGCGAACTTACGCAGAAGTCACCGCAGGGCAAAAACCTGCAAACACGGCTCCCGATAAGGCGTATGGCAACCAGGAGACGCGCTCTCTCAACGATCACCACGGCTACGTGCGAACATATCACGCACTCTCCACACCACACGAAACCGCCGACATGGAAAGTCATTCCAATCAACCTTCCTCACTTCAAGAGAAGGGCAGACGTGGTAGCCCGCTTCTACCACGCCAGAAACACAAGACGGTTCGAAGAATACATACCTAACTTCGTCGAACCACAACGAAGAGATATTAACTCATTCGAAGCTTTTTCCGAACTCATCACATTCACAGTCCGCTCCTTCATTCAACCCTCTCCTATTTCCATTCCTACAAGACCCGGGCCGAAGTCTCGCCGACGTAGAGGTCGCAAAGACCGGGCATTATTTTCCAAACTTCGGTCCGGGCAACTTTTATTCATATCACTCACACCCTCCAACGAAGGTGTTCGGCAACAGGCGCGTAGATGTCGGGGGCGGAACTCACGCCGATCGCACCCCGGACAGCCAACGACGGTTGCCATCATCATCGCCGCCCAGATTCAAGCGGACAACATTTGCAGCCTTTACATCTACTCGGCACAACGATTCGGAAAACAACATGTCAGCCTCACATTTTTACGGCCATTTTTCATTATTTTTTAAACAAATTGTATTCTGCATTTTCAAAATTCAAAATTTGTAAAATTTTTTCGCTGTAACAACCTTCTATATGTTAAGAACTAGGGGGACCTATGTTATGACCCACATATAATCAGTAATTAGTTCTTAACTAAAGAAGCTACCGGGAGGATCCCAGAGTGAGTCAGCACCCGCCAGGGGAGATGAGGTACGGGGGATCCGCCAACATGACGTCACCCTTCCACCTCTCTCTCTCCCGAACTATCCACATGAGTATATAAGCTCACTCAGGGATGATCCCTCATGCCAATCTAGTCAAGTTCTCGTCTTGTTCATTTCGCTCTCCAACTTCTCCTTCATCAAGGTATCTCCTCGAAGTTGTAGGCTCAACCAAGTAAATATCCCGCCTTCCCGCCGGTAGGTTTCCCTGAAACGCCGGGGATCGCCGGGCTAGCCCGATTCTCCCAGTACTCCGCATGCCGGTATGGGTCTGACCCGCCAATGCGACAGTACTGAATGTTAGGCTAGGGAAAGTCTCTCTTAGGTTGAGTAGGGGTTAAAGCAAAGACAAAACGCCGCAGCGAGAAGGTCAGCTCCTTCACTCGCCGACACGCCGAACACAACAATTTTCAATACTGAACCTTTACAATCGACCAAGAAAACATTTTTTTAACCCACCTCAAAGTTTGTTGGTTTATGTTTCAAGTTACGTAGAATCCGAAAATCGAATAAAAATTTTTTCCGTCCGTCTGCCGTATACGACACAGTACCGATTTAGATGAAATTTGGTATATGGGCTCCATTTGCCGTCTAGTTGTGCCACGAAGCTGTTGGTTGCTGTCAATCACTTCTAAGGGGTAAAAATTAAGGGTTGAAATTTTCAAAAGTGTACTAGCTCGAAAACTCTCGATATAAAGGTATTGTTTTTTTCACCATTTTAAGATAGTATTGAATTTTTAGATTTTTTTGAGACCACGCGGAGCTCTTTAGGACCAAACGGTCGCTCCCTGCGAGAACTTACGGGTCTGAACTGAGCCCTGATCTCCGTTCAAATTTTAGCTGAACAAAATGCGACCGTTGTTCGTTTCTTTGAGTTTTACTCCGTTTTGCGTCCTTAGCAACCAGTAATCACATTTTCTAATAATTAGGGCAACCTCAACTCCCTGTTTCTTCGAACTGTGTGAACCGTTTATTTCTTCCAAATCAACTTGATTGCGGGGTAGGTATGTGGTTGTTAGGTAGTATCTACGGTTGGCAGATGGTGACAATTGTAAAGCCGTATTCCTTGCAGAAGAGTGATCTATATAGAAAAATAATAAACCTTTGTGTAATAATTTGCAGCGTTCTTCACAAGAGCACACATGGCAAATAAACACAACTAGTAAGCTATTACGTAATGATTAAAAGCGTACAAAATACATATAAATTTCTCCAGATTAAAATAAAACACTTTCAGGGAAAATTAAATAGCCAATGTTGCAATGTTCGACCGTTTGAAGACAGCCTTCACTTCACCACCTCCCTCCTATCATTGCTTAGTAGCGTCAATCGATGAACTGATTGGTCTAAATATGGAACTTTGAAGTATTTCAAACGTTTGTACATGTAAACTTTGAATAAAGAGATGAGGTGGTACCTACCGTGTCAGGGCTATCATCATTGCATAGTGGACAAATTCAACAGCATATTAAATTTCAATTCAACAACATATTGGACAGATTCATTTTAAAAAATGAATAAATGAATACAGATATGTTTACTTAATAGGGTTTTTGCTACGTTTTACCGTCGCTAATTTCCTCAGCTGTACATATTTAAGAGGTTTTTTGCGACGTGGGGAAGTAGCTGTTCCCCTTCCGTTCCTATATATTATACATTTTACATCCAAATTCGATGAAATATGACGTGTAGAGGTGGTCCCCTAAGAATGTAGTGCTAGGTTCTCAGAGATTGAGAATAGCTACGGTGCATCGGATCATCCATACAATCGGGTTACGGAGACGAGGAAACTATGTGCCACATCCTCTTGGCAAACTTTTTTATTGATATTAAAATTTCTGTAAACTCATTAGGTTTTTCAAATTATTTCTGAGTCATCGTTTGATAATGCAGATTCCAGGTGAAGTACAATCTTCTTTATTAATGGAACTTGTTTTTTTTGTATCAACATGCGGTGAACTGAAACAGAGTTGAGAAGAACAAGAAATACCTTAAATCTATCGATTTCTTGTGAAGGCCAGTTAGGATCGAACATCTCGTAGTATCCTGCATCACTAACGTATGAAGGAATTATTTTAAATTCAGATCCTGCTGCAGCCAAACTAATCGAGTAATGGTTCGCCGCGAAAAAATCAGCCGTTCCTGATCATAAATCAATGGAAAATGGATTAGGTGGAGGTAAACTTGAGAGTATTGCAAATACCATCCCCGACTTCGTAAAGAAATCACATCTACGAGTATAATATACGTTAATATTATTAACGTAATCTAAGAGTGTATTAACGTAACATCTAGGAGTATAATTAACGTAATCTTAATTTCTATTTGCTTATACGAATGAAATCACTCGCGATGAGATTGTGGAAAACCATTTTAATAAAAACGGAGTTGAGTAGAATGTTGTCTATTTCCACGAAAATAATGAGTTACTCATTATTTTCGTACAAATAGACAACATTCTACTCAACTCCGTTTTCATTTCTATTTGCTTTTTGCCCTGCTGTCTAGAGAGGTGCGCATTGTTTGACGCTCTTCGATGACGAATCTAGTATTACCTAGATAAGGTCAATTTGACATAATATGAACTCCATCAAGTGGTATTTATCATGATATCGCTTTTTGTGAGTTTAGCAACCATTATATCGTAGCCACCTATCAAATAAGGTAATTTATAATAAGATGTAGATTATCCAGAGAGCGGTGGCCCCTCTTCTATGTGTTTTCCAACTTCCCACCAAAACTGTCACGTAAAATTCTCCTTCCGAGTCTACCAGGTAGCGGAAACTTGGTATCAATTTTCAAGGTTGAAAAAAAAGTTCTCCAAAATCAAAACTTCTGCTCGCGTTTTACGTCTTAGATATTCCTGGACAATTTTGGTTCCGAGTCTCTGTATGCTTGTCATGAAATCCTTGTAACGGGCAAAACTATACAAAGTTATTGGACGATTTCGACGACATTTTCAGGGATTGAGTGGATTGGCGTGTAGATGGTCCCCTACGAAAATCATCGCTCCCGGATCTATTGTAGCCATTGCGCATTCAAAAACCGTGAAAGCCATAACTCCTACATTTTCAACCCTATTTTGATGCCATTTTTAGGGATTGTATGTACTGTAGGTGGTCCTTTAATACGGTAGTGCAAGGTGCTTGATGATTAATGTTTTGAGATTAACTACTATGCATCGTATCATCTATACAACCGGGTTGTGGGTACGAAAAAGCTATGTGCCACACCCACTTGGCAAAAAAACATAGGTAGTAATAACTACTAGTACATAAAAGACTTTTTTTCAGCGTTTCAAACAGTTTCAGTGTTTTTTACCTCATGATTATCATGAAAGGAATTATCGGCGGTCTGAATGACAGCTTTCTCCTGGATGGACAGGGATCGATTAAGCTGCTCCCTCCTTACAAAAGTTAAAATCGTACCTCCGTACTGAAGGTTAAGAAACTTATGGCCATTTCCATGAAAACATCGAAAATTTTAGAAGTGTGAAATGTAGGAGTTTTGTTCGAAAATTAGTTGAAGAACGCAAAGTATAAGGGTCGGCCACCACCCACATGTGGTTTATGTTAAAACAAATAACATTTCATTTCCTATGTTCGAAAAGTGAATTGGGTTTTTTCCTCAGGCTAGGCATACCTTAGACATAACCAACTACCATTTATTTTGTTCACGAATAATAGTATTTATCACACCTACATAATTACTTACCTTTGATGTAGTCTATTTCATCTCTAGTGAAATAAGGAAGTCTAGACGTATTTCCACCCTCCTCTATGCTAAATCTGTCAATCCTCTCCCTCATCACAGGAGGGTAATCTCCGATAAAAATAGGATGCGCGAACCAGCCTGCAACGAAATCATAAACGTTTCCAAATCAAACTGTTGTTTCGTTGATATTGTTGAAGCCAAGCCAATAGAAAATAAAGTTTATGGTTTATTGTAAGTCCTAACAATTTGTCCTTGTTTTTACAACAAATAAATTTGATATGAAGATATTGTTTATTTCATCAATTTAAAATACGAGTATTATTGAATTTTTAGAATCGAATGAGACCAACCAAAGCTCTGTAGGACAAACCGTTCGTTTCTCATGGGAAATTAGGGTAGGACTTTATGATAAATCAGAAACACGAGCGTGAATCTCCAAAGAGGCCTAATCTCCGTTCAAATTTAAGCTGACCTAAATGCGATCGTTGTTTGTTTCTTCGAGTTGTACTCATTTTTTCGTCCTTAGCAACCAAAAATCAAATTTCCTAATGAAGGCATCCACAACAATTTATTTCTTCGAATTGAGTGTGAAGCGTTCATTTCTTCCAAATGAACTTGATGCTTCACAATCAAGTTCATTTGGAAGAAATGAACGCTTCACACTCAATTCGAAGAAATAAATAGTTGTGGATGCCGTCATTAGGAAATTTGATTTCTGGTTGCTAAGGACGAAAAAATGAGTACAACTCGAAGAAACAAACAACGAGGTATGTCGTAGGTGTGGTACCTATAGTTGGCAGGAAGTTGAAATGGCAAAGCAGTGTTCTTTGCCGACGAGAATTATTACAAGATTATTATTATTACAATTGAAGACTACAGGGGAAGAATGCACCATGTCCCATTTTGTAAACTTTTCAGGAAATAATTTTTTCCGGCAAAAACCCAATATTAGTTCGAATTTGGTCGATACAATTTAAAAAAAAATGGAAATTGTATCTCAGCGTACTGTAGAATGCGGTGGTACAATCAAAACTACTGGAAAAAGTATTTTAAAACTCCATATTGCTATCCAAAGTTGCAAAGGTCCATCTGTACTGGGGAAGAACGCACCATGAACGTGTATTGCTGGTTTTATTCATAGTATCCTACCATAAGATTTCTCTCTTTATCAGTTCATAACGGTTTCGTGACATTTTAATAATATATATAATGATTTGGTATTTTCAAAAGTTCACTCACGAAGAAGTTTTGCAAAATATTTTAATAGAATAAAATCCAGGAAATTCATTTTTGTTTCACCGTTTTCAAGAAAACAAACACTAGTCTCATATAAACTTATTGGTATGAAGAAAATAATAATGATTGCCGCTAACAATCGAAAATAATGCTGTGAAACCCAGGAAAACCGCATGAATGCGTGAATCACAGAGATCCATCAGGTAGGGGAATACGACCTGGGGGAGGGAGCCCGAAAGTTGGCACGTTCTTCCCCGGTTGCGCTCGGCTTGGTGCGTTCTTCCCCTGTACGGTGTTACGTTTCTCGCATTTTTCTCCTATATTGGATCGTTTTTGCCCATTTTGGTTGTCACCATCGAGTCCGCCATGAAAAAATCTATAAGAAACCGTCATAACCTATTTTTCGCAAAAAATCGACTTGGTGCGTTCTTCCCCTGTGGTCTTCAATTTTTAATAATTTTCAGCGTTTATGAACTTAAAAGTGACTGACACTAACCAAAAGCTTTGTGGCACGTCTAGAATAAAGCGCTGCAAATTGTTACAGAAAGCCACCAACCATCCAACATGAAGAAAAACATCGATCGCATTTCGGTCAGCTTTAATTTGAACGGAGATTCGGCCTCTTTTGCAATTCACACTCGTGTTTCTGATTTATCGTAAGTCCAACCCTTAAGTTCGCGTAGGGAGCGAACGGTTTGTCCTACAGGGCTCCGCGTGGTCTCTAAAAATTTTAAAAATTCAATACTATCTTAAATCGATGAAAAAACAATACCTTTATATCAAAATTTCCTCCCACACACCAAATTTCAACAAAATCGGTCAATGCTAAGTAAGGAAAGTATAGTATTTTTATTCGATTTTTGGATTCTACGTACCTTGAAACGTTAATCAACAAATTTTGAGGAGTTGAAAAAAAATTTCTTCGTCGATTCCAAAGGTTCATTATTGAAAATAATAAACCAACATTTTTGAAAATAATAAACCAAAAACCGAGCAAGGAATATACTTAAACTGGTTATCTACCATTGCGCCTCCTCCAGGCAAACATAGCAAACACTGTTTGCCTTACTAAAAATAAGCAAAATGAATAAATTAATTTTTGTTGAGATGCTCCTATATTCCCATTTTTTGCAAATAATATAATAGCCAATTTTGGAAAATTTTAATATAATTTAGGGACTTTTTCATTATTACCAAGTAAATTAGATGAAATAGGAGAATGGAATAAGAAAGTACGTATTTTGCCTTGGATACTAACCCTCAACACACCAGAGACTTGGAGAGGTCGGTAATGTAGATGATTGCAGATGATAAGCAAACTAGCGCGGGCCAAAGCGATGCGAGGCAAGCAGTTCAAAAAAATGAATTTTTCGGGACTGTTTAGAGTGAGAGGCGACGATCGGCGGGTGGCGGGGGGTCATCGCAGTGTCAAGTATTACCAGACCCCCACTACCACGCTATCAGCCATATCAAACAGTCAAGGAACTGTTTGATAATAAATAACTGTCAATAACTGTTTTATTTCCTACTTGGAAATAATTGCATAGATGTAGAAAGGAGGTTTAACATCATATGAGGTTTAAATTCAGAGTCTCCCTTTTTTGGTTTATTATCTCAAGAAAAAAATGTTGAACCCCCTCGAAATTAAATTTTTTAAAATTTTTAATTTTTTAAATGTTTTAAATTTTTTTATTTTTTAAATTTTTTTAAATTTTTAAATTAAATTTTTTAAATTTTTTCAAAATATGGGTACGTAGTAGCAAATCGTAAACCATCAAATTACGTAAACGCTAAAATTACGTACAATTTGCTACTACGTACCCATATTTTGAAAATTGAATTAAAAAAAATCCGTCCGTCCGCGGAACTTTCCTTAATTATTATGGACCGATTTTGATGAAATTTGGTATAAGAGCTCCATTTGGGGTCTAGTTGTGCCCCGAAGGTTTTGGTTAATGGCAGTCACTTCTGAGTGGTGAAACATTAGGGCTGTAACTTCTTAAGGCCCCCTCTCTCGAAAACTCTCGTTGTGAGGGTATTGTTTTTTCACCAATTTGAGATCGGTACCATTAAATTTTTAGAATCGGATGAACCCACCCAGAGCTGTATAGGATAAACTGTTAGCTCTCTATGAGAACTTGAAGGTTGAACTTACGATAAATGAGAAACACGAGTGTGAATCGCAAAAGAGGCCTTATCGAATATTCTCACCAGACGTCCCTGTTATCTACCTACGGAAAACTGGAAACATCTCTCCGAAGCTGCCTTGTCTTCGATGGTGTCCGTAGCTGGTATGCATAAATTACAAATGATGGCCAAACTGATTTTCCCTGAAATCATGGTGAAGCTTAGTAGCATAATTCGTACTCATCAATTTCTATAATCATAATCCATAATAGTAGAGCAGTTCCAAACTCTATAATGCTTATCTTCCCAAAGTAGTTGACAAATTGTTCTTCTTTCCAGCTGAAGAGTTACAGCCTTTGTTTTTAGTGTGTTTACCTAGATCTCAACCACTCTGACAACACAATTATCTGAGCTAGTTCTAGACAATGTAAAATGATAAAAACGCATTGCGAGTTTCCTGTGGTTGACTGGAATAAGCCCTACACACAACCTCTCTTTTTGAAATGCGGAAAAGTTTTTATTTTTTGTTTAAGGTAATTTTGGAGATATTTCCTTAAGAAGCGTGTAGTGTCGTCAGTGGTTTCAGTTCGCTTTAGAGTGATCACTAGTACGGACATTACAGTAGTTACCTTTTGTTACCATTGTTTCCAATCGACTGAAAAATTTCTTTGAAAATTCGCTCATTAATTCATGCTGCATGGATGGACTTTTCAGGACGTCCCACAGTAGGATTTGGGCGTCCTTGAGCAATTAATCAGTAATGAAGGAGGACAACACTTTACAGAACAAGAAAATAATCATATACTAATCCGTGCCAGTGGTGCCAATGGTGCCAGTCCGGCACCATTGGTGGCTGGGAGGGGGGGGGGGGGGGGTAACTCGAATTCGTACGTTGGGTATCGTAGATCATGGATTTTAAAATGCTATTCAAATTCAAGGCTCTCATGAGCTAGAGATGTTTTGGTGGATAAGGGGGAGGGAGGGAGACCACTATTTCTTCCTTAAAATAGTAAATAAATTACATTGAGCGAAACAGTTTTATCGCTCACTCTACTGGTTTGAATTGACCTAATGCTTATCCACTGGGACGTCCCCTGGAATGTACGCATTACTTAACAATATGTTTAATTGTTGAATTGCGCTGAGTGATTCGGAACACACCAAAACTCACTCTCCTTCCAAAGACTTGTTTATAGCATAGAGCTCGGCAGAGGATATGTAGAAATAGGGAAGCAACCTTTTCCTCGAATACGCTTCCCTATCTTTGATGATGAGATAAGACAAACGAGAACAATCATAATTTTGCTTCCGAGTCTACTAAGGTAGCGGAAAAGTGAAAACAAACTTTTCAAGGACGAAACAAAAAAGTTCTCCAAAATCAAAATTTTCACTCGCGTTTTGCGTTTTAGACCTTTCTGAACAATTTTGGTTCCGTGTCTGTCTGTCTGTGTGTCTGTCCGCCTGTCATGAATTCCTTATAACGCGCATAACTATACGAAGTTATTCTCCGATTTCTATGAAATTTTCAAGGTTTGTGCGGGTTGGTGTGTAGACGGTCCCCTATGAAAATCATCATCCTCGGACTGATAGAAGCGACTGCGCATGCGCAAACGTGAATTCCTTGTAACGGCCATAACTTACACATTTTCTACCCGATTTCAATGACATTTTCTGGGATTACGCGGATTAGGTTGTAGATGGTCCCCAATGAAAATCAACGCCTTAAAATTTACAGTAGCCTCTGCGCATGCGCAAACGTAAAATCCTTGTAACAGCCGTACATTTGTCGCCCTCGCACCTGGCCCCCATAGATCAGTGAGCAGTGCTCTGGACTCCCACCCAAGAGTCCCAGGTTCGACTCCCAGTCAAGCTAAGAAATTTTTTGATCCAATCACTACTCACATTTTTCGTCCAAATTTGATTAAATTTTCTAGGATTGTCCAGATTAGCGTTAGATGGTCCCCTACGAGGGTAGTGAAAGGCACTTAGAGATTGGTGTTTTGAGATAACTACTATGCATCAGATCATCTATATAATCGGGTTATGGATACGAGGAAGCTATGTGCCACACCCACTCGGCAGACTTTTACATAGTATTAGTGGTGGTCCAAGCGTCCATTCGATACAAAAAACCAAATAGAGTGTCAAATATGAGTAGAGGAAGAAGGTAAGGTTGGTTTATGATTTGTCACAGTCACATTATTGGAGATACACATCTATCATTCATCATCATCAATCATCCGTACTAGGGTTGCCACTGACTGAGTGTGAGTAAAGATAGTTACATTACGTACCTTCTTGATGAGAATACTTCTGTTGGTAAACTCTGTAGACTGCTGCGTGGGCAAGTATCAGATTGTGAGCGACTTGGTAGTCGACTATCCCCTTTTGGTCCGTGAAATCTGCAGGGACGAGCGTTTCAGTGACGTACCCTTGCGCCACCTGTGCTGGTTCGTTGAACGTTAACCACCATTTGACCTGGACATCAGCCAAAAAACCACAGCCTACTATTAACCCTTAGTAACACGCTAGGTGGGTAGTTACGTTCGTACAGCTAGCGGAAGAATCCCCGCACATTTATTTCAACACAATTATTAATTTATGATACACTGAAAGGCACGAATTGGTTTTAAAAAGTCATGGATATAGGATGAGCTTCGACTCAATACATTTTTCTATTCAACAGGTAGGTAATAAAAATTTGAATTTTGAAGAAGGAAATACATAAGTAACAAATGTTATATCTATCATAATAATCAAAATTATTATTATGATTATTCAAGAACGAGGAAATATGAGGAAACGTGAAACTATACCTATATCAAGCAAAAATACAAACGTGTGAAATCATAATAGCAGAAGTAGTATGATTATAATCATAATCATATGTGTGTATCAAACTTCGCAGTCTGATTGCATACTGAAAGTAAGGTTTTTCTGAAAATGCGGGGAAATCCCCGCCTAGCGTGTAACTAAGGGTTAAATATATTTATACATACATTTTTTTACATATACATTTATTTAAATTGTTAGCTTAATTTAATTGTTAGGTAGTTTTAATGTAATGTTAGGTAATAAATCTTCCCATCCGACCTTCCTTTTGATCCCCAACGTCCTCGCCTGCCCTTTAAATCCCTCAATTCGTTGAAACGCGATAAAGTTCGATTCTAAAACGCGAATTCATCCCCACCACCGATGACATGAGAGGGCTAGCTCAGGCTGATGGGGATCTTCAGTCTGTTGAAAACGCTCAGAGCGAAACGGTCAGGTAAATTCCTCTCTTTCCCTTTGTACTTTCTTCAAATTGTTTATTTTTATATACAAATATTATACATATAGTATTTTTGATAAACAAGGTTGGTTCTGAGAAATCAGGATTACAGGGAAAATCTTTCGAAACGTCGAAAAAATATGTTATCTGAAGAGTGTAGTGATTTGTGTTAATACCAGCTTACACTGATAAGTAGTTAATATTGTTTTGCTTGCGAATAAATAAGGTAGCGGAAGCTCTGTTTTCACTTTTCAAAGTTGAGAGAAGACGTTCTCTAGAGTCCAAAATCAAATTACCTACTTTTCAACAATTTTAGTTCAGTTTCTTTCCGTCTGTCATGAAATCCTTGAAACGAGTAAAACAATACGAAGTCATAGACCGATTTTGATTAAATTTTTAGGGGTGGTACGGATTAGAGTATAGTTGGTCCCCAATGAAAATCATCGCACCCGGATCGATAGTAGCCAATACGCTTGCGCAAACGTGAATTTCCTTGTAACACTAATAACTTCGACATTTTCCATCCGATTTCGATTAAATTTTCAGGAATTGTGTGGGGTCAGTCGTAGAGGGTACCATATTTATAAAGGTAATTCAAGGTACTTAAAGATTGATGTTTTGAGATTAGCTGCAATTCATCGAATCAACTATTCAATCGGGTTATGGATACGAGGAAGCTATATAATATATAGGATATTATCCTTTTGCGCACGTTTTTAGATTCCATCAAAATGCAGTATTTCAAAGAATATAAATAGATTGGTATAAAGGATATAATGATGAAACTTGAGATTAAAACACTACAAACTAATCTCGAGTCATAGTACCACAGAACGCAGTAGTACCACCAAAACCATAGAATGACTTTTTATTATAGTTTGGAGATTTATCGCCCCTGTTGACAATCCATAGGCCTACAGACTATAGACTACAGCCATACCACAAAATCCGTAACGGCGTCACCTTCTTCTCTACAACCTCTTCTGATAACCTTATTTTGGCAGGTTGCATGCAAGGAATTTTTGAAAAAAGATTTTAATTTCTAGAAAATACCAAACACCCATCAGGGAGATGAAAGTAGACAGATTAGAGGTGACTAAGAGCTCATTTTACATAACTAATTATTTATCTTATAACCCACCGGAGAAATTTTCAAGTCAAAATTTCAGCAGCTATGAAAAACTTACTTTATCGCCAAAAGTTTGAAACAGGAGTTCAGCGTACTGTTGAAAAATATCCACAATTTCAGGGTTCGTCCATCCACCAATATCCTCCAGGGCTTGTGGCAAATCCCAATGATAGATGGTGACCTCGAAGAAATTAAACATGGCTTATTATATGAGGACGAGTCTCTATTCCCGCTTACCAACTCATACTTGAACAACTGAATTTAAACAATTTCCGGGTTCTCTGGAGCTACTGAACTGAGATTTCAGTCCAATAAACGTTATGTGAGGAGGGTAGATAGTTATTAACTAATGCCAGCGCCAGGTAATCCTCCAACTAGGATTCATCTCACAATATTTCAGGAACTCTTCAGTATTTCCTCTCAAGCTTTTTTCAATCATGTCCCTCCACTCTATTCAATACTTTTATGAAATAAGTAAAGACACTACATTTCGCCAAGAAGTTGTTTTTGTTTGTTATTAATATGCCCGTTTTGGTTCATTATTGAAAATAACGAACCCTAGGAATCGAGCAAGAAAAAAAAATGTATACCCGTATTTGACTCTCCCTCAAAATTTAATGGTTTACGTATGTAGAATCCGAAAATCGAATAGAACATTTTTCGTCTTCCCCACCGCATGACAAACGCTATATTAGCACCATTTCGGGGCTAATTATGCCCAAAACTGTTTGTTAAGAATTTTTTGAATCGAATGATACCTCCTAGAGCATTGTAGACCAAGCGTTTGCTTTATGTGGATATTTAATTAATAGAAACTGGTTAACAGTCCGTTTTCAATGTCATCGTGATCAGAGCACTGGTAGCCACTGCGCTATCGTTAAATCCCCTATAAGCACAACTTCTACAGTATCGTTTCCTCCATCCCTACCTCAAAACCCAGGTGTGAGCCCTACCTCGACAGCCACTTGTTCCTAGAGTGAAGGTTGAAGGTCAGCTTTGTGACAAAGCAACAGTTGCTCTGAGACATGATTGGTGATTTGATGGAACAGTTCCGTTGTTCCCCAAATCACAACTCAGGGATTGCTCTCCAGTCTCCTTCCAGACATCGATCTGTAAGTACAGTTTCATAGAAGATCACTTCCCTTACCCTCGTGGTTCAAATCCGAAGATCTAATAGGTAAACTCGATTGATACTTCTTCCCCCTTATATATAGATACAAGCCTCATTTTTTATTTGATAATATATATTTTCATTTTTCCTAATTCAATTTGTATCTTTCATTCATCATCCCTAGTCCTAGGTTGATCTCCACCAAGGAATAGGTATTCCCACGTAACGTATAGTTCTCTAGGGGTAGAATACAGCAACGATTAAATTATTCTCATTAATTAATCAGATTCTCCAGATCCCCTAGAACAATACTGTTTTAGCCTCCCTTCGTCTCCTCTACCTCTACTTCGTCCTCTCGCAGGAGTACATAATTTAATTAAATACACTTGTTATTAAGAACATAATTTTACAGTAGATCCGAATCAGAAAAGGGTATTGGGTGTATTGAATAATGAGAGGGGGAATTTACCTATGGAAAACCTTGTGCTTTGCAGATGGATGATCTGTATGGAAAAAATAATCAACCATTGTGTAATAATTTGCAGCTTTTTGCCACGAGATAGTTCGGAACCTTCTGATCTTTAAATAATTGAGTAAAGATACGGTAAGATTGCAGCACTAAGTAAACCAAGAAATAAACCATCAAATAGTGTGGTGAATTTTAAAGGTGATGATAGTAATTGAAGAACGGATAAGTATGACTTGCTGCTTACCATTGGTTGAATTCCGTTGGCCACAAGCTCATTTAAAAGGTCCAAGTAGTAATCGATGCCTGCTTGATTCACATTGTCCACTCTTCCGTTCGGGAGTATCCTACTCCATGACATTGAAAAACGGTAAACCTGAAACTATCATAATAGATATTTGCATCAACACATGTACTTGTGCGCAATTCGCTCATTAACTCAAGCTGCCTGAATGGACTTATATCACTAGAAGGGGAACACTCGTAATTATGAAAACAAATTATCTATACTATAGTATGGGCGGTTACCGTTTCCTTTGATATTTTATTGATTTTTTTTTGCTGCAGTGCAGAAGATGAACAAAACAGAAATGATGTACCTGGTGTTACTTACCCCAATGTTTTCAATAAGCTCTACGTCTTCCTTGTATTTGTGATAAGAATCTGCTGATATATCCCCATTCGCGCTATCAATTGTAAAGTTTGGCTGTTCGTGAGTGATATTATCCCAAATACTAGGACCTTTCCCTGGAGTATAGGAAAAGAATGTGTGAAAAAAATTACACGTACACAAGGTAAAAACCGTTTTCAAGTGAATCATTTGACAGAGAAAATCCATGATTTTGTCCTGCTAGAACAATAGCGTCCAATGAAACAAATAAATACACGCAGGCACAAAACCAAAATTGTTCAGATAAGTTCAAAACGGGTCGATATTTTGATTCTGGAGGAAATATTTCTAGTTATTTTTTTTCAATATGTACTGAACCTTTGGAATCGAGCAAGCCCCCTCTCATTATTTGGGCGTCGAAATGAAGAGTAATGAACCTCTTTGGGTTTTCAAACAAGAGTATCAACTAATTTTTTACTACGTTCTATGGCTTGATTCGATTGGACGTAGAGGTCTGACATTAAACGGAATAATGTACAGAGAAACATAGAATTTCCATTCAATCATAGAAAAGTAACTCACCATCTTCATTCCAGCCTCCTTCAATCTGATAAGCGGACGTTGCAACTCCAAATAAGAAATCCTCCGGAAACATAGTGTGAGAAATAGGACCCAACATGTACGATTCACATACACTCACTCCCAGAATGAGACTAGTCCCCATAAGGATGACGTTCTTCATACTGTTAGTCTGAAATAAAATTTAAAACTTAGAGCATTACTAACAAAATCCATCCCAATTTCAGATCTAAAATCGATTTATTAAATTGAACGGCCTCTAAGAATTACGAATTACAATATACGCTCACTAATCATCATGGACAGGCTTGAAAAATATCTCGACATTGAAATAAATTAAACATAAAATAATATTAAGATTATTTAAAAAATAAATGATATTAATAAATAATAATAATAATAATACACACAAATAAATAATAATAAACAAATAAAAATAAATAATAGAATATATAAAAAAATATAAATATGAAAAATAAATAATATAATATAATAATATAAATAATTGTTATTATTATAATATATTAATAATATCATAATATAATATAATAAAAAATTATTATTATAATCAATAATAATAAAATAATAAATACTATTATACGTAAAATAATACTATGTATTATAAACAGAAAATGACTGTCCTCTTGGTATACAAAACTGAAAAGTTAGGTACCTAGTGTTCTGCTTCTGAAAACATTGACTGTTTATTTTGAAGAATGATGAGTCTAATATGATTGGACGCCTCGGATGTCTTACTTACAAGGGAATGTAAAATTATCGTTTTTTCCACGATAATAAACGTTTCCGAGGGCTTTGTATTACTCAAACAATAAAAAGGAATAATGTGAGTTTCGACGTGAGACCACGAAAGTTTTATGAGAAACAATCTTGAAATTATTGACTTGAATTTTCTAAAGTTATTATAGTTTTGGTTTATTATCTTCAATAATGAACCTTTGGAATCGACCAACGAAAAGGAGAGAAAATGGCCTTGGAGCTCACTCAGCTGATCAGTGACCACTCAGGCGCCTTCAGCATTCTCTATTGACCCTGCCTCCGTAACGCTTCAAAGGAAACTGTTGGATGACGATACCTATTTTCCTCTCACGATCATGTTGACATCTCATTTGTTACTCACGATCATATGTTAGTAAACATGCGCATAATTCAGCTTTCCGTACAGGTTCATTCATATTAGGGACCTTGTACCATGTTTAATAAATTGAGAGCTTTCCAATGAGTGGTGAACGATTTTTGTGGGGTGGAAATAGAGGAAGTTAGTCTTCCCTAGGAACGATTGGTTGATCGTGAAAAGCATCAGAAAAAAAAGTTGCATGAAAATTCATTTTTGTTGCATTGTTTTGTGTGTCGAAAATTTTGGAATGACCCCCAGAACTAAGACATATCCATGTCAAAATTTTTTAACCCCTCCTAAAAATTTGTTGGTTTACGTTTCAAAGTACGTAGAATCTGAAAATCGAATAAAAATGAGGCACTTTCCTCAGTTAGCATTGACCGATTTTGATGAAATTTGGTATGTGGGCTCCATTTGGGGTCTAGTTGTGCCCCGAAGATTTTGGTTGATGAAGGTCACATCTAAGGGTTGAAATTTTGAATGCGCCCTAATTAAAAAAAAAAAAAATGATGTAAAGGTATTGTTTGCCCATCAATTTAAGGTAGTATTAAATTTTTAGAGACCACGCGGAGCCCTGTAGGACAAACCGATCGCTCCCTACGAGAACTTAAGGGGATCTCAGTCGGTCATCGTTCGTTCCTAGTGTATCGCGAAATTGATGGGGCAAAAACTTAAAAGTTGTACCTAAATTTGAAATTTTCACGGATTTAAAAATGCATAGTGCACGGCCATAGGGAATTGAAAAACTGAAAAATCGCCGCCGGTATCATTAAAATCGAATAAACCTCCCGTCAAACCATCGATTTCGTTGAACAACATTCACGTTTTTCCAAGGTCAAACACAGGTTTCTCCCCTAAATTCGGTTACAAAATATTTTTTAACTATAACGTTAAAAACCTGAGATTAAGAGGTTTTTTTCTGCTGAAAACCGCATCGAATTTTCTCTACAGAAAATGGGTGAAAATCTCTTGAGAATTTTGTCAAAAAACCTCAAAAATTGTATAGTTTTAAGTTTGGATTAGAAAAATCTAACTATAAGCAAGGTTAAAAATATATGTTGTAGCTCATTTGATGGTAAATTTAATGCTCCTTTCAACGGTGTAATTTTCACGTAAAATAACGAAGCTATAGTCAGTTTAGTGAGACAAGGTTCAACATACGAAAAAAAATATATAAATCAAAAAAACTTGAAAATACAAGGGGTTAAGAGAAAATTGCTAGGAGACATTTTTTGTTGGAAATACCTTGTAGAATCGACCTCTGAAGTTTGGTTGTATCTTTCTCTGAAACCCTGTACATGATTTTAAAATACAAAATATAAACAAGTACCTACAAAGATTATTGAAATTGTAGTATTTGCGAATCTAAAATACTTACAAGTACGCTGAAATAGAAATTTTCGAATATTTCTGCGTCGTATTCTAAGAAAAGGATATCGCTGATGGATGGATTCACCGGAATATACGAAATTCGTATCTACTTAATAACTATTGACAACATGAAAATGAAATGATTTTTCTATGTTTTCTAGGAACAATAGTTAAGCAGACGGAGGTGTGTAGAATTTAAACAATTACCAACCCACCGGAGGACGAGTACTGACTGCCTTGCAATAGGCGATATGAAGGTTCACCGAGGTGGTTCCCCTTCCACAGGCGTGGTGTTCCGTAATTTGTTGTAAAAAGTAAACCTAGTTATAAACTATTTATATGGTGAATTAGAAATCGAAGGCTGACAGGAACCTGAACTGTGAGGCATTTTCAAAACAAAATTCATTATACTAGAAATATCCAAGCATAAACCATAAATATAAAACTTATATTCAGTCGTTCAGGGTTAAAACTGGTAGAAAGATTGGTGCTTGAGATGCTTATCGTTTTCACGGAAAACTATTTTTGTGGAAAATACGCTGTTCTATCGTGAAATCGGGTGATATCATTTGAATATTGATAGGATGATTGACTCCAGTTTTATACCGTAACACAATAAAAACATACTACGTACAACAATACCAGTGATATGAATATATAATAGTTATACTTGTTACTCCCTTCAAACATGAGATACATTGTAATGCACGGAATTCCAGAGTCACTCTTCTGGATAAGAAGTAAAGTTTTCTCTTCCAACCAGTAAAACGCTGCAAATCATTGCTCAAAGGTTTATTATTTTCTGTATAGATCACCCTTCTGTATAGATCACTGGTTCTCCATCAATAGCACCTACCACCATCTGTATTCTCCCTTGACCTTCCCTCTCAAATTTCAGCTTCCTGCGTTCAATAGGATTGAAAATGGCTTCGGAGCTCACTCAGCTGATCAGTGATCTGAAGAGTGAAGAATATCTCCTCGAATGCTGGAGACGCTTGGAAGAGCACTTCCATTCAATAGGAGTAAAAATGGTTTTGGAGCTCACTCAGCTGATCAGTGATCTGAAGAGTGAAGAAGATCTTCTCGAATGCTGGAGACGCCTGGAAGAGCACTTCCATTCAATAGGAGTAAAAAAGGCTTTGGAGCTCACTCAGCTGATCAGTGATCTGAAGAGCGCGCCTCGGCGGGGGCTTCGCCCCCTGCGCCCCCGGATGATTTCCGCTTAGAGCCTAATGGCTAAAATGTGACATACCTTGAAAAGGTTTTTGCTCCCTCTCCCTCTCTATCTTTCTTCCACTGTAATATTTAAGATACCTCCTTATTCATAATAACATCAGCTTGTCAAGCATATTTTTCGTCAAGCATATGATAAATCATAGCGCTACTTTCCTGTCGCTTTTTCCTGTCGCTTTTTACTGTCGATTTTTCCTGTCGTTTTTCGGCGGGGGGTCCCATCGCTAAAACCTTTTCAAGGTTAAAAAAGTTTTAACCCCCCTCAAAATTTGTTGGTTTACGTTTCAAGGTACATAGAATCCAAAAATCGAATAAAACGAGCAAATTATTACACAATGGTTTATTATTTTTCCAATGGCTTTGCCATTGTTACCACCAACCAACATGGAGAAAAACATCGATCGCATTTCGGTCAGCTAAAATATGAACGGAGATTAGGCCTCTTTTGCGATTCACACCCTTGTTTCCTATTTATCTTAAGTCCAACCCTTAAATTCTCGGAAGGGAGCGAACTGTTTTCTTACAGGGCTCCGCGTGATCTCTAAAAATTCTATACTATCTTAAATTGATGGAAAAACAATACCTTTATAAGAACATTTTTTGAACTAGGGCGTTTTCAAAATTTCAACCCTTAAAAGTGACCTACCTATCAACCAAAATCCTTGGGGCACAACTGGAACCCAAATGGAGCCCACATACCAAATTTCATCAAAATCGGCAGATGCTAACTGAGGAAAGTGCCGCGTACGGTGGACGGACGGCCAAATGTTTATTCGATTTTCGGATTCTACGTACCTTGAGACGAAATCCAACAAATTTTGGGGGAGAGGGTAAAAATTGTTTTTTCTTGGTTGATTCCACAGGTTCATTATTGAAAATAATAAACGAAAATTTGGCCGTCCGTCCGCCGTACGCGGCACTTTCCTCACTTAGCATTGACCGATTTTGATGAACTTTGGTATGTGGGCTCCATTTGGGGTTGATGATTTTGGTTGATGTCAGTCACTTCTAAGTGTTGAAATTCTGAAAACGCCCTAGTTCAAAAAATGTTCTTATAAAGGTATTGTTTTTCCATCTATTTAAGATTGTATTGAATTTTCAGAATTTTTAGAGACCACGCGGAGCTCTGTAGGACAAACCGTTCGCTCCCTACGATAAATTAAGGGTTGGACTAATTATAAATTAGAAACAAGAGTTTGAATTGCACAAGATACCTAATCTCCGTTCAAATTTTAGCTGACCGAAATGCGATCGATGTTTTTCTTCATGTTGGTTGATGGTAACAATGGCAAAGCCGTGTTCTTTGCAGACGAGTGATCTATATAGAAAAATGATATACCTTTGTGTAATGATTTTCAGCGTTTTTTCGTTTCACAATCAATTCGAAGAAATAGGAAGTTGCGGGTGCCTTCATTAGGAAATCTGATTACTGAGGAAGCAAAACTGAGTACAACTCGAAGAAACGACCAACAAACGCATTTTGGTCAGCTGAAATTTGAAAGGTTATCAGGCCTATTTTGCTATTCACACTCGTGTTTTTGATTTATCATAAGTCCGACCATTAAGTTCTCATAGGGAGCGAACGTTGTTCCTAAAGAGTTCTGTGTGGTCTCATTCGATTCGGCAGAATTTTGAACGGAAATTCAGTGAACATTCATTTGCGATGCACACTCGTGTTTCTACCTAGTCAATTGTCCCAAATTTAAGTCTTCACAGGGTCTTCTTGGTCCTACTGGCCTCTTGGAAACTTAAATTGATGAAAAATCCATACCTTTATCCCAAAATTTTAGGAGCTAGAATGGTTTGAAAATTTCATCTTCTAGGTATCACCCCTTAGAAGTGATTGACAATAATCAAATGCTTCGCGGCAAATAGGAGCCCATGAATAAAACTTCATCAAAGTCAAAAAACGCTGCAAATTATTGCTCAAAGGTTTATTATTTTCTGTATAGATCACCCTTCTGTATAGATCACTGGTTCTCCATCAATAGCACCTACCACCATCTGTATTCTCCCTTGACCTTCCTTCTCAAATTTCAGCTTCCTGCGTTCAATAGGATTGAAAATGGCTTCGGAGCTCACTCAGCTGATCAGTGATCTGAAGAGTGGAGAAGATCTCCTCGAATGCTGGAGACGCCTGGAAGAGCACTTCCATTCAATAGGATAGAAAATGGTTTTGGAGCTCACTCAGCTGATCAGTGATCTGAAGAGTGAAGAAGATCTCCTCGAATGCTGGAGACGCCTGGAAGAGCACTTCCAGTCAATAGGATTGAAAATGGCTTCGGAGCTCACTCAGCTGATCAGTGATCTGAAGAGTGAAGAAGATTTCCTCGAATGCTGGAGACGCCTGGAAGAGCACTTCCATTCAATAGGATTGAAAATGGCTTTGGAGCTCACTCAGCTGATCAGTGATCTGAAGAGTGAAGAAGCCTTTGAGCAATGATTTGCAGCGTTCTTCACCCACCAACATTTTATTTACCTACCAACTTTCTTTTACTTACCAGCTAGGCACTACCTACCACACCATACTGGCTTCACACCTTCACAAACAAGTTTATAAGAAAGAACTAAACGCTTCACACTCGATTGGAAAAATAGAAAGCTTCATATGGAAATTTGATTACTGATTACGCAGAAGAAATGAACAGCGATCGCATTTTAGTCCGATAAAATTTGAATAGAGATTAGACTTTTGCGATTCACACTCATGATTCTGTTTTATCGAAGGAAAACCTTCAAGTACTCGTAGGGACCAAACGGTTTGTCCTACAGAGCTCCGGGTGGTCTCAAAAATTTTCAAAAATTCGATACTATTTAAAATTGGTGAAAAAACGATACCTTTATTTCGAGATTTTTCGAGCTAGGGCACTCTTGAAAATTTCAACCCTTAATTTTCACCCCTTAGAAGTGACCTACATCAACCAAAAGCTTCGCGGCACAACTAGACCCCAAATGGAGCCCATATACCAAATTTGAACCAAATCGGTCCAGTGTTACTAAGAAAAGTGCCGCGTACGGCGTACGGCGGACGGACGGAAATTTTTTTATTCGATTTTCGTATTCTACGTACCTTGAAACGTAAAACATCAAATTTTGAGGGGGGGTTAAAATTTTTTTTCCTTGCTCGATTCCAAAGGCTTATTATTGAAAATAATAAACCAAAAATGTTATTTCGAATTTTGAATGAGAAGCGACATTTAACAGTTTTGAAAATTGGGTTTCAACAGGAATGTCCAATAAAAAATATAACTATCACCTTTTTGAACCCCTGATAATTTTTATCATTGTTTAGATGCTTATAGAATTTTAAGTAACAATAATTTCATTTAAAATTGCAACAGACACAAGATTTTAATTTTTAATAAGTTGAGGTACATTTGTACCCCTGTGTGAGCTCCATGTCACAAAAACTTATGTGTGACCTTCTAGGGTTAAGTAGGTAATTAACCGAGTACTGAGCTGTTGGGACTATCGGACCAATTAGATAAAATGCAACTTACCTAATGACTTACTTACATAACTCAGTAGTTTATCTTACTTAGTTGTGGGAAAAGGAGAATAACGTAGATCTTGAACATAGCTTCATATTTTTAGTCAACTTCACGAATAAAATACAACAACAAAATACAACATCCGTACCTACATCATAAAAATCCGAGCAGAATCTTGTTGTATCAAGATCAGCAACCCAGCTTCGGGAAGAGCGCGATGTTCAGATCATCAGATGTTCGTCCCGCAACAGTTTCTCAGTTCCGCCAACACGGCAGCACGAATGTACCATGGAGAAGTGATATTCGCATTTTCGTCACAGGGACAAATCTTAACCGAACTTAATAATTAATGCAATTATTGCAAGGCTTCGGTAGCTCAGAGGATAAAATTTTGATCTTAGCTCCTAAGGTCGCGGGTTCGAAACCCAGCTGAGGCTGTGTATTTTTTTGATCCAATCACATACACCTACTCACTTAATTTTTCATCCGAATTTGATGAAATTTTATAGGATTGTCCAGATTAGCGTGTAGATTGTCCTCTATAAGGGTAGTGAAAGGTACTTAGAGATTGGTGTTTTGAGATTAACTACTATGCATCGGATCATCTATATAATCGGGTTATGGATGCGAGGAAGCTATGTGCCACACCCACTTGGCAGACGTTTTAATTAATGATATATTTAATATAATTTAGTAAATAATTTAATGCTGAAAACGGAACGTGGAACAAGGTGGGATGGCGACTGGTGAGACTAGGAGTGGTAAACTGGAACCTGGCGCGAATGTACAAATGGGGTAGGTAGTTGCATGGATCGGAATTTCGTGTTTTTGACTTCAGATTCGAATTTAGCGCACTTGGATTTCAATAAAGAAATACTGTCCTCACTTGCGTAGGCGGGATACTCCTCTTACGCCATCCCTAAACGAGAATCTCACGATAGAGTGCATTGAGATCACTGAAATCGAGGGCAATTGGAGTCTTACGAAAATGAGAAACACGAGTGTGAATCGCAAAAGAGGGCGAATCTCGGTTCAAATTTTAGCTGACCAAAATGCGATCGCTGTTTGTTTCTTCGTGTTGTACTCAGTTTTGCGTCCTCAGCAACCATTTTTTAACATTGAGAGTGAAGCGTTTATTTCATCAAATTGAAGTTGATTGTGAAGCGAAATTAGTAGGGTGACAATGGCAAAGCTGTGTTTTCGAATTGAGTGTAAAACGTTTATTTCTGCAAAGTTAACTTGACTGTGAAGCGAAAATATGTTTGGTAGGTCTTTGCAGCCGAGTGATATATACAGAAAAATAATAAACCTTTGTGTAATAATTTGCAGCGTTTTTTTATCCTTATAGGAAAATGTTGGAATTGGAGTTTTCATAAAAATTGACCATAAAATTGTTCCGTAGCATGTCTGAGAAATCATTTGCCTCGGAAAGCTCTTGAGAAATATAACTCGAGAAAATTCATAGGGTTGATATCATTGTGACCTAGAATTTAAAAAAAGAAAGAAAGTACCTCGGTTAGTTAGAAGTAAATGTATAAGTTTAGCTAATAGGATTAGTTTTATCTCTTCCTTTCACTTGACATGACAGACTATCAACCTTTCACTCTTCTCCTTTCCTTTCTGATCCTTTCACCTCCCTTTCATCCCGACTATGTAAATAGAACGACGGACTGACAAACTTTAGTGCTCTCTCGACGGCCTGAAGATGATGTCCTAACATCGAAATCGCTCGCCCCCTGTACTCGACTTGCTGGTTACGACGGATTTTCCAATACGGTACGTAGATAATAATAAATTGCATAATACTAGGGTTTAACGAATCCTAGAAGCAAACATTGACCAAACAAACAAACATTTGGCAAACATTTTTTGTATTTCTACACGCGGGCGGTACGGAGTGCTCAAACAGAGGACTTTGATTGACGGTTGATAACTAACTAATGAAGCCCGCAAACAATTACTTGGCGTGATTGCCACGTGAAGGTTAATGTAGAAGGAGGATACCCTGAATCCCACCTCCCTGAGGGGGGAGAACTGTGAATTATACCAAGAATAAACCAGGCGGACGCAGTCCCTCGCCGTGTATAGAAAAGGGTTAAAATACTAGTAACTACATTGAGTGATGCAGTTTTGTTCAGTAGGAAGGAAAATAAAAATGCGTGTTTTATCGCTTGCTGGTTGATATTGGACTGTATGCATTACTCAGCAAGGGAGGAACGTGAGAAGTAGCCTCACTATAAATTGCTGAAAACTTGAATTTTTTTTGAAAACGTTTCGTCGAATTCAATTAGATTGCAAGGATAACGGTCAAGTGGGTTATAGAGATGAATCAAAGGGGAGTAAGATATTCATATTGATTGTGTTAGGTATCTCTATTACACAGGACCTGTCCTTGCATTTTGCGGCTAGGTGCAACGATATCGTGAGGGAATGGTAAAACCCACCTAATACCAATGTTGATAGTATTTGTTGATAAAGAAAATGCATTAAATTGGTTTGTTAGTAACAAGAGACCTTACATTCCATTTAAATTGTTCTGGATCATTAGTTAGTGATTATATATAATCATCTATTTATTCGTTCGCACACTATCTTGGTTTATTATTTTCAATTTTTTTTACCCCCTTTCAATACTTGATGTTTTGCGTTCCAAGATATGTGTTGAATGTAGAATCCAAAAATCGAATAACAATTTTTTGATTTTGATGAAGTTTTATTCATGGGCTCATATTAAATATGAGCCCATGAATAAAACTTCATCAAAATGAATAAAACTTCATCATAAAGCTTCATATCTTCATATGAACTTCATAAAACTTCATAAAACTTCATAAAGCCCATGAATAAAACTTCATCATGTGCAGTGGCAAATTTTGCCGCGAAGCATTTGATTATTGTCAATCACTTCTAAGGGGTGATACCTAGGAGATGAAATTTTCTAGCTCTTAAAAATTTAATGAAATTTTCTAGCTCTTAAACCATTCTAGCTCTTAAAATTTTGGGATAAAGGTATGGATTTTTCATCAATTTAAGTTTCCAGAGGCCAGTAGGACCAACCGTTCCCTGTGAAGACTTAAATTTGGGACAAATGATTAGTTAGAAACACGAGTGTGCATCGCAAATGAATGTTCACTGAATTTCCGTTCAAAATTCTGCCGAATCGAATGAGACCACACAGAACTCTTTAGGAACAACGTTCGCTCCCTATGAGAACTTAATGGTTGGACTTATGATAAATCAAAAACACGAGTGTGAATAGCAAAATAGGCCTGATAACCTTTGAAATTTTAGCTGACCAAAATGCGATTGTTGGTCGTTTCTTCGAGTTGTACTCAGTTTTGCTTCCCCTGAAGGCACCCGCAACTTCCTATTTCTTCGAATTGATTGTGAAGCGAAAAAACGCTGAAAATCATTACACAAAGGTTTATTATTTTTCTATATAGATCACTCGTCTGCAAAGAACACGGCTTTGCCGTTGTTACCATCAACCAACATGAAGAAAAACATCGATCGCATTTCGGTCAGCTATAATTTGAACGGCGATTAGGTATCTTGTGCAATTCAAACTCGTGTTTCTGATTTATAATTACTCCAACCCTTAATTTATCGTAGGGAGCGAACGGTTTGTCCTACAGAGCTCCGCGTGGTCTCTAAAAATTCTGAAAATGCAATACTATCTTAAATTGATGGAAAAACAATACCTTTATACGAACATTTTTTGAAGTAGGGCGTTTTCAGAATTTCAACACTTAGAACAGGGGCGTCGGGTGAAAATATTCGTCAGGCAAACAGCTAGGCTGCAAATTATCACACTACGGTTCATTTTCTCTGTATAGGTCATGAGCCAGCAAAGAATTCAGCTTTGCCATTGTCACCAACTACCAACCATGTTTTATCTTCACAATCAAGTTTATTTGGAAGATCTACACGCTTCACACTCCATTCGAAGAACTAAAGAAGTCCTTCGTTTAGAAATTGTATTACTGGTTGCCAAAGGAAGCAAAACCGAGTACAATCCAAAGAAACGGTCGGTGATCGCTTTTTGGTTAGCTAAAATTTGAAAGATAATCAGGCCTCTTTTGCGGTTCATAATCGTTTTTCTGATTCATCGTAAGTTCAACCCTTAAGTTCTCGTAGGGAACGAACAGTTTGTACTCAAAAGCTATGGGTGGTATCATTCGATTCTAAAAATTAAATGGTGGGTACCTATCTTTAATTTGTGAAAAAAACAATACCTTCATATCGAGAGTTTTCGAGATAGGGCGCCTCTGGAAGTTACATCCCTTCCATTTCACCGCTTAGAACTAACTGACATCAACCAAAAGCTTCGGGGCACAACTAGATATGATAATTAAGGAAAGTTCCGCGGACGGACGGATTTTTTTATATTCGATTTTCAAAATCTACACGTACCTACCTCAAACGTAAACCATTGGATTTTGAGGGTGGTCAAACTTATTTTCTTGAAAATAATAAACCAAAAATGAGAGACTCTGAATTAAGACCTAATAAGACGCGAAACCTTCATTATACAATGTTATGCAATTATTTTATATCAACTAGAAAAACGATTAGGAACAGTGAAATACAATGAAATCGGGAACGAGACACCAGCCGACGTCAAACAGCTGCTATTTGCGGCGGCGAAAGAACGAACTGCTTTCCTTCCTTGAGATCATGTGGTTGGATGGATATGTTATGTATTGCCATGCATGGGTTAATTAGTATCCATGGCTCATCTTCCAAGTTTCTCTGCTTTCAAGGTCACGAAACAGTTTTCCTACTGTTTGCTATGGCTGATAGTGAGGTAGTGGGGGTATAGCAATACTTGACCCCGCGCTGACCCCGGTCTACCCGCCGATCGTCGCCTCTCACTCTAAACGGTCCCGAAAAATTCATTTTTTCGAACTGCTTGCCTTGCATCACAGAGTACCGGAGACAAGCCTTGCATCGCCCGCGCTAGTTCGCTTATCATCCGCAATCATCTACATTACCGACCTCTCCAAGTCTCTGGTGTGTTGAGGGTTAGTACCCAGGGCAAAATGTGTACTTTCTTAATCCATTCTCCTATTTAATCTAACTTCCTTGATAATAACGAAATAGTCCCTAAATATTATATAAGTTTTCCAAAATCGGCTTAATCTTACTTACGAAAATGAAAACATAGGAGAATCTCAACAAAAATTAATTTTTTTATTTGCCTATTTGTAGTAAGGCAAACAGTGTTTGCTATGTTTGCCTGGAGGAGACGCCACTGACTTAGAAGTGACTGACATCAACCAAAATCATCAACCCCAAATGGAGCCCACATACCAAAGTTCATCAAAATCGGTCAATGCTAAGTGAGGAAAGTGCCGCGTATGGTGGACGGACGGCCAAATTTTGGTTTATTATTTTCAATAATGAACCTTTGGAATCAACCGAGAAAAAACAATTTTTACCCCCCCCTCCCCTCAAAATTTGTTGGATTTCGTCTCAAGGTACGTAGAATCCGAAAATCGAATAAACATTTGGCCGTCCGTCCACCGTACGCGGTGGACATTTTCCTCAGTTAGCATCGGCCGATTTTGATGAAATTTGGTATGTAGGCTCCATTTGGGTTCCAGTTGTGCCCCAAGGATTTTGGTTGATGTAGGTAGGTCACTGTTAAGGGTTGAAATTTTGAAAACGCCCTAGCTCGAAAAATTTTGATATAAAAGTATTTTTTTTCCATCAATTTAAGATAGTATAGAATTTTTAGAGATCACGCGGAGCCCTGTAAGAAAACCGTTCGCTCTCTACGAGAATTTAAGGGTTGGACTTTAGATAAATAGGAAACACGAGTGTGAATCGCAAAAGAGGCCTAATCTCCGTTCATATTTTAGCTGACCGAAATGCGATCGATGTTTTTCTCCATGTTGGTTGGTGGTAACAATGGCAAAGCCATTGGAAAAATAATAAACCATTGTGTAATAGTTTGCAGCGTTTTATTCGATTTTTGGATTCTATGTACCTTGAAACGTAAACCAACAAATTTTGAGGGGGTTAAAACTTTTTTTTTTCTTGGTAGATTCCAAAGGTTCATTATTGAAAATAATAAACCAAAATGGTTGGTAGGTAGTGACAATGGCAAGCTGTGTTATTTGCAGGCGAGTGGTCTACACAGAAAAATAATAAACCTATGTGTAATATGGTATTAAATGAATGGGGTTAGTTCCGCTAGTTATAAGAATACAATTATTATCTACGTACCGTATTGGAGAATCCGTCGTAACCAGCAAGTCGAGTACAGGAGGCGAGCGCTTTCGATGTAAAGACATCATCTTCAGGCCGTCGAGGGAGTACTCTCTCGACGGCCTGAAGATGATGTCTTTACATCGAAAGCGCTCGCCTCCTGTACTCGACTTGCTGGTTACGACGGATTCTCCAATACGGTACGTAGATAATAATTCTATGTGTAATAATTTGTAGCGTTTCCAAGATGCTTTGGGGAGTTACCTGTTTATTGCTTCCGAGTCTACCAAGGTAGCGGAAGCTTTTTCACTTTTCAAGGACGAAAAAAAAAGTTCTCCAAAATCAAAATTTTCACTCGCGTTTTGCGTTTTAGACCTTTCTGAACAATTTTGGTTCAGTGTCTGTGTGTCTGTGTGTCTGTCTGTCTGTGTGTCTGTGATGAATTCCTTGTAACGCGCATAACTATACGAAGTTATAGTCCGATTTCAATGAAATTGTCAGGGATTGTGCGGGTTGGTGTGTAGACGGTCCCCTATGAAAATCATCATCCCCGGACTGATAGAAGCGACTGCGCATGCGAAAACGTGAATTCCTTGTAACGGCCATAACTTCTACATTTTCCATCCGATTTCAATGAAATTTTCAGGGATTGTGCGGGTTGGTGTGTAGACGGTCCCCTATGAAAATCGTCACCTTTGGACTGATAGTAGCCATTGCGCATGCGCAAACGTGAATTTCCTTGTAACGTCCATAATTTTTGCATTTTCCATCCGATTTCAATGAAATTTTGAGGGATGTTACAGATTAACTTTTTTGATGTTTTGAGATTAACTACTATGCATCGGATCATCTACACAATCGGGTTATGGATACGAGGAAGCTATGTGCCACACCCACTTGGCAGACGTTTTTTTACTGGTTGGAAGAGAAAACTTTACTTCTTATCCAGAAGAGTGACTCTGGAATTCCGTGCATTACAATGTATCTCATGTTTGAAGGGAGTAACAAGTATAACTATTATATATTCATATCACTGGTATTGTTGTACGTAGTATGTTTTTATTGTGTTACGGTATAAAACTGGAATCAATCATCCTATCAATATTCAAATGATATCACCCGATTTCACGATAGAACAGCGTATTTTCCAAAAAAAAATAGTTTTCCGTGAAAACGATAAGCATCTCAAGCACCAATATTTCTACCAGTTTTAACCCTGAACGACTGAATATAAGTTATATTTATGGTTTATGCTTGGATATTTCTAGTGTAATGAATTTTGTTTTGAAAATGCCTCACAGTTCAGGTTCTAGTCGGCCTTCGATTTCTAATTGACCATATAAATAGTTCATAACTAGGTTTACTTTTTACAACAAATTACGGAATACCACGCCGGTGGAAGGGGAACCACCTCGGTGAACCTTCATATCGCCTATTGCAAGGCAGTCAGTACTCGTCCTCCGGTGGGTTGGTAATTGTTTAAATTCTACACACCTCCGTCTGCTTAACTATTGTTCCTAGAAAACATAGAAAAATCATTTCATTTTCATGTTGTCAATAGTTATTAAGTAGAAACGAATTTCGTATATTCCGGTGAATCCATCCATCAGCGATATCCTTTTCTTAGAATACGACGCAGAAATATTCGAAAATTTCTATTTCAGCGTACTTGTAAGTATTTTGGATTCGAAAATACTACAATTTCAATAATACTACAATTTCAATAATCTTTGTACGTACTTGTTTATATTTTGTATTTTAAAATCATATACAGGGTTTCAGAGAAAGATACAACCAAACTTCAGGGGTCGATTCTACAAGGTATTTCCAACAGAAAATGTCTCCTAGCAATTTTCTCTTAACCCCTTGTATTTTCAAGTTTTATTAATTTATACAATTTTTTTCGTATGTTGAACCTTGTCTCACTAAAATGACTATAGCTTCGTTATTTTACGTGAAAATTACACCGTTGAAAGGAGCATTAAATTTACCATCAAATGAGCTACAACATATATTTTTAACCCTGCTTATAGTTAGATTTTTCTAAACCAAACTTAAAACTATACAATTTTTGAGGTTTTTTGACAAAATTCTCAAGAGATTTTTACCCATTTTCTGTAAAGAAAATTCAATGCGGTTTTCAGCAAAAAAACCTCTTAATCTCAGGTTTTCAACCAAGGTTGAAAGGAGCATTAAATTTACCATCAAATGAGCTACAACATATATTTTTAACCTTGCTTCTTGTTGGATTTTTCCAATCCAAACTTAAAACTATGCAATTTTTGAGGTTTTTTGACGAAATTCTCAAGAGATTTTTACCCATTTCCTGTAGAGAAAATTTAATGCGGTTTTCAGCAAAAAAACCCTCTTAATCTCAGGTTTTTAACGTTATAGTTAAAAAATATTTTGCAACCGAATTTAGGGGAGAAACCTGTGTTTGAACTTGGAAAAACGTGAATGTTGTTCAACGAAATCGACGGTTTGACGGGAGGTTTATTCGATTTTAATGATACCGGCGGCGATTTTTCACTTTTTCAATTCCCTGGGGCCGTGCACTATGCATTTTTCAATCCGTGAAAATTTCAAATTTAGGTACAACTTTTAAGTTTTTGCCCCATAAATTTCGCGATACACTAGGAACGAACGATGACCGACTGAGATCCCCTCAAGTTCTCGTAGGGAGCGATCGGTTTGTCCTACAGGGCTCCGCGTGGTCTATAAAAATTCAATACTACCTTAAATTGATGGACAAACAATACCTTTATATCAAAATTTTTTTAATTAGGGCGCATTCAAAATTTCAACCCTTAGATGTGACCTACATCAACCAAAATCTTCGGGGCACAACTAGACCCCAAATGGAGCGCACATACCAAATTTCATCAAAATCGGTCAATGCTAACTGAGGAAAGTGCCTCATTTTTATTCGATTTTTAGATTCTACGTACTTTGAAACGTAAACCAACAAATTTTGAGGAGGGGTTAAAAAAATGTTGACATGGATATGTCTTAGTTCTGGGGGTCGTTTCAAAATTTTCGACACACAAAACAATGCAACAAAAAATTGAAACGTTTTCATGCAACGTTTTTTTTGACATTTTCATGTCTTTCATATGGCACATAAAAAAAAAATCGTCACGAAATTTGATGCGACGAAATTTGTTGCAACGAAATTTCCTAACGAAATTTGTCCCAAGTCGCCACAATGATGATTATGACCATCAGAAGTGAAGTTGTTAGGTAGGTAGGTACTTTACAGTTTGATATTACCAGATTAGCTGAGTCGAAAATCGAGCTCCCAGATCAGCTGAGTCGAAAATCGAGCTCCCAGATCAGCTGAGTCGAAAATCGAGCTCCCAGATCAGCTGAGTCGAAAATCGAGCTCCCAGATCAGCTGAGTCGAAAATCGAGCTCCCAGATCAGCTGAGTCGAAAATCGAGCTCCCAGATCAGCATGAAAATGTTTCAATGTGTTGCAGACTCGTATGCAAGCGTTTTTGTACTAAGCTACTCAGGAGATTTTCCCCAAGAAAAGTATCTACATAACGACAACATATTTTTTAAATTATTTGTATTTGATATTTTATTTTCTGATGCTTTTCACGATCAACCAATCGTTCCTAGGGAAAACTAACTTCCTCTATTTCCACCCCACAAAAATCGTTCACCACTCATTGGAAAGCTCTCAATTTATTAAACATGGTACATGGTCCCTAATATGAATGTACCTGTACGGAAAGCTGAATTATGCGCATGTTTACTAACATATGATCGTGAGTAACAAATGAGATGTCAACATGATCGTGAGAGGAAAATAGGTATCGTCATCCAACAGTTTCCTTCGAAGCGTTACGGAGGCAGGGTCAATAGAGAATGCTGAAGGCGCCTGAGTGGTCACTGATCAGCTGAGTGAGCTCCAAGGCCATTTTCTCTCATTTTCGTTGGTCGATTCCAAAGGTTCATTATTGAAAATAATAAACCAAAACTATAATAACTTTAGAAAATTCAAGTCAATAATTTCAAGATTGTTTCTCATACAACTTTCGTGGTCTCACGTAGAAACTCACGTTATTCCTTTTTATTGTTTGAGTAATACATAGCCTTCGGAAACGTTTATTATCGTGGAAAAAACGATAATTTTACATTCCCTTGTAAGACATCCGAGGCGTCAAAACATATTAGACTCATCATTCTTCAAAATAAACAGTCAATGTTTTCAGAAGCAGAACACTAGGTACCTAACTTTTCAGTTTTGTATACCAGGAGGACAGTCATTTTCTGTTTATAATACATAGTATTATTTTACGTATAATAGTATTTATTATTTTATTATTATTTATTATCATAATAAGTTTTTATTATATTATACATATTATATTATGATATTATTATTATATGATAATAATAACAATTATTTATATTATTATATTATATTATTTATTTTTTATTATATTATATTATTTATTGTTATTTACCTATTTATTATTATTTATTTTCATGTATTATTATTATTATTATTATTATTATTATTATTATTATTATTATTATTATTATTATTATTATTATTATTATTATTATTATTATTATTATTATTAATATTATTTATTTTTTAAATAATCTTAATATTATTTCACGTTTAATTTATTTCAATATGGAGATATTTTTCAAGCCTGTCCATAATGATTAGTGAAAGTATATTGTAATTCGTAATTCTTAGAGGCCGTTCAATTTAATAAATCGATTTTAGATCTGAAATTGGGATGGATTTTGTTAGTAATGCTCTAAGTTTTAAATTTTATTTCAGACTAACAGTATGAAGAACGTCATCCTTATGGGGACTAGTCTCATTCTGGGAGTGAGTGTATGTGAATCGTACATGTTGGGTCCTATTTCTCACACTATGTTTCCAGAGGATTTCTTATTTGGAGTTGCAACGTCCGCTTATCAGATTGAAGGAGGCTGGAATGAAGATGGTGAGTTACTTTTCTATGATGGAATGGAAATTCTATGTTTCTCTGTACATTATTCCGTTTAATGTCAGACCTCTACGTCCAATCGAATCAAGCCATAGAACGTAGTAAAAAATTAGTTAATACTCTTCTTTGAAACCCCAAAGAGGTTTATTACTCTTCAATTCGACCCCCAAATAATGAGAGGGGGCTTGCTCGATTCCAAAGGTTCAGTACATATTGAAAATAATAACCAGAAATATTTCCTCCAGAATCAAAATATCGACCCGTTTTGAACTTATCTGAACAATTTTGGTTTTGTGCCTGCGTGTATTTATTTGTTTCATTGGACGCTATTGGATTTAGCAGGACAAAATCATGGATTTTCTCTGTCAAATGATTCACTTGAAAACGGTTTTTACCTTGTGTACGTGTAATTTTTTCCACAAATTCTTTTCCTGTACTCCAGGGAAAGGTCCTAGTATTTGGGATAATATCACTCACGAACAGCCAAACTTTACAATTGATAGCGCGAATGGGGATATATCAGCAGATTCTTATCACAAATACAAGGAAGACGTAGAGCTTATTGAAAACATTGGGGTAAGTAACACCAGGTACTTCATTTCTGTTTTGTTCATCTTCTGCACTGCAGCAAAAAAAATCAATAAAATATCAAAGGAAACGGTAACCGCCCATACTATAGTATAGATAATTTGTTTTCATAATTACGAGTGTTCCCCTTCTAGTGATATAAGTCCATTCAAGCAGCTTGAGTTAATGAGCGAATTGCGCACAAGTACATGTATTGATGCAAATATCTATTATGATAGTTTCAGGTTTACCGTTTTTCAATGTCATGGAGTAGGATACTCCCGAACGGAAGAGTGGATAATGTGAATCAAGCAGGCATCGATTACTACATGGACCTTTTAAATGAGCTGGTGGCCAAAGGAATTCAACCAATGGTAAGCAGCAAGTCATACTTATCCGTTCTTCAATTACTATCATCACCTTTAAAATTCACCACACTATTTGATGGTTTATTTCTTGGTTTACTTAGTGCTGCAATCTTACCGTATCTTTACTCAATTATTTAAAGATCAGAAGGTTCTAAACTATCTCGTGGCAAGACGCTGCAAATCATTACACAATGGTTTACCATTTTTTCCATACAGATCATCCATCTGCAAAGCACAAGGTTTTCCATAGGTAAATTCCCCCTCTCATTATTCAATACACCCAATACCCTTTTCTGATTCGGATCTACAGTAAAATTATGTTCCTTATAACAAGTGTATTTAATTAAATTATCTACCTACTTCTGCGAGAGGACGAAGTAGAGGTCGAGGAGACGAAGGGAGGATTCTTAACAAACAGTTTTGGGCATAACTAGCCCCGAAATGGTGCTAATATAGCAAAGTGTATGTCATGCGGGGGGAAGACGAAAAATTTTCTATTCGATTTTCGGATTCTACATACGTAAACCATTAAATTTTGAGGGAGAGTCAAATACGGGTATACATTTTTTTTTCTTGCTCGATTCCAAGGGTTCGTTATTTTCAATAATGAACCAAAACGGGCATATTAATAACAAACAAAAACAACTTCTTGGCGAAATGTAGTGTCTTTACTTATTTCATAAAAGGATTGAATAGAGTGGAGGGACATGATAGAAAAAAGCTTGAGAGGAAATACTGAAGAGTTCCTGAAATATTGTGAGGTGAATCCTAGTTGGAGGATTACCTGGCCCTTGCATTAATAATTAATATTATATTATTAATAATTAATCATATTAATTATTAATAACTATCTACCCTCCTCACATAACGTTTATTGGACTGAAATCTCAGTTCAGTAGCCCCGGAGAATCCGGAAATTGTTTAAATTCAGTTGTCCAAGTATGAGTTGGTAAGCGGGAATAGAGAATCGTCCTCATATAATAAGCCATGTTTAATTTCTTCGAGGTCACCATCTATCATTGGGATCTGCCACAAGCCCTGGAGGATATTGGAGGATGGACGAACCCTGAAATTGTGGATATTTTTCAACAGTACGCTGAACTCTTGTTTCAAACTTTTGGCGATAAAGTAAGTTTTTCATAGCTGCTGAAATTTTGACTTGAAAATTTCTCCGGTGGGTTATATGATAAATAATTATTTTTGTAAAATGAGCTTGTGGTCACCTCTAATCTGTCTACTTTCATCTCCCTGATGGGTGTTTGGTATTTTCTAGAAATTAAAATCTTTTTTCAAAAATTCCTTGCTTTCAACCTGCCAAAATAAGGTTATCGGAAGAGGTTTTAGAGGAGAAGGTGACGCCGTTACGGATTTTGTGGTAGGACTTCTCGATGGCTTTATGGATTGTCAACAGGGGCACTACTTTTTGAAATCTCCAAACTATAATAAAAAGTCATTCTATGGTTTGGGTGGTACTACTGCGTTCTGTGATACTATACTCGAGATATATACTCGAGATTAGTTTGTAGTGTTTTAATCTCAAGTTACATCATTATATCCTTTATACCAATCTATTTATATATTTTGAAATACTGCATTTTGATGGAACCTAAAAACGTGTGCAAAAGGATAATATCCTATATATTATATAGCTTCCTCGTATCCATAACCCGATTGAATAGATGATTCGATGAATTGTAGCTAATCTCAAAACATCAATCTTTAAGTACCTTGAATTACCTTTATAAATATGGTACTCTCTACGACCGACCCCACACAATTCCTGAAATTTAATCGAAATCGGATGGAAAATGTCGAACTTATTAGTGTTTTTTTTTTCTTTCTAAATCTCCCCTCAAAGACAAAATGTCTTTTGTGACGGAGGGGGCACGCCATAAAAACAAAATAAATAAATAAATCAAATATAATGGGGAGGACGCCCAGGACTCACCCGACGCCGGCCCTAGGGATGAGGGATGATGAGGAAGGTGGGGGTGGGAGAGATGGATGAAGGGAAGTGCCTCTATAAAATGACCACCAGTTTAAATATGAGCCGAGCAGTACGCGGCGGGTGACACCATGGAGTACACCTACTGAGATGCCCAACTCGCGCAACTCTGTGGCACTTTTCCCGCACCACACTCCGCGCCACGACAAGGTCGCAGCCATCACCCTGATGTCATTGGGTTCCACTCCTTTTAGCTCTGACACTGCTTGCCGTAAATCATCTCTATCATACTTTCTTATCTTAGCCCGCCAGGTCTGCTCCATGTCCATGCTGCCATTAACAACCTGGACATCCAGGATGATGCAAGACCTGTCGGGCTTGACGGCAACAATGTCAGGCTTCTTGCCCTGGTCACTTGGCATGTGGTATAACCTCTCCCTTTCAACATCCCAGCCGTTGGATGACAAGGCACCTGCTATCTGCTTGGCGACCGCATCATGACGTAGGATGCGGCCCCCATGAGTTCGTGGACACTGCTGCACCACATGATACAGGTGTTCATTTCTACTCCGACAGGCACGGCAAAGGGTATCTGTCATCCCACGACTACCCCTTGAACACCGTACCGCTGTTGGCAGTGTTGCCACGCGGACGGCGTGGAAGTTCCGGTAGTCACGGGCCTCAATGCCCTCCGAAGCCCAATCCACCCATTGGGATGAGATAAGGCTTTCGGAGCACTGTCGGAGTTCTTTACCATCTACTGACTCATGCAGGGCAGCAGCGAATTCAGCAGACGAACTGGGTTTTGGAGCAGATGGTGTTGCTCGGTCGCACCATGCTAACTGCTGCCTGACAAAATCAAGACCAGCAGCAACACGGCGACCTCCCAGCTCGACCCCTGAAGGGCTAGCAGGTGCTGGGGGGGCAGATAAGGGATACATGCGGAGAGAGACACAATGCCAAGCCCACCGGATTTGACCGGTGCATGGATATAGGCACTTGGGACACCAGGTGGGAACCTCAGCCAAGAGCGCACAGCAGAGCGGACTTCTCGATCTAATTCCTGCAGCCTCCCCGCCGTAAGCCTACCGAAGACTAACTGGTAGGTTAGCTTCGGCAGTAAGTACGTGCGGAGGAGGCGCAGCCTCTGCTGTCTCTTCAATGGAGCCTTGGTGATGCGGGCTAGCGCCCTACCAAGGTCCACACGGCTGGCAGTAATGGTGGCCACCCCCATGAAGTCAACTCCAAGGTACCGCGAGACCTCCAACACAGATCGAGGAGGAATGGGGGCTTGTCCTATGACAAAACCCCCATCCACAACATTCACTTTATGTTGGCGACCCGACGGGACCAAGGAAACCGACCCACATTTATCGGGGTCGACCACGAGTCCACACCTGGATAGCTGCTTAGCAAATGCATTGAGGGCAATCTGCAAGCCCTCAAGGGTTTCTGCGAGTAGGATAACATCATCGGCAAAGGCCAATGCTCCTACTCGCACCCCAGGGGCGAGATCAAACCCTACTTCTGTGGGCAGCTTACCCAAGGCCGTATCCACGACCAGGTTAAAGAGGAGTGGTGATAGGGGATCCCCCTGGCGTACCCCACGCCCTATCCGTACATCCCCTGACACCTCACCTCCTGCCTCGAGGACCGTCACGCCTTCATGGTACAGACAGGTCAAATACTCAATTAATCGAGATGGGCCCCGACACCACGAAGGCAATCGGTCAGGGCAAGGCGACTGACAAGGAAATTCACGTTTGCGCATGCGTATTGGCTACTATCGATCCGGGTGCGATGATTTTCATTGGGGACCAACTATACTCTAATCCGTACCATCCCTAAAAATTTAATCAAAATCGGTCTATAACTTTGTATTGTTTTACTCGTTTCAAGGATTTCATGACAGATGGATAGAAACTGAACTAAAATTGTTGAAAAGTAGGTAATTTGATTTTGGACTCTGGAGAACGTCTTTTCTCAACTTTGAAAAGTGAAAACAGAGCTTCCGCTACCTTTGTTATTCGCAAGCAAAACAATATCAACTACTTATCAGTGTAAGCTGGTATTAAAACAAATCACTATACTCTTCAGATAACATATGTTTTCGACGTTTCGAAAGATTTTCCTTGTAATCCTGATTTCTCAGAACCAACCTTGTTTATCCAGAAATACTATAATATAGTATATATGTATAATATTTGTATATACAAATAAACAATTTAAAGAAAGTACAAAGGGAAAGAGAGGAATTTACCTGACCGTTTCGCTCTGAGCGTTTTCGACAGACTGAAGATCCCCATCAGCCTGAGCTAGCCCTCTCATGTCATCGGTGGTGGAGATGAATTCGCGTTTTAGAATCGAACTTTATCGCGTTTTAACGAATTGAGGGATTTAAAGGGCAGGCGAGGACGTTGGGGATCAAAAGGAAGGTCGGATGGGAAGATTTATTACCTAACATTACATTGAAACTACCTAACAATTTAATTTAGCTAACAATAAAAAAAAATGTATATGTAAAAAATGTATGTATAAATATATTTAACCCTTAGTTACACGCTAGGCGGGGATTTCCTTGCATTTTCAGAAAAACAGAAATAAAATGATGAACCGTTCACTATTGTCCCTCCGTTGTCCAAGGTATCTTTTCTCAGACCTTTAACTGAGTAAAAATTACCAATTATTTACCTTACTTTCAGTATGCAATTAGACTGCGAAGTTTGATACACACATATGATTATGATTATAATCATACTACTTCTGCTATTATGATTTCACTCGTTTGTATTTTTCTTGATATAGGTATAGTTTCACGTTTCCTCATATTTCCTCGTTCTTGAATAATCATAATAATAATTTTGATTATTATGATAGATATAACTTTTGTTACTTATGTATTTCCTTCTTCAAAATTCAAATTTTTATTACCTACCTGTTGAATAAAAAAATGTATTGAGTTGAAGCTCATCCTATATCCATGACTTTTTAAAACCAATTCGTGCCTTTCAGTGTATCATAAATTAATAATTGTGTTGAAATAAATGTGCGGGGATTCTTACGCTAGCGTGTACAAACGTAACTTCCCACCTAGCGTGTAACTAAGGGTTAATAGTAGGCTGTGGTTTTGTGGCTGATGTCCAGGTCAAATGGTGGTTAACGTTCAACGAACCAGTAGAGGTGGCGCAAGGGTACGTCACTGAAACGCTCGTCCCTGCAGATTTCACGGACCAAAAGGGGATAGTCGACTACCAAGTCGGTCACAATCTGATACTTGCCCACGCAGCAGTCTACAGAGTTTACCAACAGAAGTATTCTCATCAAGAAGGTACGTAATGTACCTATCTTTACTCACACTCAGTCAGTGGCAACCCTAGAACGGATGATTGATGATGATGAATGATTGATGTGTATCTCCAATAATGTGACTGTGACAAATCATAAACCAACCTTACCTTCTTCCTCTACTCATATTTGACACTCTATTTGGTTTTTTGTATCGAATGGACGCTTGGACCACCACTAATACTATGTAGAAGTCTGCCAAGTGGGTGTGGCACATAGCTTCCTCGTATCCATAACCCGATTATATAGATGATCTGATGCATAGTAGTTAATCTCAAAACACCAATCTCTAAGTACCTTTCACTACCCTCATAGGGGACTATCTACACGCTAATCTGGAAAATCCTAGAAAATTTCATCAAATTCGGACGAAAAATGTGAGTAGTGATTGGATCAAAAAATGTCTAAGCTTGACTGGGAGTCGAACCTGGGACTCCTGGGTGGGAGTCCAGAGCACTGCTCACTGATCTATGGGGGCCAGGTGCAAGGGCGACAAATGTACGGCTGTTACAAGGATTTTACATTTGCGCATGCGCAGAGGCTTCTGTAAATTTTAAGGCCTTGATTTTCATTGGGGACCATCTACAACTTAATCCGCGTAATCCCTGAAAATGTCATCGAAAGGGTAGAAAATGTGTAAGTTATGGCCGTTACAAGGAATTCACGTTTGCGCAAGCGCAGTCGCTTCTATCAGTCCGAGGATGGTGATTTTCATAGGGGACCGTCTACACACCAACCCGCACAATCCTTGAAATTTTCATAGAAATCGGAGAATAACTTCGTATAGTTATGCGCGTTATAAGGAATTCATGACAGGCGGACAGACACACAGACAGACAGACACGGAACCAAAATTGTTCAGAAAGGTCTAAAACGCAAAACGCGAGTGAAAATTTTGATTTTGGAGAACTTTTTTGTTTTGTCCTTGAAAAGTGAAAACAAAGCTTCCGCTACCTTGGTAGACTCGGAAGCAAAATTATGATTGTTCTCGTTTGTCTTATCTCATCATCAAAGATAAGGAAGCGTATTCGAGGAACAGGTTGCTTCCCTATTTCTACATATCCTCTGCCGAGCTCTATGCGATAAACAAGTCTTTGGAAGGAGAGTGATTTTTGGTGTGTTCCGAATCACTCAGCGCAATTCAACAATGAAACATATTGTTAAGTAATGCGTACATTCCAGGGGACATCCCAGTGGATAAGCATTAGGTCAATTCAAACCAGTAGAGTAAGCGATAAAACTGTTTCGCTCAATGTAATTTATTTACTATTTTAAGGAAGAAATAGTGGTCTCCCTCCCTCCCCCTTATCCACCAAAACATCTCTAGCTCATGGGAGCCTTGAATTTGAATAGCATTTTAAAATCCATGATCTACGATACCCAACGTACGAATTCGAGTTCACCCCCCCCCTCCTCCCCACCACCAATGGTGCCGGACTGGCACCATTGGCACCACTGGCACGGATTAGTATATGATTATTTTCTTGTTCTGTAAAGTGTTGTCCTCCTTCATTACTGATTAATTGCTCAAGGACGCCCAAATCCTACTGTGGGACGTCCTAAAAAGTCCATCCATGCAGCATGAATTAATGAGCGAATTTTCAAAGAAATTTTTCAGTCGATTGGAAACAATGGTAAAAAAAGGTAACTACTGTAATGTCCGTACTAGTGATCACTCTAAAGCGAACTGAAACCACTGACGACACTACACGCTTCTTAAGGAAATATCTCCAAAATTAACTTAAACAAAAAATAAAAACTTTTCCGCATTTCAAAAAGGGAGGTTGTGTGTAGGGCTTATTCCAGTCAACCACAGGAAACAAGCAAATGCGTTTTTATCATTTTACATTTTCTAGAACTAGCTCAGATATTTGTGTTGTCAGAGTGGTTGAGATCTAGGTAAACACACTAAAAACAAAGGATGTAACTCTTCAGCTGGAAAGAAGAACAATTTGTCAACTACTTTGGGAAGATAAGCATTATAGGGTTTGAAACTTCTCGACTATTATGGATAATGATTATAGAAATTGATGAGTACGAATTATGCTACTAAGCTTCACCATGATTTCAGGGAAAATCAGTTTGGCCATCATTTGTGATACATGCTTACCAGCTACGGACACCATCGAAGACAAGGCAGCTGCGGAGAGATGTTTCCAGTTTTCCGTAGGTAGATAACAGTGGCGTCTGGTGAGAATATTCGTGAGGCAAACAGCTTGGCCAGTCACAAAGGAATAAACAATAATGGAAAACGCTGCAAATTATTACACAAAGGTTTATTATTTTTCTGAAGATCAAGCGTCAGCTTTACCCTCGTCACTACCTACCAATCATGTTTTCGCTTCATAATGTTGTTTATTTAGATGAAATAAACCCTTCACACTCCATTTGAAGCAATAAAGAATTCCTTGGTTTAGAAATTTGATTACAGGTTGATTAAGGAAGCAAAACATGTACAACACAAAGAAACGAACAGTGATTGCATTTTGGTCAGCTAAAATTTGTAAGGTGATAAGGCCTCTTTTGCGATTCACACTCGTGTTTCTCATTTATCGTAAGTTCAACCTTCAAGTTCTCATAGAGAGCTGACAGTTTATCCTATAAAGCTCTGGGTGGATTCATTCGATTCTAAAAATTTAGTGGTACCTATCTCAAATTGGTGAAAAAACAATAATCTCACAATGAGAGTTTTCGAGAGAGGGGGCCTTAAGAAGTTACAGCCCTAATGTTTCACCGCTCAGAAGTGACTGACATTAACCAAAACCTTCGGGGCACAACTAGACCCCAAATGGAGCTCTTAAACCAAATTTCATCAAAATCGGTCCATGATAATTAAGGAAAGTTCCGCGGACGGACGGATTTTTTAAATTCAATTTTCAAAATATGGGTACGTAGTAGCTACCTACCTCAAACGTAAACCATCAAATTTTGAGGGGGTTCAACATTTTTTTCTTGAAATAATAAACCAAAAAAGGGAGACTCTGAATTTAAACCTCATATGATGTTAAACCTCCTTTCTACATCTATGCAATTATTTCCAAGTAGGTACCTATCAACAAGAAAAACGATTAGGTACAGTGAAATGTACAGTAAAATCGGGAACAGGACACCAGTCAGCGCCAGGCAGCCGCTATTTGCGTTGGCGAAAAAACTAAGTTTTCCTTCCTTGAGATAATGTGGTTGGAAGGATACGTTATGTCTTGCCATGCATGGGTTAATTAGTATCCATGGCTCATCTTCCAAGTTTTTCTGCTTTCAAGGTCACGAAACAGTTCCTTGACTGTTTGATATGGCTGATAGCGTGGTAGTGGGGGTCTGGTAATACTTGACACTGCGATGACCCCCCGCTACCCGCCGATCATCGCCTCTCACTCTAAACAGTCCCGAAAAATTCATTTTTTTGAACTGCTTGCCTCGCATCGCTTTGGCCCGCGCTAGTTTGCTTATCATCTGCAATCATCTACATTACCGACCTCTCCAAGTCTCTGGTGTGTTGAGGGTTAGTATCCAAGGCAAAATACGTACTTTCTTATTCCATTCCCCTATTTCATCTAATTTACTTGGTAATAATGAAAAAGTCCCTAAATTATATTAAAATTTTCCAAAATTGGCTATTATATTATTTGCAAAAAATGGGAATATAGGAGCATCTCAACAAAAATTAATTTATTCATTTTGCTCATTTTTAGTGAGGCAAACAGTGTTTGCTATGTTTGCCTGGCGGAGGCGCAATGGTAGATAACCAGTTTAAGTATATTCCTTGCTCGGTTTTTGGTTTATTATTTTCAAAAATGTTGGTTTATTATTTTCAATAATGAACCTTTGGAATCGACGAAGAATTTTTTCTTTTTTCAACTCCTCAAAATTTGTTGGTTAACGTTTCAAGGTACGTAGAATCCAAAAATCGAATAAAAATACTATACTTTCCTTACTTAGCATTGACCGATTTTGTTGAAATTTGGTGTGTGGGAGGAAATTTTGATATAAAGGTATTGTTTTTTCATCGATTTAAGATAGTATTGAATTTTTAAAATTTTTAGAGACCACGCGGAGCCCTGTAGGACAAACCGTTCGCTCCCTACGCGAACTTAAGGGTTGGACTTACGATAAATCAGAAACACGAGACGAATAAAATCACTCGCGATGAGATTGTGGAAAACCATTTTAATAAAAACGGAGTTGAGTAGAACGTTGTCTATTTCCACGGAAATAATGAGTAGAACTCATTATTTTCGTGGAAATAGACAACGTTCTACTCAACTCCGTATTTATCAGAAACACGAGTGTGAATCGCAAAAGAGGCTTAATCTCCGTTCAAATTTTAGCTGACCGAAATGTGATCGATGTTTTTTTTTTTTTCATGTTGGTTGGTGGTAACAATGACAGAGCCGTGTCCTTTGCAGACGAGTGATCTTTATAGAAAAATAATAAACCTTTCTGTAACAATTTGCAGCGTTTTATTCTAGACGTGCCACAAAGCTTTTGGTTAGTGTCAATCACTTTTAAGTTGATAAACGCTGCAAATTATTCAAAATTGTAATAATAATAATCTTGTAACAATTCTCGTCAGCAAAGAACACTGCTTTGCCATTTCAACTTCCTGCCAACCATAGGTACTACACACCTACGACATACCTGCTTCACGATCAAGTTCATTTGGAAGAAATGAACGCTTCACACTCAATTCGAAGAAATAAATAGTTGTGGATGCTTTCATTAGGAAATTTGATTTCTGGTTGCTAAGGACGAAAAAATGAGTACAACTCAAAGAAACAAACAACGATTGCATTTAGGTCAGCTTAAATTTGAACGGAGATTAGGCCTCTTTGAGAATTCACGCTCGTGATTCTGATTTATCATCTAGTCCTACCCTAATTTCCCATGAGAAACGAACGGTTTGTCCTACAGAGCTCTGGTTGGTCTCATTCGATTCTAAAAATTCAATAATACTCGTATTTTAAATTGAAGAAATAAACAATATCTTCATATCAAATTCATTTGTTGTAAAACAAGGACAAATTGTTAGGACTTACAATAAACCATAAACTTTCTTTTCTATTGGTTTGGCCTCAACAATATCAACGAAACAACAGCTTGATTTGGAAACGTTTATGATTTCGTTGCAGGCTGGTTCGCGCATCCTATTTTTATCGGAGATTACCCTCCTGTGATGAGGGAGAGGATTGACAGATTTAGCATAGAGGAGGGTCGAAATACGTCTAGACTTCCTTATTTCACTAGAGATGAAATAGACTACATCAAAGGTAAGTAATTATGTAGGTGTGATAAATACTATTATTCGTGAACAAAATAAATGGTAGTTGGTTATGTCTAAGGTATGTCTAGCGTGAGGAAAAAACCTAATTCACTTTTCGAACATAGGAAATGAAATGTTATTTGTTTTAACATAAACCACCTGTGGGTGGTGGCCGACCCTTATACTTTGCGTTCTTCAACTAATTTTCGAACAAAACTCCTACATTTCACACTTCTAAAATTTTCGATGTTTTCATGGAAATGGCCATAAGTTCCTTAACCTTCAGTACGGAGGTACGATTTTAACTTTTGTAAGGAGGGAGCGGCTTAATCGATCCCTGTCCACCCAGGAGAAAGCTGTCATTTAGACCGCCGATAATTCCTTTCATGAAAATCATGAGGTAAAAAACACTGAAACTGTTTGAAACGCTGAAACAAAGTCTTTTATGTACTAGTAATTATTACTACCTATGTTTTTTTTGCCAAGTGGGTGTGGCACATAGCTTTTTCGTACCCACAACCCGGTTGTATAGATGATACGATGCATAGTAGTTAATCTCAAAACAATAATCATCAAGCACCTTGCACTACCGTATTAAAGGACCACCTACAGTACATACAATCCCTAAAAATGGCATCAAAATAGGGTTGAAAATGTAGGAGTTATGGCTTTTACGGTTTTTGAATGCGCAATGGCTACTATAGATCCGGGAGCGATGATTTTCGTAGGGGACCATCTACACGCCAATCCACTCAATCCCTGAAAATGTCGTCGAAATCGTCCAATAACTTTGTAAAGTTTTGCCCGTTACAAGGATTTCATGACAAGCATACACAGACTCGGAACCAAAATTGTCCAGGAATATCTAAAACGTAAAACGCGAGCAGAAGTTTTGATTTTGGAGAACTTCTTTTTCAACCTTGAAAATTGATACCAAGTTTCCGCTACCTGGTAGACTCGGAGGGAAAATTTTACGCGACAGTGTTGGTGGGAAGTTGGAAAACACATAGAAGAGGGGCCACCGCTCTCTGGATAATCTACATCTTATTGTAAATTACCTTATTTGATAGGTGGCTACGATATAATGGTTGCTAAACTCACAAAAAGCGATATCATGATAAATACCACTTGATGGAGTTCATATTATGTCAAATTGACCTTATCTAGGTAATACTAGATTCGTCATCGAAGAGCGCCAAACAATGCGCACCTCTCTAGACAGCAGGGCAAAAATCAAATAGAAATAAACATATTGTTTAGTAATGCATGCATTCCAGGGGACGTCCCATTGGATAAGTATTGGATCAGTTTAACCAGTTGTTAAGCGATAAGACTGTTTCTCTCGATGTAATTTATCTATTACTTTAGGGAAAAAATAGTGACCCCCCCCCCACCATTATAAACCGTAACACTTCTAGCAGCATGATAGCCTCGAATCTGAAGAGCATTTTAAAATCCATGATCTACGACACCCAACATGCGAATTCGAGTTCACCCCCCCCCCTCCCCCTCACAGCCACCAATGGTGCCAGTCTGGCACCAAAGAGGAAATACGTCGTAACATTGAACTTTCATCTATTAGGTTTAGTAGGCAGTCCGTCGAATGTCACATCCGTATTCAAGGTGAAACACCAAAAAACCCAAGAAATATGAGGTTTATGGTGACCTGGCACCATGGTGGCACCACTTTTATTTCCATGGTGGTACAGAAAGTAATTCATGCAAATCCTAAGGTATAATGAGAATTTTTCCTCAATTTCAAAGCTTGGATACAATTAGTAAGCAGTAAAGGAACCGAAATATTGAAAAATTGGATATTTTGTGAATATTATCCCCCACCCATCCCCTCCTCTTGCAAATTTTGGTACTCTGGTGAAATCATGTACAACTCGGAAGTTATTTTAGTCAAACAAAAAAAGAAACACACAAATCGGTTGGAAATTGAGGCCTGGGCAGAGTTTATAAGATTATGCCCGCAAACGTACGTTTTTTAAGCATTAACCCCCCTTTCCCCCCCTTAAAAGGTGAAATTCAAAATTCTGGCGCCGTAGTGCACAACTAGATAGTTTTCCGCGTCGAAGAAAAAGAGAACCACGAAAATCGGTTGAGAACTAAGGCCTGGGCAGAGTACACAAGATTATGTTACACACACACACACACACACAGACATACACCTATTGTTTTTTTCGCGGATTTGGATTCAGAATGGTCTAAAACGGATTACTGTGTGGTTATTTTTTTTTCTGTTGAGTGTTGTCCTCTTTCACCCCAGATCGATCGCATAAGGACGCCCGAGTCCTGTGGGACGTCCTAAAAACGGAGTTGAGTAGAATGTTGTCTATTTCCACGAAAATAATGAGTAACTCATTATTTTCGTGGAAATAGACAACATTCTACTCAACTCCGTTTTTATTAAAATGGTTTTCCACAATCTCATCGCGAGTGATTTTATTCGTATAAGCAAATAGAAATTAAAATTACGTTAATTATACTCTTAGATGTTACGTTAATACACTCTTAGATTACGTTCATAATATTAACGTATATTATACTCGTAGATGTGATTTCTTTACGAAGTCGGGGATGGTATTTGCAATACTCTCAAGTTTACCTCCACCTAATCCATTTTCCATTGATTTATGATCAGGAACGGCTGATTTTTTCGCGGCGAACCATTACTCGATTAATTTGGCTGCAGCAGGATCTGAATTTGAAACAATTCCTTCATACGTTAGTGATGGAGGATTCTACGAGATGTTCGATCCTAACTGGCCTTCACAAGAAGTCGATAGATTTAAGGTATTTCTTGTTCTTCTCAAATCTGTTTCAGTTCACCGCATGTTGATACAAAAAAACAAGTTCCATTAATAAAGAAGATTGTACTTCACCTGGAATCTGCATTATCAAACGATAACTCAGAAATAATTTGAAAAACCTCATGAGTTTACAGAAATTTTAATATCAATAAAAAAGTCTGCCAAGAGGATGTGGCACATAGTTTCCTCGTATCCGTAACCCGATTGTATGGATGATCCGATGCACCGTAGCTATTCTCAATCTCTGAGAACCTAGCACTACATTCTTAGGGGACCACCTCTACACGTCATATTTCATCGAATTTGGATGTAAAATGTATAATATATAGGAACGGAAGGGGAACAGCTACTTCCCCACGTCGCAAAAAACCTCTTAAATATGTACAGCTGAGGAAATTAGCGACGGTAAAACGTAGCAAAAACCCTATTAAGTAAACATATCTGTATTCATTTATTCATTTTTTTAAATGAATCTGTCCAATATGTAGTTGAATTGAAATTCAATATGCTGTTGAATTTGTCCAATATGCAATGATGATAGCCCTGACACGGTAGGTACCACCTCATCTCTTTATTCAAAGTTTACATGTACAAACGTTTGAAATACTTCAAAGTTCCATATTTAGACCAATCAGTTTATCGATTGACGCTACTAAGCAATGATAGGAGGGAGGTGGTGAAGTGAAGGCTGTCTTCAAACGGTCGAACATTGCAACATTGGCTATTTAATTTTCCCTGAAAGTGTTTTATTTTAATCTGGAGAAATTTATATGTATTTTGTTGTGTTTATTTGCCATGTGTGCTCTTGTGAAGAACGCTGCAAATTATCACACAAAGGTTTATTATTTTTCTATATAGATCACTCTCGTGCAAGGAATACGGCTTTACAATTGTCACCATCTGCCAACCGTAGATACTACCTAACAGCCACATACCTACCCCGCAATGAAGTTTATTTGGAAGAAATAAACGGTTCACACAGTTCGAAGAAACAGGGAGTTGAAGAGCTCCGCGTGGTCTCAAAAAATTCTAAAAATTCAATACTATATTAAAATGGTGAAAAAACAATACTTTTATATCGAGAGTTTTCGAGCTAGGACACATTTGAAAATTTCAACCCTCAATTTTTACCCCTTAGAAGTGATTGACAGCAACCAACAGCTTCGTGGCACAACTAGACGCCAAATGGAGCTCATATACCAAATTTCATCTAAATCGGTACTGTGTCGCATACGGCAGATGGACGGAAAAATTTTTTATTCGATTTTCGGATTCTACGTAACTTGAAACATAAACCAACAAACTTTGAGGGGGGTTAAAAAAATGTTTTCTTGGTCGATTGTAAAGGTTCAGTATTGAAAATAATAAACCAAAACATCGTTGTAATACAATAAATCATCTGTTTATCTATTCAAATCATCTACCTATCTGTCTGATGCAAATTTATTATGTTTCAGGTAGTTCCGCAAGGGTTCAGATGGGTTTTGAGCAGATTGCGCGATGAGTACGGAAATCCACGTATATTTATTTCGGAAAATGGGTTCTCCACGAATAGTTCATTTGTCACTGACGACACCAAAAGAATAAATTTCCTTGAGGTACAAAACTCCATAGAAGTCACCAATTTTAATCAATTAATCTACTAAATACTGCCGACGAGCTAATCAATCAGAATAATTATTGTTATGTTCGCGTGTCAGCGAGTGAAGGAGCTGACCTTCTCGCTGCTGCGTTTGACTTTTCTTTAACCCCTTCTCAACGAAGAGAGTGTTCCCTATCCTAGCATGCAGTGCTGTTGCATCGGCGGTTCATAACCACACCGAGGTGCTAAGCACTGTGGAAGGCGGCTAGCCCGTCAGCCCCGGCGTTTCAGAGAAACCTACCGACGGGAAGACGGGATATTTACCTATTGAGCCTAGTACTTCTAGGAGATCCTTATTCAAGGAAAAGGTTTGAGAGCGAAATGATGAAGACGATAGACTGCACTAGATTGGCATAAGGTAGCATCCCTGAGTGAGCTTATATACTCATTTCGTTAGCTCGGGAGAGAGAGAGGTGGAAAGGTGACGTCATGTTGGCGTATCCCCCGTACCTCGTCTCCCCCAGTGGGTGGTGACTCACTCAGGGATCCTCCCGTTAGCTTCTTTATTTAAGAACTACTTATTGCTGATATGTGGGTCATAACATAGGTCCCCCTAGTTCTTTTATATAGAAGGTGATTACATTTTGAAAACAATACATGTAGTGTTGCGAAAGATTACAATTTTGCTTTGAGTAATTATTTGATTTTATAAAATTGTAAGTTGAAATTTTATATGAAGTGAATTTTGATGGATATCTTCAAGGTTTCTTGTATGGAGAACGTCCTTTTATATCCTGCGTTGATGTTAACTTCGTGGATCTTGCCATTGGTGCTCGTTATGTCGATGTATCTAGCAGCCACGATGCCGGACGGCGGTTGTCGGCGGCGTGCATAGTGTGAGGTGCAGTGACGCCATGTGGCAAGGCCGAAATGCATTCTCCTTCTGGAGAATGCTAGTGAAATGCATAAAAATTGCCCGGACTGAACTTCTGGATGAATGGAATTGGGTACCGCGCGACGGCGGTTGTTCGGCCCGGGTCTTTGAAAGGAAATAGGGGATGAGGAAAGGAAGGATTTCATGGCGTTGTCTATCATTGCATTATGTCTTGCAATGTCGATTTCCCCTATTTCCTTCATTTTGGTTTAGGTAGCACACCACGGCATATAGGTATTCATCGTGGTGGCTCCCTTTTTGCTTAATTTCATTCGGAGTGGTGTCGAGGTTCTTTTGCGACTGCAGCGTAGGAGCGGTGCGTTGTAGTTTTGGTTTTGAAGTCGGTGGACGTGTTGGTCTCGTTGGCTTCCGAATGAAGGGTGACAGGCAGTCTGGCGGTTTTTCGACCTCTGCCTTTTTTCGAGGCGTATCCATCCTTAGTAGAGTTTTTCGGAGACTCGTTTGGTTGCTGGTTGTTCCAGAGGAGATGTGTCTCGGGTAGTGTCTCAGTGTCCAGTGATACCGAGTCGTTGGAGCTTCGAGGTACCTCGGTTGTCCCTGAGGTGGGGGTAAACCCGTAGGCTGGTCAGCATCTGCACAAGGAAACGGTTATTCTTGACCCATTTACGAGGATTGTTGCGGTTTTTTCGTCGGTCGTGATGACGTCGTATGGGCCTGTGTACAAAGGTTTTAATCCTTTTTTGAGAGTTTCCTCGCCCAGGTATGTTTTCTGGGCCTTGTAGAAGGCGTCCGGAAACGAACGTTTTGGTCTGGTTGGTTCATCGGGTTTTGCTTCGGACGATAGTTCGGTGGGTCGAGGGTGAAATAGATCTGCGGGAAGTCGTAGCGGAGCTCGAAAAGCGCGTTCTGCCGCACTATATCTGTCCGAATATCTCACCGTCGTTCGTAGGCCCAGGAGAATAGTTGGGAGATCTTTCGACCATGATGGTGAAGTGGCTGCCGTATGTAACGCATTTTTTATATCGCGATGCCATTGTTCTATCTTCCCGTTAGACTCTGGATGATATGCTGTTGTTTGGTTTCTTTGTATTCCGAATTTTCGTAGAAATTCCGAAAATTCGGCGCTTTCGAACTGTCTCCCCTGGTCTGTTGTAATGAGGAGAGGGCATCCGTATCGGGCTATCCAATGTTTGATGATATTTTCAATTATCGCTTTGGATGTGATTGTTCGCATTGGTACGCATTCAGGCCAGCTTGTGTTTCTGTCTATCATGGTCAGTAAGTATTTGTAACCCTCTGATGATTCCAATGGTCCCACGAGGTCTAAATGGACGTGTTCGAACGCCAAATTTTCTTCAAATTGTTGTGGAGTCGTTTTGGGATTCTTCTCAACGTGTGTTCCCTATCCTAGCATGCAGTGCTGTTGCATCGGTGGTTCATAACCACACCGAGGTGCTAAGCACTGTGGAAGGCGGCTAGCCTCTCACTAGGTGCCGCTCTTTATTTAAGAACTACTTATTGCTGATATGTGGGTCATAACAATTATGTTTTTGATACTTTGTTCGAGAATCTGTAATTTACGAAACTCGATTTTTTATTCACAGACCTACTTGTCAGCACTTCGTGAATCAATTTACACAGATGGATGCTCCGTGATGGGGTACATTTTTTGGAGTCTTTTGGATAATTTTGAATGGACGTCAGGATATACGTAAGTCAACTTCCAAACATATGGCTTCCTATTAGTTCTGATGCAGACTTTTTGTAGGTAGTCTCTTTTGTTTAGTAACTTTGATGATTGTGTACTATGAAGAATACCTAGGAATGTGGAATGAACCTGCCCGTGGTGGAGAAACAGATCCAATCTGAGTCGTTCCACCATTTATGGAATTCGGACGAAATATTTATATAATTTTTTTCTTGCAGGGCGAAAACTGGTCTGGTTAGCGTTGACTTCAACAGCCCTAACAGAACACGAACCATGAACAAATCAGCTTATTGGTTTAGGAATTACATTGAAATGCATAAGATTTATTACCAATAAAATAGCGGTTATTACGGTTTATTTGTTGTGTTTTGCACCTCGCACCCTTGCTTCAATAGTGCTACAACTAAAAATCCTCTTTTTCGAGCAAATGCAAAAAACTGTTTTCGCCGCAGATATCATTATTCTGGGCTCGGAAGTGTGAAATAGTCTTTCAAATTAAGATTTTATACCTTTTTTGGTATACCTATCAATTCGATATTTTGTAATCGTAAAAATAAGCTCGTTTTCCAAGTTGTAACGGTTTTTATTATTCACCCAAGCACCAGGTGCTGTAGTATTTTGAGTTGAGGCTGTTTCGTTGAAAATATGTTGAGATAACTCTGTGTTGATGCAGAACAAGCTGCAGTCAGTGATGCATCTTATTTTGAGTTGGTTCTTTTTTTTAAATCCACTTTTGACCCACCCCAAAAAAGTGAAAATTAAGTAGAAATTTTCAAAAGTAAAAATTTCGTTTAATAACTAAGAAATGGTCCTTTTATACCCAGAAACAAAATCACACTCGTGAAGTAGGTAAGTACCTGTATGAGATTATTAGGAGTATCGCTCTTTCTCATTAGGTAGGAATCTGATCTCAAAACGCTGCAAATTATTACACAATGGTTTATTATTTTTTATTTTTCTATATAGATCACTCGTCTGCAAAGCCACCCAGAGAAAACAGAAAGCCACCCAGAGAAAGCCCATGAAGAAAACATCGATCGCATTTCGGTCAGCTTTGATTTGAACGGAGATTAGGCCTCTTTTGCGATTCACACGCGTGTTTCTGATTATCGTACGTCCAAACTTTAAATTCTCGTAGTGAGCGAACGGTTTGACCTACAGAGCTCCGGGTGGTCTCAAAAAATTCTATAGAATCTTAAATTGAAGGAAAAACAATACCTTTATATCAAAATTTTTTGAGTTAGGGCGTTTTCAAAATTTCAAAATTCATTTTGGAACCCTTAGAAGTGACCTACATCAACCAAAATCTTCGGGGCACAACTAAACCCAAAATGGAGCCTACGTACCAAATTTCATCAAAATCGGTCAATGCTAAGTGGCAAAAGTGCCGCGTACGGCGGACGGCCAAATTTGTATTCGATTTTTGGATTCTACTTCCTTGAAACGTAAACCATCAAATTTTGAGGGGGTGTTAAACATTTACTTTTCTTGGTCGATTCCAAAGGTTCATTATTGAAAATAATAAACCAAAATCACAGAAAGATCCGAATCGAAGTAGGTAGTTTTATGCTAGTTTTGGTTTATTATTTTCAATAATGAACCTTTGGAAATGGAACCCCCTCAAAATTTGATGGTTTACGTTTCAAGGTACGTAGAATCCAAAAATCGAATAAAAATTTGGCCGTCCGTCCGCCGTCCGCCGTATGCCGTACGCCGTCCTCCGTACGCGGCACTTTTGCCACTTAGCATTGACCGATTTTGATGAAATTTGGTATGTTGGCTCCATTTGGGGTCTAGTTGTGCCCCGATGCTTTTGGTTGATGTAGGTCACTTCTAAGTGTTCCAAAATCAATTTTGAAATTTTGAAAACGCCCTAACTCAAAAAATTTTGATATAAAGGTATGTTTTTCCTTCAATTTAAGATTCTATAGAATTTTTAGAATTTTTTGAGACCACGCGGAGCTCTGTAGGACAAACCGTCTGCTCCCTACGAAAATTTAAGGGTTTATATTGAAATATATATATATATATATAAATCAAAACGAGTGTGAATCGCAAAAGAGGCCTAATCTCCGTTCAAATTAGAGCTGACCAAAATGCAATCAATGGTTGGTGATTTTGATTTTTTTTTTTCCCCTTCATATTGGATGGTTGGTGATTTTGTAGACGAGTGATCTATATAGAAAAATAATAAACCATTGTGTAATAATTTGCAGCGTTTAGATTGTAGGTACATTCAGTTTCTATCGCAATAAAAAAGTCTTATTGAAAAAATGATATAATTTGACATTGCTCAATCTCATATTTCTCATTCATAGAACTTGTATAGGAATATCTGAACGAATAAAAATACAATATGACTACCTACCTATTTCTTCTGAAACAACAGAACTCGAGAACAAATCTTAAACTAACAAATTGTTAATCTAACAAACAGTTACAAATTTGTGTTGATTTTGGTTTATTATTTTCAATAATGAACCTTTGGAATCGACCAAGAAAAAAAAAATTTAACACCCCCTCAAAATTTGATGGTTTACGTTTCAAGGTACGTAGAATCCAAAGATCGAATAAGTACGCCGTACGCGGCACTTTTGCCACTTAGCATTGACCGATTTTGATGGAATTTGGTATGTAGGCTCCATTTGGGGTCTAGTTGTGCCCCGAAGCATTTGGTTGATGTAGGTCACTTCTAAGGGTTCCAAAATCAATTTTGAAATATTGAAATCGCCCTAACTCAAAAAATTTTGATATAAAGGTATTGTTTTTCCTTCAATTTAAGATTCTATAGAATTTTTAGAATTTTTTGAGACCTCGCGGAGCTCTGTAGGACAAACCGTTCGCTCCCTACGAAAATTTAAGGGTTTATATTGATATATATATTTCAATATAAACCCTTAAATTTTCGTAGGGAGCGAACGGTTAGTACCTCCTCTGGATTTCCGAAATTTACTACGTACTTGGTCACTTCAAGAAAACTGAAAGTGATCGGGAGAAACTCAGATCAGCTGTGTGATCGACGGGCGTTGAATGGGGTTTCATAATTTCTATATTTTCTCAGTATTATGGAAGACCTTCATTTATTCATTAGGTATTTCTGATACTTTCATCGAGCTACTTCTTCCCAGCTTTCGACGCTCGTTTCATAGATTTCCTTTGAGCCCCTGCTTTCGATTTTCTGGCAGTCTTGGATTTCCTTGGGGTCTTCGATTTCCTCGATGCTCGAGATTTTCTTGGCGCTTTGGACTTCCTGGACCTCCCAGACTGTTTGGAGTGTCTCTCAAGAGGAGCCTCCCTTCAATGTAAACGTTTATAACTGGTAACTTATAAGTTGTTCAATATTGTAATGAATGTATATTGCTATTGCCGATTGCTGAGAAGGCTCCCGATCAAAGCGTTCTACGAGGGATATCCAGAAAATAAGATAACAGAGAGTAGTAGTCCCTGGAGTAGGGAGAGAGCAGAACTGCTCTCTCCTGGAGAGTGCAGGGAGTTAGTTTTTGTCAAGGTTGGTATACCTGCGTGTTGGTATTTTCAAAATAAGCCCAGTCCTGCTTCAGTTCGTTGCTATACTCTTGCCTTTATTTAAAGAGCTCTGACATTATTTAATTATTTAAAGACCGCGGGTTCCAAAACCCCTTCCCTGCCAAGAGGTGGCAACGTTGCAAGGTGCTCACCTTGGGGTCTCAACTCACAACCCTTCGCGGTCAAAACCCATCATCCCTCTTCCTTCTTCCTCTTCTATCAACATACAATTTAATTATTTATCGTTCGGTGAACATTTTTTGTAATTTAAATTCGTAACGTACTAATTATTCTGATGAAAATGAGTCCAAATTTCCTGTAATTCGTCGAAGAGGGCGTAATTCGTTTGGGTGGATTGGCCGGGAGAGGGCTGCTGAGTTTTAATCGTACCTGCCTCGAGTTTATACTCGATATGTTCAATTTTTCTCGCTGATCACGATTTTGGTGATGGGATGATCGAAATAATTTGTGAATCAAGTGTGCATTTGCAGAAGAGGGTAAACTGTTGGGGGGTTGGGGGGGTTCACGGGTGGAGGGGTCGCGTAGGTATACCTCGACCTTCCGCTGGGGCTCGGATTCTTGCAGCGATGCCGAACCTTCGGGGCCTCCAAAAATCCCAGAGCTCTTTAAATAAAGGCAAGAGTATAAATATCACTCAGCAGCCATTTCCATCAACCTCTCAAGGTACTGTTTGCTCCACCTACTGCCAATGTGAGATCTGGTCTGTCTTCACATTCCTTCTCTCTCCGAAACCCATAGTCAGCTGGTGGAAACTTATGGACCTGTGGTAATGCCACGTCATCATCTTTAGAAATGGATTAGGCTGTTTAAAGAAGGTTCTCCGGAACTCACCACGAAGGAAGGAGTAGGAGGCCGTTTCCCCTCTCAAAATAGCTTCCGCAACAGGTTGATAAACAAATACGCTAATATTGTCGGTTATGGAGTGATGTGGCCGTGTTCGCTGTGGCAAGCGTCCTCCGGCGATTTTTGGACTGGCTACTGCGGGGGGTCGTGTGTTCGAGTCTCACCGCCGGGGCGTGTTTTCTTGCGTCATGGGCTCATCACCTCCCTCGTCCCATCGGCAGGTAGTGGGAAGCCATGAGCGAAATCATCAGTAACAATTCTGATCTTCCCTTTGGAAGACAGCTGCTGACGTTCGCAACACCAAAAATGGCAGTGGGACGAAAATCCGACCTGAAATGGTTGCTTACTTTACTTTTACTGTCGGTTGACCATTGACACTCTTCATGAAATGTTTCCACGCACCTCTCGAAGTAATTGGAGAAATTGACTTGGACCAATCGGGTTACAAAAAGTTGTGTCGAAAATGGGTATGTATCAAAAAGACTCCGAATCATCGCCAAATTGCTTTTTTAACTAAGCGCCCTTCGATTATCATTTCCTCACCAAATTGAAGGAATTCTTGGGTGGAAAACGTTTTTCCAGAAGAAGTGGCGTTTAGAGGTGGAGTAAAGAGTGATAGATGAGGGTATAAAAAAAGCTGGTGCCCAGGCCGACGAAGTGTACTATATTGTAAAAAATTGAGCACATATTTTGGAACATATATCCGAAATCTGATTGAAATATATGAAAGTTTCGATTCTTATCAGCAACTGTAACCTTATTTTCTGGATTTCCTTCTATGTGCCAAATAAACTTTCTATTTCCATCCCTCCCATACCGCTAGACGTGAACCTGTACAATTATTTACTGTTCTCCAATTTGACTATCATAGGATTAGATATGAGATAAATGGGTAACAAATTTCACTTACCTTCCTTCCCTCTTCAAACCAACTCCCACATGGCATGTCATAATTTTTGGCATCGAGTACGAGTCGGCTCCGTGTACGTCTGAAACAGCAATTCTCACTGCATGAATTGGTGAGTGAATTTCACTGATCCTCTAAGCTGTGAATATCAGCAGTATCCGTAAACATCAGCCAGGTGGGTACGGTGAATCTTCAATCCGGCATCATCAGAACTACCAATATTAACCGAAAAGCTTGAGGAAATATCGAACGATTGAGTAATGAGCGATTTAGATGTTCAAACAACTGCATTTGATTGCTTTGAATTGAATGATAAATATGCAATAAATCTGAACAGAAATTTTTTTATAGTGAACCTTATGACAATAATTATCATAATTCATGGAAAATTCTTCGAAATAGGGTGAAAATGGTGGAAGTTAAGCCTGAAACAGGGACTTCTTGTTGAGCTTCTTGTTCAGCGCTGTAAATTCGGGGGTGATAAAATTCATAGGGGGCCGAAATCCCACAATCTTGATAAAAGTCATCAAAATCGGGATGTAACTCGCACATTTGTGTCTGTAACAAGGAGGAAACGAGACCGAAATTGATCAGGAAGTTTCAAAACTCCGATTGAGGAAGAAAGTAAAATCGATGTCTGAATTTTAGGGTTTTGGTTTCCATTTTCAATAATGAACCATTGGAATCGGTCAAGAGAAAATGTTAACCTCCCTCAAAATTGTACGGTGTACTTTTCAAAGTATGTAGGTATGTACAATCCAAAAATAGAACTAAACAAAAAAAAAAAAAAAAAAAAAAAAACGCTGCAAATTAATACACAATGGTTTATTATTTTTTATTTTTCTATATAGATCACTCGTCTGCAAAGCCACCAACCATCCAACATGAAGAAAAATATCGATCGCATTTCGGTCAGCTTTAATTTGAACGGAGATTAGGCCTCTTTTGCGATTCACACTCGTGTTTCTGATTTATCGTACGTCCAAACTTTAAATTCTCGTGGTGAGCGAACGATTTGTCCTACAGAGCTCCGGGTGGTCTCAAAAAATTCTAAAAATACTATAGAATCTTAAATTGAAGGAAAAACAATACCTTTATATCAACATTTTTTGAGTTAGGGCGTTTTCAAAATTGATTTTGGAACCCTTAGAAGTGACCTACATCAACCAAAATCTTCGGGGCACAGCTAGACCCCAAATGGAGCCTACATACCAAATTTCATCAAAATCGGTCAATGCTAGGTGGCAAAAGTGCCGCGTACGGCGGACGGCGGACGGACGGCCAAATTTTTATTCGATTTTTGGATTCTACGTACCTTGAAACGTAAACCTTCAAATTTTGAGGGGGTGTTAAAATTTTTTTTTTCTTGGTCGATTCCAAAGGTTCATTATTGAAAATAATAAACCAAAACTTGAGGAAATATCGAAAGATTGAGTATTAAGCGATTGAGATGTTAAAATAACTGCATTTGATTGCTTTGAATTGAATGATAAATATGCAATAAATCTGAGCAGAAAAAATTCTATAATGAACCTTATTGACACTAATAATTAGTTATTATGATAATTATGATAATTATTATCATAATTCTTGGAAAATTCTTCTAAATAGGGTGAAAATGGTGGAAGTTAAGCCTGAAACAGGGACTTCTTGTTGAGCTTCTTGTTCAGCGCTGTAAATTCGGGAGTGATAAAATTCATAGGGGGCCGAAATCCCACAATCTTGATAAAAGTCATCAAATTCCGGATGTAACTCGCACATTTGTGTCTGTAACAAGGAGGAAACGAGACCGAAATTGATCAGTAAGTTTCAAAACTCCGATTGAGGAAGAAAGTAAAATCGATGTCTTGATTTTAGGGTTTTGGTTTCATTTTCAATAATGAACCATTGGAATCGGCCAAGAGAAAATTTTAACCTCCCTCAAAATTGTACGGTGTACTTTTCAAAGTAGGTATGTACAATCCAAAAATAGAACTAAACAAAAAAAACTCTGCAAATTATTACACAATGGTTTATTATTTTTTATTTTTCTATATAGATCACTCGTCAGCAAAGCCACCAACCATCCAACATGAAGAAAAATATCGATCGCATTTCGGTCAGCTTTAATTTGAACGGAGATTAGGCCTCTTTTGCGATTCACACTCGTGTTTCTGATTTATCGTACGTCCAAACTTTAAATTCTCGTAGTGAGCGAACGATTTGTCCTACAGAGCTCCGGGTGGTCTCAAAAAATTCTAAAAATACTATAGAATCTTAAATTGAAGGAAAAACAATACCTTTATATCAACATTTTTTGAGTTAGGGCGTTTTCAAAATTGATTTTGGAACCCTTAGAAGTGACCTACATCAACCAAAATCTTCGGATACAACTAGACCCTGAATGGAGCCTACATACCAAATTTCATCAAAATCGGTCAATGCCAAGTGGCAAAAGTGCCGCGTACGGCGGACGGACGGCCAAATTTTTATTCGATTTTTGGATTCTACGTACCTTGAAACGTAAACCATTAAATTTTGAGGGGGTGTTGAAATTGTTTTTTCTTGGTCGATTCCAAAGGTTCATTATTGAAAATAATAAACCAAAACTTGAGGAAATATCGAAAGATTGAGTAATGAGCGATTGAGATGTTAAAATAACTGCATTTGATTGCTTTGAATTGAATGATAAATGTGCAATAAATCTGAGCAGAAAAAATTCTATAGTAAACCTTATTGACTCTAATAATTAGTTATTATGATAATTATTATCATAATTCATGGAAAATTCTTCTACATAGGGTGAAAATGGTGGAAGTTAAGCCTGAAACAGGGACTTCTTGTTGAGCTTCTTGTTCAGCGCTGTAAATTCGGGAGTGATAAAATTCATAGGGGGCCGAAATCCCACAATCTTGATAAAAGTCATCAAATTCGGGATGTAACTCGCACATTTGTGTCTGTAACAAGGAGGAAACGAGACCGAAATTGATCAGGAAGTTTCAAAACTCCGATTGAGGAAGAAAGTAAAATCGATGTCTGAATTTTAGGGTTTTGGTTTCCATTTTCAATAATGAACCATTGGAATCGGCCAAGAGAAAATTTTAACCTCCCTCAAAATTGTATGGTTTACTTTTCAAAGTAGGTATGTACAATCCAAAAATAGAACTAAAAAAAAAATCCCTCCGTCCGTCGTAAGCGGCATTTTTCTTAGTTACCATGGACCGATTTTGATGAAAATTTGGTATGTGGGCTCCTTTTGGGGTCTAGTTGTGCCCCGAAGCTTTTGGTTGATGTAGGTCACTTCTGAGGAATGAAAAACGCTGCAAATTATTACAGGTTTATTATTTTTCTATGTATAACGCGTCCGCAAAGAACTCGGCTTTGCCATTGTCACCATCTACCAACCATAGGTACTACCTACATGCCTACTTCACAATCAAAAATTCAAAATTTAAAAATTGATTTTGGAACCCTTCGAAGTGACCTACATCAACCAAAATCTTCGGGGCACAACTAGACCGCAATTTGGAGCCTACATACCCAATTTCATCAAAATCGGTCAATGCTAAGTTGGGAAAGTGCCGCGTACCGCGGACGGACGGCCAAATTTTTATTCGATTTTTGGATTCTACGTACCTTGAAACGGAAACCATCAAATTTTGAGGGGGTGTTAAACAATTTTTTTCTTGGTCGATTCCAGAGGTTCATTATTGAAAATAATAAACCAATATGGTGAGTAGGTGTGGCAATTATGGCAAAACTGTGTTCTTTGCAGGCGAGTTATCTGTACATAAAAATAATAAGCCTTTAAGTAATAATTTGCAGCGTTTTTTCTCCAAATTTTGTACTCTTGACTTAGTAGTTGTGTGAAAATTGTGTTTTCCTGAAAAATGATTATTTCTTAAGGAAATTCTGTCATTCTGTTCATACTTCACAGCTGGTTTGGTTATAACTAGAGCTCAGAAAATATGCACGAAAATTTCCCAAAAATATGCACTGGAAACTGGAAAAATATGCAAAATATGCATTTGCGCTTAAAACTGCATACGGCTTTGGAATTTCAGTATTTTAAGAAAGGATGTTCCATATTATTACATTTTTTTAGCCCTTTTTTCTCCTAGAAAAAAGTTATGAAGCATCAGGTAAAGTTAACAAGCAATTCAAAAAATCAGTTATAAATTTTTTATTTACTTTCATACATTTATACGAACTAGGTATAAAATGTAAAGATGAACTTCATATTATATTGGACAACAATTACACGCTCCAAATTATCAGGTGTAAAACAGTGTCTCCTGTCACCTAAAATTTCTTTCAATCCAGAAAACGATCTCCCTACATCGCAAGATACAATAGGCAAAAATTTTACAATGGAAATCTCTTTTGGAGAGTAGGGAGAGTCCCACGAGCTGTCTTCTCCTTTGAGAATTTTCGCGATTTGAACCACTGAAGACCACCCTGGATGTTTCGATAGGACCCCCTCCAGTATAACCTTGACGGCTTTTCCAGTTGTTCCATGCCAGTGGGAGCTTTTTTTGAGCAGGTCGTGAGCAGGGGTGATGTGAGTGAGGGGACAAAACATTCCAACATTCAATTTCGAATATTGTCAACTTCCAGCACTGACTTTGAAAAAAAATCCAGACTACGCAAAAAACTGGTAAAATATGCTGCAAAATATGCAAAAATCCCCAAAATGACCAAAAAATGCAAAAATCCCCAAAATGACCGAAATATGCAAATATATGCAATTTTAATTTCAATTTAAACCACCGCATACCCTTCAGAAACCTTCAAAACGTACAAATACAAAGATATACCGCATAATAAAAGATATGCAAAATATGCAAATTCCGAGCTCTAGTTATAACAATGGCTGCTTACTTTTTTTTCCACCTCCATGTCCAGAACCGCCTTTTCCTCCACCCATGGTCTTCCGATGACTCCCTACTTTGCTCTTCCGCCCTCCCATGCTCTTCCGACCACCAGCTTTGCTCTTCCTCGGTCCCATGCTCTTCCGACTACCAGTTTTGCTCTTTCTGGCTCCCATGCTCTTCCTACCACCAGCTTTGCTGGCTCTGCTCTTTCGCTGGCCTCCCGTGCTCATCTTGCTCTTCCTCTGCCCTCCCGCCTTGCTCTTCCTCTGCCCTCCCGCCTTGCTCTTCCTCTTACCAGCTGAACTAGCTCTGCTCTTTCTCTTCCCAGCAGAACTTGCTCGGCTCTTTCTCTTTCCTGCTGTACTTGCTCGACTTTTAGGACCTACCGTCGATTTTGGGACCCTGCTAAGTGAGAACTACCAGAGTACTTGATTTTCTGCAAACAAAAACATTTTTGTACATTATCTTACATATATTATAAAGTAAAGTTCCTTAGAAAGTATTGTAAGAAACAATATATATTTTTCCACTCAAAGTCCCAAAACACAAAAACAAGATTTTCTATCTCAAAACCAAAACTATCTTCAAGAAAATATATGGATTTTGTGTGAGTTGATCACAGTGTAATACAATCATGATCAATAAAAAATCATGAAGAGATTCATGAGTTGGGAAAACCTCAGAACAAGGGCAAAAACGTCTGCCAAGTGGATGTGACACATAGCGCGCTCGTATCCATACTTCGATTGTATAGATGATCCGATTTTATGTAGCTTTTCTCAAAACATCAATAATCAATATGTTGTTAGGATTCCTAAGGATAGTTTATCCCCTAATTGGCAATCTTGAAAATCCTGTGCTAATGACATAGGTACTTGCGCTAAAAACCGTAAAATTTATGAACTTCTTTCAATTATGAACCTTTTGAATCGACCATGAAAAAAATGTATTAACTCTCCTCAAAATTTGTTGGTTTACGTTTCAAGGTACGTAGAATCAGAAAACCGTATAAAAAATTTGCGGTCCGTCCGCCTTTAATTATCAAGGGCCCATTTTGATGACATTTGGTTTATGGGCTCCATCTCCATAGGGCGTCTAGCTTTTGGTTGATATCAGTCACTTCTAAGATCTAAAAAACAAGGGCTGAGATTTTCAAAACGCCCTAGCTCGAAAACTTTCGATATGAAGGAATTATTTTTTCATGAATTTAAAATAGTATTGAATTTTTAGAATCGAATGAGACCACGCAGAGCCCTGTAGGACCAACCGTTCGGTCCCTATGAGAACTTAATGGTTGGACTTACGATAAATCAGAAACAGTGTGAATAGAAAAAGAGGCCTAATTTCCTTCAAATTTTAGCTGGCCAAAATGCGATTGTTGGTCGTTTCTTCGAGTTGCAAGTAGGTACTCAGTTTTGCGTTTTCAGCAACCAGTAGGTAATCAAATTTCCTAATGAAGGCACCCGCCACTCTTTATTTTTTCGAACATTTATTACTTCAAAACACTTGATTTTGAAACGAAGAAAATATGGTTAGTTAGGTAGTGGCGATGTTTTTTAAAACTGGGAAGTGAAGATGCGGTAGGTAGCGGAACTTTGCTACCGGTTCAAATAAGGTAGCGGATTCAATTTATTTTCTGGGTACAATTAATTCTCCATTTATGAATTGATTGAAGTAGCTGGGCCATAGGACCGTAATTTTCAGATTTCCGATAAAGTGGAATACGTAGCTACGTTTGGTAAATTCCCCTAAGAATAATTACTGACTCTACACTAGATACTCAAAAAAATATTACATTAATACATAATAGAACGCACAAAGATCTCATGCGTGCTGATAAATCGTAGAGAAACGTGATGAGAAGCGCGTAGCTTATTAAACTTCATGAACGGATCAGAGTAACTCGAACAGCTGTTCCATTGAGTAGTAATACGTATTATTTGTTATGCCGGCGAACCATGTCGCAGTGATGAATTCTTCTCTCGACAACTGATTACTTATTTACCGAAGTAATTATAATGCAATAGTAAAAAATTGTTCTTCACATTTTTGGACCCCGAATATCAATAATTCAAATAACCAATTCAAAATTGAATACTAATACTGAAACACAATCGGTACTTGAACTAAGTGGCTGTAGACTGGCCGCCATCTTCCTGTTCCAGTCAGTCTCTGCGCTAGCCTTATTACTTATTACTTTTGAAACTGTGCAGTTCCGGATTTAATAATGAGATCTTCTTTGTATCTCGGTAGTGATTTGTGTGACTAGCGATTGGTTTCCGAGGTCGGGAGTGAAATACGGCCAGTATCCGATTCGTTCAATTGGAGTGGAGAAGACGTCGACTCAACAACTCCAGCTCATTCTCAGGTAAGAGGCCGTAACATTTCATATACAGGATGTCACCCTTACGGGCGCACCACCGGGCAGGGTTCGATTCTACTACTAATTTGCAACAAAAAATGTCTCCTAGCAATTTTGTTTTAGAGGCTTCGTTTTCGACTTATTTCACATTAAATGTGAAATAAGTCGAAAACGAAGCCTCTAAAACAAAATTGCTAGGAGACATTTTTTTGTCTTAAATTTTAAGATTTTTTTCGTGTTTTCGACCTTACATCACTAAAATGGCTATAACTCCCTTAATTTATGGAGTAAATTCAAATTTGATTATATCACTGGAAAGAGCGTCAAATTTTCTATCTCCCTGATGGGGTTTTAGAAAATTTCAAATGAAACGAACGGGTGTAAAATAAACCAAAAGTAAAAAATTGGTAAAGTTTCGAAAATTTTCACTTTTTTCAAAGTTTGTTTCTCGAAACGTGAACGGAAATGTCCATGCTGTAAGCATAAAAGTTGCATGTGAATCCCAGCTTTCTAACGGTGTAGTCATTTTTTTTAAAACACCACTTATTCAGTTAGAAAATGACGTTTTTAGGGCAGAAAACGATCATTTTAGTGTGTAAATCGGCGTCTTTCACCAGAAATGCTCTCCAACTTAATAAATCATTTGACATGAGATTTTACGTAATTTTTGACGCTGAATCACCTTCCGATCTCCTCGACAAACAAATAGTACTTTTCAAGCCCTTTCCGTTGGGCGAAGGGCTCAATCTCGTTGTTCGTTTTATCCAAAATTGTCATTAAGGGAGGTCTGGGTTATTAAACGCGCGCACTCCTTCCACTTTGTTGACTTACCTAATTTTTGCCCTCTGTCTTGAAAATATCGTCCCGATATTTAAAGCGGAAAGCTTTATCTTTTCGATGGATAACAAGTTGGGGGTCGAGGACTCAGTTGTTGTGCCCTGTTCAACCGAGAAAGGGCTTGAAAAGTACTATTTGTTTGTCGAGGAGATCGGAAAGTGTTACCATTCGATTTAGCGTCAAAAAGTACGTAAAATTTCATGTCAAATGATTTATTAAGTTGGAAAGCATTTCTGGCGAAAAACGCCGATTTACACCCGAAAATGAACGTTTTCTGCCCTAAAAACGTCGTTTTCTAACAGAGTAGGAGGTGTTTTAAAAAAATGACTACACCGTTAGAAAGCTGGGATTCACATGCAACTTTTAAGCTTACAGCATGGAAATTTCCGTTCACGACGCTTCGAGGAACAAACTTTGAAAAAAGTGGAAATTTTCGAAATTTTACCAATTTTTTACTTTTGGTTCATTTTACACCCGTTCGTTTTATTTGAAATTTTCTAAAACCCCAGATAGGAAATTTGACGCTCTTTCCAGTGACATATTCAAATTTGAATTTACTCCATCAATTAAGGGAGTTATAGCCATTTTAGCGATGTAAGGTCAAAAACATGAAAAAAAACGAAGCCTCTGAAACAAAATTGCTAAGAGACATTTTTTGTTGCAAATTAGTAGTAGAATCGAACCCCGCCCGGTGGTGCGCCCGTAAGGGTGACACTCTGTATATTCAATATTTATTCATATATTAACATTATGTTCAATAAGTTACGTTTGATTTTGTATGGAAAAAACTGGTTTACTGTGATGTAGATCCGACTGATTCTGACGCACTTCACCTTCCTTGATCACCTTCCGTCTTGGTTTTTCAGGTCATTGTTTTTTTGCGAATTTCGGATGAAAGGGAGCGTAATAAAGGGTTGACATTTTGACAGATTATTCATCTTCTCCAGAAACAAATCTGGTATGAATATCAAGAACTTTAGATCCCTGTAGGCATGAAGCCCAAGCAGTTAATTGCGATTTTGGATGAAAGGGTGGTCAATGATGGGTTGCAATTTTGACGGATGGCGTGTTTTCTTTGCAGTTTCTTGTAAGTAATTGTGAACTTTTTGACATTTTATGTCTTTACTATGGCACATAAATGAAAAATCGTCACGCGGGGATCGTCACGAGGGAAGCGTTATGAGGGGAGCGTTACGCGGAAATTTCTGATGATTTTCACGTACAACCAATCGTTCCTTGAGAAAACTAACTTCCTCATTTTCCACCCCACAAAAATCGTTCAGCACTCATTTGAAAGCTCTCAATTTATTAAACATAAGACATAAAATGTCTCTCGTGGTTGCGTACTTGTACGAAAGCTGTATCCACCGTTTGTGTTTTCCATGTTTTCTTTTTTGTATGTTTGTACCACTAGCATTTTTTCTTCCGCTGACAAACTTGTTTTTACTTTTCAAGTTTGAAAAAAGGGTACTTTCGCATTATACGGGCGCCACTACATTTTTAGGATTTTTGGTACCGGAAATCAATTTAAAAAACACATATTTATACAAAACACACTTTAATAAACTATAGTTTGATTCGTTACGAAACAAGGAAAGGCCTAGGAACATAATTACGATAACCTAACCGCTGCAGCGCGCTGTATACTATAAGTGAAGACCGCCATATGCAAAACATCCCAAGTGCCATTTCAAAAATTGTTCAGCAGATCCAAAAAACTGTTCCCAGCCGTGAAAAAAATGGAGAAAATGTCTTCTGTTGTTTTCCATGTCTGTTGTACATTTTATTGTTATTAGATCAGAAATAAACCAACTACTAAAATTAATTATCCCATTTTATGCTAATTCCAACCAAAACACCTTAAGTGCCCATCCCCTTGCATTGCTTATTCTGGTAACCAGAAAGATCAAAATTAAGTTTATTGAATGCATATCAGCCTGGATTCTGATTCTATATCACAACAATGTTGAAAAAAGGGTTGGATATGAAGTAATTAAAACTTTTATTGCACCAACTGTATTTAAAAGAAGTAATTAAAATGTAAGAAAAGCATTAGACTTAGAACATAGTTTTAAAAGATAAAATTCATACGATTTCTTTCATTTGTGATATAATATCTGAATAATAATCTTGATTTTTCGGGGAAATATATGGAATCATGTTTTCGACGTCCTTTATCTTCCCGGCAGTCCATTTTTTCGGTGGAAGGGTAGTGGACTGAAGATCCATATCTTGGAAATCTTTCAGTGTTTTCCCTTGTTTCAAAATTCTCACTTCACGGAAAGGGGCAAGATTGCTGTAATTGGTTTTTACAAGAACACATCCCTTGGCTAAGCTTTCCGTATTCATTTTTAAAACTGTCACCTGGGAAAACTGTAAAAGGAAAACAAAACACAAGGGCAGAGTTGACTTAAACCGAACGAAAGGCATCTTCTTCTTCGCTTGTTTTATTATTAGCTCGTTCCCGTATAAAAACAACAATCGGGGGTCATGGTGGAAGCATAGCAACGCAGGTAACGTTGTGCAACAGAATGGGCACTTAGGTTTGTTTGGTTTGAAATTGATAAACGAACCGCTTGGAGCTCTACAATCGCTCTGAAACTTCTTGAGCAGTTGTCTTATGGCACATAGAGTCCAAATCCGTAGAAAAACGCATTTCTCAAAAAATGGCACTTAGGATGTTTTGCATATGGCGGTCTTCAAGTGGCGCCCGTATTACGCGAAAGTACCAAAAAAGGTACTCTAAAATCAAAATTTCCACTCGCGTCCTACATGTTTGGCCTTCGTGTACAATTTAGGTTCAATGTTTGCCATGAACGCAAAACTATGCGAAGTAGTTGTAGTCCGATTTCGTTGAAATTTTCAGGGATTGTGCGATTCTACGTGTACACGGTACAAAATTGTCGCCCCCGGACTGGTAGTAGCCATTGCGCATGCACAAACGTGAATTCCTTGTAACAGCCATTACTTCTACAATTTCCTTCCGATTTCGATAAAACTTTCAGGGATTGTACGGATTGGGGTGTAGATGGTTCCCTATGAAATTCACGGCCCCCGGTTTGATAGTAGCTTCTTCGCACACGCAAACGTAAAATTCGTGTAACAGCCATAACGTCTACAGTTTTCGTCGGAAATTGATGACGTACTTACAGACTAATATTTTGAGATTTGCTACCATGCTTCAGATTATCTATATAATCGGGTTATAGATATGAGGAAGCTACGTGCCACACTTGGCAGAGTTTTTTGACTTCATAACATTGTTTTATAGAAAACAACGCTGATTCCGTTCACAATTATTTAACAAAGCACTTTTGGTTTAATATTTTCAATAATGAACCTTTGGAATCGACCAACAAAAAAATTTTTTCAACGCCCCTCAAAATTTGATGGTTTACGTTTCAAGGTACGTAGAATCCAAAAATCGAATAAAAATTTGGCCGTCCGTCCGCCGTACGCGGCACTTTTGCCACTTAGCATTGACCGATTTTGATGAAATTTGGTATGTAGGCTCCAAAATGCGGTCTAGTTGTGCCCCGAAGATTTTGGTTGATGTAGGTCACTTCTAAGGGTTCCAAAATCAATTTTGAAATTTTGAAAACGCCCTAACTCAAAAAATTTTGATGTAAAGATATTGTTTTTTCATCAATTTAAGATAGTATAAAATTTTTTGAGACCACGTGGAGCCCTGTAGGACAAACCGTTCGCTCCCTACGAGAATTTAAGGGTTTGACGTACGATAAATCAGAAATACGAGTGTGAATCGCCAAAGAGGCCTAATCTCCGTTCAAATTAAAGCTGACCGAAATGCGATCGATGTTTTTCTTCATGTTGGATGGTTGGTGGCTTTGCAGACGAGTGATCTATATAGAAAAATAAAAAATTAATAAACCATTGTGTAATAATTTGCAGCGTTTTTTTTTTAATTTTCCGCTCACAAATAATTTAACAAAGCACTTTTTTTAAAGAGGTTTTTTTCTTAATAAAGTTTTGATTTATTGATAACAACGAAATGTTTTCGACGTAATTTTATCGATAACTACTTAATGAGTTGGTTATTTACTTCGATCCCTGGGTATTTTCGGGCACAGCATCGCTCCCTGATGTCCCACGTGTAGCCCATAAATGGAACGTTCCATTTCGGTATCTCCACAGGAACAGGAATCTTAGCAATCAAGTTCCTAACCAATAGCACCTCTTCCTGAAATTTAGGCATCTTAATTCAAATCAGGGTTTTTGTGGGTAGATACCAAGTGAACATTCAGTTGAGAGTTTTGATGGGTATAGACACGGAAGTAATATTATTTAACCTCACGCACGATAAATAGATTCATGCCTACCCTCATCCTAGGATTAACGATATCGTGGGTCATTATTCATGTGACAGGATCTCAAAGCATTTCTAGAAATATATGGAACTGCTACCAGCCGCACCACCCCATATACAGCATTAAATGCTGTATATGGGGTTTGTATGTATGTATATGTCTGTATTTCATTTGGTTTGGAAATTTTCCAAACCAAATGAAACCTTTTCCATGTCAAATAAAACCTTTTCCAAACCAAATGAAACTTTTTCCAAACATAGTGCATTTCTGTAAAGTAAACAATCGTAGATGGATAATATATTACAAAATTTCAGAAATTCAGTCTTAGAGGTTCAATCAGTCAATGTAAGTATTGGTGACTCCCCTTAATTATCGGTTTCTCCGTGTGGGCGTGGCGAGTAGGTAGGTACCCACTCACATTGGAAAAGGTTCCATTTGGTTTGGAAAAAGTTTCATTTGACTTGGAAAAGGTTCCATTTGGTTTGGAAAAGGTTTCATTTGACTTGGAAAAGGTTCCATTTGGTTTGGAAAAGGTTTCATTTGACTTGGAAAAGGTTCCATTTGGTTTGGAAAAGGTTTTATTTGACTTGGAAAAGGTTCCATTTGGTTTGGAAAAGGTTCCATTTGGTTTGGAAAAGGTTCCATTTGGTTTGGAAAAGGTTTCATTTGGTTTGGAAAAGGTTTCATTTGACGTGGAAAAGGTTTCATTTGGTTTGGAAAAGGTTCCATTTGGTTTGGAAAAGGTTCCATTTGGTTTGGAAAAGGTTCCATTTGGTTTGGAAAAGGTTTTATTCGACTTGGAAAAGGTTCCATTTGGTTTGGAAAAGGTTCCATTTGGTTTGGAAAAGGTTCCATTTGGTTTGGAAAAGGTTTCATTTGGTTTGAAAAAGGTTTCATTTGACTTGGAAAAGGTTTCATTTGGTTTGGAAAAGGTTCCATTTGGTTTGGAAAAGGTTCCATTTGGTTTGGAAAAGGTTCCATTTGGTTTGGAAAAGGTTCCATTTGGTTTGGAAAAGGTTCCATTTGGTTTGGAAAAGGTTTCATTTGGTTTGGAAAAGGTTTCATTTGGCTTGGAAATGCTATAATCCGCAGGGGATCATCCCTTTGGAAGTCAGCTGATTATGTCCGCGACGTCAGGAATGGCAGTCGGAAGAAACATTTTCTTCGTGCAACCTTCTGCAAATTTTCTTGCATTTAATGCAACCTAGAGTGGTGGTTTAATTTACTCTTTACTTACTTTTCAATCCGCAGGGGAATGGACAGGTAGAGCGACTAAACGGGACCCTCTGGAAAACCATCGAATTAACAACCAAAGAAAATGGGTTATAACCGTCAGTGGAAGTCAATACTGCAAGGGGCCCTTAACTCAATTCGGTGGTCGCTTTGTACGGTAACTAATTCCAAACCCCATTCCTCAATTTCAACTCATCCCACACCTCCTTTCCTTTTCCCATTCTTCAATTACACTAGATTACAAATTTAGGGGTGGTCTGGCTGCCTCGTTCTTTCACCACTTTTCTTATGGTATTTGGTGCGCTGAATCCGAATCTGACGTCAGTTTTTTTGTTTATGTCGGATTTTCAAGATATAGCTAGTTTTAAGATTTTTCTAGTTCTCACTTTTCTTCATCTTTTAGTGAGAACTCATCTTGCTCAAATCTCCTCAAAAAGTACTCAGGCTTATAGGAAATTTCATGTAGAATTCGAATATGTACTTACTTTTTGAATTAACTTGTGTTAAACCCCCTATTTTCTACAAAACGTATCAAAAAACACCGGTTCTCAACGTTTTTTCTTCGGGTTTTCCCTTACATTTTGCCACTTGAAAAAAAATTAAGGCTAAAAAAAAATTTTCTCGGGCTTTTACTTTGTAGGGGGGACACCCCAGAGGAGAATGAGACCAATCGCAGCCTCCTAAACCCATTATTATCGAAGGAATGAGCTTTTTCGTGGCACTGAGATGAAAATTCACAAAAACCGTTAGTTAATTTTTCGAGATAAGTATGTGCGTTCCTAAATCTGTTTTCCTCAAATTGATTTTCCTTTCTTCTATATTTTTCATGCTTGTCACCTATTAAGAGTAAGATCGAAAATAGGTACTCAAAGGGGGAGTAAATCATAATTGGGAAACTCTTGTTTTGTTAAGTGATTTTAATTCAGTTTTACAAACGAAACACAATAAACTGCAGAAAAGTTAACGGTGTAAATCTGTTTCATGAAGGCTCACATGAATCAAAAGTTGGTAAAATGTTTGGTTATTCCTCCACATCAGAGGTTTCATCGCCGGCATCTATGTAGAGAAAACTTCGCCGCCTGAGGTAAATCTCTTTTTAAGGTCACACAATAGTCCGCCATCATGTGAACTTCCCAATACCCTTTGTACCGTTCTTCCATGGTTTTCATATCTTGGTGGAACCTCTGAGGTGGAGGAATAACCAAACATTTTTCCAACTTTTGAAAACAAGAGTTTCCCAATTATGATTTACTCCCCCTTTGAGTACCTATTTTCGATCTTACTCTTAATAGGTGACAAACATAAAAAATATAGAAGAAAGGAAAATCCATTTGAGGAAAACAGATTTAGAACGCACATACTTATCTCGAAAAATTAACTAACGGTTTTTGTGAATTTTCAACTCAGTGCCATGAAAAAGCTCATTCCTTTGATATTAATGGGTTTAGGAGGCTGCGATTGGTCTCATTCTCCTCTGGGGTGTCCCCCCTACAAAGTAAAAGCCCGAGAAAATTTTATTTAGCCTTAATTTTTTTTTCAAGTGGCAAAATGTAAGGGAAAACCCGAAGAAAAAAACGTTGAGAACCGGTGTTTTTTTGATACGTTTTGTGGAAAATAGGGGGTTTAACACAAATTAACTTAAAAACTAAGTACATATTCGGATTCTACATGAAATTTCCTATAAGTCTGAGTACTTTTTGAGGAGGTTTGAGCAAGATGAGTTCTCACTAAAAAATGAAGAAAAGTGGGAACTAGAAAAATCTTAAAACTAGCTATATCTTGAAAATCCGACATAAACAAAAAAAACTGACGTCAGATTCGGATTCAGCGCACCAAATACCATAAGAAAAGTGGTGAAAGAACGAGGCAGCCAGACCACCTCTAAATTTTGTAATGCCAATCGGAGCTCAACACTGACTTTGCTTCTTACTTCCGGACAAGTTCTGATGAGAAAATTCGATCGTCGCTCCTGAAGGAAATTGCACTGCTGGATGGGACTCATGACTACTCCCTCGTCAGATATCCTAATGGACGTGACAAGACATTTGGTACCAGTGGGAGATGTCCGAGCTGAAGAGGACCCAGCTCCATCCAACCCTGAGAATCTGGAGTAATACATCGACCCCCCGATCCAACCCATTCCTATTCCAACCACCAATCCCCTTCTTAACTCCCCTTCTTAACTCTCCAAGCCTGTCCCCTGCTTCACAGAACGAGGACCTGGTTCGAAGAAGCACAAGGACTCGCCGACCTAATAATGGAACTATAATAATGCCTATCTAATAATGGAATAATAAGGAACTACGTCCAATCCTGAGGGAGGGATGGATGTTGTTCATTCAGTCGTCATTTAGGTGATGGTTTTACTACACAAATAATGCCCCAAGTTTTCAATGCCAGATAATGAAATGACGTTGAAAAAGTTTGTTGGAAATAATGGATGAAAGAATATGTTTGTATTTACATGAGTTAATAGTAAAGAATTATGATTCCGATTATAAAATAGCCAAATTAATAACAGTTAATTTGGCTGTAAAATTTGCTTGGACTCATGTGAGACTGAAAAAATTGTGTAATTCACTCTATAATCCGTATTTTCATGAGTTCGTACGAAGTTCAAAAGTACGAATTAAATACTTTTTGGTTTTGAATTTTGGGTTTTCTTGCATTAGTAAAGTAAACAACCATTTCAGGTTGGATTTTCGTCCGACTGCCATTCCTGGGGTCGATGACGTCTTCAGCTGCCTTCCAAAGGGAAGATCAGAATTTGTTCTGATGCATCGTTCATGGCTTCCTGTTGTCTCACCGCCTTTGTATGGGACGAGGGAGACGATGAGCCCCGGACGCACAACCCCGGCGGCGAGATTCGACCCAAACATCGCCGCCAAAGTACGCGCGCCGCAGCTCTCACGGCCACATCTGACCCCGCATTACTGTTTGGTAATTTTTTGAACGACTGTTAAAGATTGCGTTATAAAGTTCATTTCATTGTATATTCGAGTGTGAATTTTTGAGGTTGCAAATTAATGTCAGTGACAGTCCAGTCCTAATGAAAGTAATGAAAGGTATAGATTACTCATCTAGGTGTGTATCATCAATCAAATGGTGATCAAGTTCATGAAGGATCATTCAAGTCCCATAAAAGCTGTGCAAACCTTTTTTCAAAATTCAACCTTTCGTCAAAATTGAACCAGGATTTCCATAGTTTGGAGCATAGCAAGAAATCGACTACCTAGTTATAGACTGACGGAAAACAAAATTGTTTAGAAAACTCAGAAACTCAAAATGTGAGAGAAAACTTGCATTTCGAAAGACCCACTTTGCTCACAGTCAGCTAACAAGCATTTCTTCAGCGTTCGGATGTGCAATACTGTTCACTTCTCGAAATTCCATCAAGGAATTTGGATATTTTGGTTCAAATTTAGTAGGTATTCTGAAATAATTCAGAATATGGTCGTTTCTTTTATAATAACTGATCGCATCACTCAAATTACGCGAGATCATACTAAATTCTGCTTGAAGATTATCCAGCTTTAGTAGCGTCCTGTTCGGAACATAACTAAACTGGTGGTTGTTCTGTAGGGACACTTCCTTTCATCCTTCTTTCCCACCCCATCCTCCATCGTCTTTTATGATCCCAGGTGTCCTGTATGTCTTGGATGTCCTCCCTATCCTTAGTTGATGCATTAATTTACTTTTATGGTGTGTCCCCTTTACCTTTGAGAGGGCAAGTTTGAGGTAGATCTTTCCAAAATTCGATACCCTATCTTATATCCTCAGAATTGGCACTTAATAACAAAAAATTAATATAGTTATAGAGAAATACAAATAAATGAAAAGTTCCAGTAACGCAGCATGAGTTGAATTTGCGCAAAACAATCTTGACTCTACCAGAGCAGAGATAGTGACGTCATCGAAAATTAAAATCTCACCTTTTTCGTTCCCTTTCGAGACAATTTTTTTCCAGTTCCATCACCCACTTTGTGCTTTATGCTCCCTCTTTTCATGCTTTGCCTCTTTCCACCTTTAATAGGAATTCAAAATGAGTGAATATTGAGAATAACGAATATTAACTAATGTAGAGTACAAGAGGGTAGACGTTGGAAGTCTTAGATGATCAAAAATCTGATGCTCTCTGCTGTTCATGCTTCCCTTCGGGGTCAGTGCCCAGTGGGTTTTGGTTATTGTCAGCTACTTCTAAGGCGTAAAAAGTGGGGAAGAATATTTCCAAAACGCCTTAGCCCAAAAACTTTCGATGTACAGGTATTGTTTTTTAATTAACTTAAAATAGCAAAGGATTTAAAAGTTTTTATGACACAATTTGGTACCAATTGTTCGCCTAATGGGGATAATTAATTACTACCTAATTATATTTCAGGACTTTTTTTCTGAGTGAGCTAAAATTCAGCTGTTAGGCGATTTTTTTTTTTTTTTTCATTTGCTCGAATAGAATCACAATTGTGGAAAAGAACTAGAACTGAGTAGAAACTCACTAGTGGTTCCTCAACAACCGAGAATCAAATCGATTGAAGATTGATGGCATCCACAACGTATTTCACGATTATTTGTAATCTTTTAAAGCTTCAAAATCTCAAATGAAACTGCTAATACAAAGTTCAATCTCAAATTCACTCTAGAATAAAGATTTTTCCAAATTTCACCGATTGATTAGATTAGATGGTATTGAAATCAACCAGTGAAATAACTAACCTGCTTTACTTTGTCTCTTCATGCTCTGTCTCTTCCCTCCTGCTTTACTTTGTCTCTTCATGCTCTGTCTTCCACCACCTGCTTTGCTTTTCCTCTTCATGCTTTGCCTTCCACCTCCTGCAGAAAGATGAATTATCGATACTTTAGTTTATATAATATTCTGTGTTTAATCGATTATTTAATGTAAAATGGTACCTACTGAAAAGTGTCATCTCTTGAATATACTACAACCTATATTGACATTGAGTGGTATTGTGAAGGTCAACAGTCTAACAGTCAGCGTATCATGTTCGGAACGCTACACCACAGGGCGAATAAAAAAGAGTTTCAGAGAAACGGAAAAAAACAACAAAAAATCAAAAAATTCCTTAATATTAATGGTAAGTTATGAAAATATTCTTGGATAAGAGGAGAGTATAGAGACTCAAAAGTGGATTCGACTACAAAGGCTGGCGTTAGGCTTTACTGAGACTTTTCCTAGTTGATTTCCATTACCAACAAAATCAAAGCTCTAAAACTCAGCAACAGAATGTAAATTTAAACTCTAATTTGCCTGTAATGTATTACTTTCTGGATTAAGGCATCAAAACTTATTTCAATTTCTATGCTGAGAAAGAATTTTAGCGTTTTTTCCCCTAACTATACCGTACAGTTTGGTCCCTACTAACCCGCGACTTCAAAAGCTTTTGTGATTGTCCTGCAAGTCCAACAATAATTTATTGCTGATTGATCTTTTTGCCGCTCAGGCACTTACACTACTTACTATCGATAAATAAATTTCACAACTCGGTTACAGGATGGGATTACTCATGAATAAAGCGCAATGAATAAACCTGCTTTGCTCTTCCGTTTCATGCTCTGCCTTCCACCCCCTGCTTTGCTTTTCCTTTTCATACTTTGCCTCTTGGAACTCCTTCTTGATTCTCTTCTATTGCTGCTTTTGGACTTCCTGCTCGACTTTCGTGAAGTCGTCCTAAATGCGACCTGTTCATATATTTTGTTAGTTCATTGTTATCCTACATATTACCTTATCTGTATGCAAAATTGTTAAAATCACAGTTTTGTTAGATATTGTGGGCGTTCAGTTTGATATGTCTGATTTTATAGTGAAAAATTATATGCACCTAACTAGTCCGTATATTTTTTTTCTGGCAGACAAGAGAGAACATCTTTCAGATTCACAGGTGGTATTGGATCTCGTATACTATACCCGGAAGTATCTTAACCACACTAAAAAAACACCTACTTTTCTTCCACGTTGAAACTCAACTCGGTACCTTTTAACACATTACTTCGAGCTGAGTTCTGGGGTTCTCTTCTGTTGACATCCTTTTCATGCTCATTCCTTTTCAGGATGCTGTGCAATCTGCTACAAGACTCCAGTTCTTTTCACTTTCCATCATCATGCTGACAACAACTAATTTCTTTCAGTCGCCCATTTTGTGCAATCGAAAGTGTGCAGAGCATCTTTTCTCGATTTGGGCGGTGCTAACAAGTTGGGGCTTTCCCTGCTTTCTCATTTCATGTAGATAGACATAAAACAGTTCATGTCCTGTGGAGAACTGCGTAAGGACGAAGCTCACTTCTACCTGTTCACATGTCTGAATGTTTGGCACCAGCCGTGCAACCCGCCTTCTTCTATGTTCTCCCGTCCATATCTCTTCCCAGTTTGCCATTGTGCGCTCTCTTCCGTCCTTGGCTATGTAGGACCTGACAGTTTCATCCCTTCTGACGGAGGTTCTTTTCCTCTCCAAAACCATCAGGTGAATGGGAACAACACTCATGAGGACAAAGCGGGTTATGAAAATAATTAGTTCGTACGTTAATCAGAGTACGAAGTTGTTGCATTGCCATATTCACATTCAAGGTGCATATTTTGTTATGTAGTTTCAACTTTCATCATCATTTTCGAATCACGAGAAAGAACAATATCGGAATCAGCGGGTACTCGGTTTTGTTCAAATATCATATTAGAATGAATGTGATCAACCTATAACTGGAAAAACAGGGGAAAAACCTTGAGAAACACATCCGAGGAGCACACAAGACAGACCTACTTGAACACCGGAGGGAAACTCCGGAGAAATCATAGAATTCGCTGGCAAAACCCTCTAAAAACTGACTGGGGATGCTCCTTAGTAAATTTCAAAAAACACCAATGGAATATTTCAAAAAGCCGATAAAATATCAGGAAAATACCGGTGAAATTGAGGCTTCGGTTTTATCTCCGGGTTCACCGAGCGCCTGATGAACGATACGACGTATAGCTTGAAAGTAGTGCGGAATGCCTATGCTCTCTCCTGTAGGAGTTCCATTCCCTCAGACAAGACTTGTCTTAGTACTTGTCAAGACTTGTCTTAGTACTTGTACTTAGTACTTAGTACTTGTCTTAGTACTTGTACTTAGTACAGTTCCATTACTTTCAAATTGAGAAACGTTTTGTGTACTTAATTATAATTTTTACTTTAGCCTGTCACCTACTCGGGAATGTCATCGTCCATTTTCAAAAATCTTAATTGAAATCTTGCAGAAAGCATGATTGAGTGACAATCAAAGATGAAAAATGTGGTTAAAGTTACACCTGTTAGTAAACTGTAGGAAAGATGTAAAAGTTAGAGCAGGTGTAGTCACCTCCTTGTAGTACAGCCTCATGTTGATGACGGACCTCATGGTGTCTCGCAGCTGCCTCCACATTTCTTGGCTGACGGGAATTTCTATCGCCGGGCTTGGAAAAGTCATGATTTTTGCCCAGTGAGCTTTTGGTGACATGAAGGTAGTGAGAGTCGGGGGTTCCTTGTCTTTGCTCAGCCACCTACCGAATACGTAATAAAACCGTTAGAAATCTAATACATAAAATCCCAACTGTACGTGTACGTCGTCGGTTGTCTATGAAACCCGGGTTCGATTCCAGGCCTGACATCAACATTTTTTCCTAATCAAGTAAAGTAATTTTGTTGTTGACATTTTATGACGCTGTATTACGGTTCTCTTTTCACATATCTACGATTTGTTTTTGCCTACTTTTAAGGCTTTTCAGATAGTACTTACATGAATAATACTACAGCAGTTATGCTCTAGAATTCGTGGAATGAACAATGCAGCAAGACGGAAACGGGTTCAATAAAATTGTACATATACAGAAATAATCTCTTACCAATCATAACACAAGAGCCTTTAGCTAATCAAGATGCAATAACCTCCAAAGAATCAGAGTGCACATGTGAGCTGTCAGTCACATGATTTGATTAACAGTTTCATATTTATGTTTACACATTATTCTGACCACGTACGTATATCACAATACATCCTCTCTGTCAGAATGGTCATGCATTCTAACTTGCCGGGACTTAGTCAAGAGACAAACCCAGCATTGTGACTGTTCAATCAAGCGTTGTTCAATTAGGAAGCAGAAAATTGTTACATTTTGGTTTATTATTTTCAAAAATAAGCCTTTGGAATCGAGCAAGAAAAAAAAATTTTAACCCCCCCCCCCCCCCCCTCAAAATTTGATGTTTTACATTTCAAGGTACGTAGAATCCGAAAATCGAATAAAAAAATTTCCGTCCGTCCGCCGTACGCCGTACGCCGTCTGCCGTACGCGGCACTTTTCTTAGCAACACTGGACCGATTTGGTTCAAATTTGGTATATGGGCTCCATTTGGGGTCTAGTTGTGCCGCGAAGCTTTTGGTTGATGTAGGTCACTTCTAAGGGGTGAAAATTAAGGGTTGAAATTTTCAAGAGTGCCCTAGCTCGAAAACTCTCGAAATAAAGGTATCGTTTTTTCACCAATTTTAAATATTATTGAATTTTTAAAAATTTTTGAGACCACCCAGAGCTCTGTAGGACAAACCGTTCGGTCCCTACGAGTATTTGAAGGTTTTCCTTCGATAAAACAGAATCATGAGTGTGAATCGCAAAAGAGGTCTAATCTCCATTCAAATTTTATCGGACTAAAATGCGATCGCTGTTCATTTTTTCGATTTGTATACAGTTTTGCCTTCTGCGTAACCAGTAATCAAATTTCCATATGAAGCTTTCTATTTTTCCAATCGAGTGTGAAGCGTTTAGTTCTTTCTAATAAACTTGATTGTGAAGGTGTGAAGCCAGTATGGTGTGGTAGGTAGTACCTAGCTGGTAGGTAAAAAAAATGTTGGTCGGTAAAAAACGCTGCAAATCATTGCTCAAAGGCTTCTTCACTCTTCAGATCACTGATCAGCTGAGTGAGCTCCGAAGCCATTTTCAATCCTATTGAATGGAAGTGCTCTTCCAGGCGTCTCCAGCATTCGAGGAGATCTTCTTCACTCCTCAGATCACTGATCAGCTGAGTGAGCTCTAAAGCCATTTTCAATCCTATTGAATGGAAGTGCTCTTCCAGGCGTCCCCAGCATTCGAGGAGATCTTCTTCACTCCTCAGATCACTGATCAGCTGAGTGAGCTCCGAAGCCATTTTCAATACTATTGAACGCAGGAAGCTGACATTTGAGAGGGAAGGTCAAGGGAGAATACAGATGGTGGTAGGTGCTATTGATGGAGAACCAGTGATCTATACAGAAGGGTGATCTATACAGAAAATAATAAACCTTTGAGCAATGATTTGCAGCGTTTTTGTCTCAATCATAGTTTAGGGAATGACGCCCCAGACATCAATGAAATATCATGTCTGACTCAAAACATAATAATTTTGAGAACGAGTGAAGCAAACAATTTTGACTAATATTTCACTTTTAGATATAAAATTTAAAATATTTTTCAATTGAATTTTGTAAATTGGTGAAAGAAGAAACCTTTCTAAGTTAACCTTGCGGTAGTTCAGTGGTCCAACCCGGAATGGAAGCTTCGGTCATGGGATTCGACCTACTTCACCTTTCAGCCAATTTCGTCTCCGAGTCTACCAAGATAGAGGAAGGTAGAGGAAGAATTGTTTTCACTTTTCAAGATAGAAAAAAAATTTCGCCAAAAAATAATATTTTCACTTGCGTTTAACTTTTGAAACCTTTCTGAACAATTTTGGTTTCATGTCTGTCTGTTGGTCTGTGTGTTCACAAATCCTTGTAACGGGCAAAACCTGTCATATAGTTACTGTCCGATTTTGATGCAATTTTCAGGGGTTGGCGAGTGGATGGTCTGCTATGAAAATCATTGCGAACGGATCGAGAGGCATGCACAAACGTGAAAACCTTGTAACTTCCATAACTCCTACTCATTTTCCATTCACTTCGTTGACATTTTTAGAAATTGTCGAGTTGGCATGTGGCTGGTCCCCTTTGAGGGTGATGAAGGAAGCAAAAGTTCACTTACCAGGAGTTACAGCTACAGTGAAATTTCCTGTTAGAGTGCCTAAAGGGGTACCTAAGCCCTCAAGGGACTTCAAAAATATGCAGAGAGGGAGGCTTATAACTTATTTTCTCAGGGTCGGATCCGACCATCACCGAAGTAGGTACCGGATGTTCGCAAATTGTGTGTCCTAAATCAGAATTCCCTGTCATATTTTGCGTTACAGAGATTCACTACTGAATTTCGGTTTCATTCCAGTCTATCTGAAATTTTCAGGATTCGTGGGGTTAATTCCTGTTGGACCCTCTGTGAACAAAAGCGTGTGGTTAGGTGCAAACTCGAAATTGGAAAGAGTGTTTGGGAGATGGCTAATTATAGGTTCTAATGATCATAGGAATTGAAGTTCCAATGTTAGGGACTAAAGAGGTGTGATCGATTATTTTGTGGAGGTTCAGCAAGTGTGTATGGCTCACGGCTTTGGATGACTGTGTGGATCTACGATAGTCGGTGCCTCCTGATGATGCCATCAAGATCAAGAGCATTATTATTACACAACGGCTTAGGCAACTGGAAATTTGCATCCTCTGTTTCACCCCTTAAAATTGTTTAATAGTTTTAGAGCACAGCTAGACCCCGACTGGAACACACAAACCAAAGTCCATTTAATTCAGTCAACGTTAGGAAGCAAAAGTGAGCGTTGAACGGTTAGATTTATTTAAATTTTGAGGAACTTGAAACATAAACATCAGATTTTGATTGAGGTTACAATTTTATTCTTAACAGATTGGAAAGATTGATCATTGAAAATAATGAACGAAGTCCCTAGAATCTGAAGTTATGATCACCTGATGTAGGATCTTTCAATTTTCATCGCAGCTTGGTCTTCCACCGGTATCAACTCAGCACTTGTAGCGCTGTCCTGCTTTCGGCTCGTTGGTTGCTTCGTGTTGGAAGTTTCAAACGTCAGAAGTGTCTTGGGGATCGGTTCGGGTAGTTCAACATCTGTCACGCCCATCTGAAGTCTTTTGATGGCTCGTGCCTCGTAGTCTCGGAGGGCAGGGTCCAAAAGAGGTACTTCAATTTCGAGTTGGTAGAATTTTTCGATTTTCTAGAAGATAATCAGGAGGGATAATTACTCGTAATTACCCATTCAATTTAAATGTTTAAGCCCCAAGGCGACCATTGGAGCGAGTCCTTCAGTATTATTCAGTAGAAAATGACAAAAGTAGTTTGTCAAACTCTCCCACCAAAATAATTATTGAATAGAGAAACACCCAAAATACGAGCTATTTGAAGCCACTTTTGGGCCGTGGTCAACATAAATAGGTCAATGACATCCGAACTTAGCTGTTAATGAAAGTTCATCTCCAAGCTAGCAACACGGTTATCTTGCATATAGTTCGATACGCAGTTCTAATTTCGTTTGCCTACCAGAATGAGTTTGCACCGCGATTTTTCTTGCAAACAATTTGATTAGTTTTACTTCCAAAAATCGCGAAAGAAATCATGATCCCATTTGGAGTTGGAGACCTACATATTTCTTCACTCTTTTTTTTTAGGACATCCCACAGTAAGACTTGGGCGTCCTTATGCGTTCAATCTGGAGTAGAGTTGGACAACACTCAACAGACACAAACATATTGTTTAGTAATGCATGCATTCAAGGGGACGTCCCATTGGATAAGCATTAGGTCAATTAATACCAGTTGGTAAGCGAAAAACGTTTTCACTCGATGTAATTTATTAAGTATTTTAGGCACCACAACACCCCCCCCCCCACCCCTCAACCTTATCCACCACAACATTTCTAGCGGCATGGGAGCCTAGAATTTGAAGAGCATTTTGAAATCCATGATCTACGAAACCCAACATGCGAACTCGAGTGTCAATGCTTGGGTACAATTAGTAAGCTATAAAGGAACCAAAATATTGAAAAATCGGATATTTTCTCAATATTATCCCGTCCGCTCGCCCCCTCCACATGTTTTTTTTTTTGATACTCTTGTGGAATAATGTGGAATTTTGAAGATTTCTGAGTCGAACAAAAGACGAAACACTCTAATTGGTTGGAAATTGAGGCCACAAGATTATGGCCGCAAACGCACGTTTTTCGAGCATTAACCCCCCTTTCCACCAGTAAAACGCAAAATTCGAAATTCCGGCGAAGTAGGGCACAACTAGATAGTTTTCCGCGTCGAACAAAAAAACGCTGCAAATGATTACACAATGGTTTATTATTTTTTATTTTTCTATATAGATCACTCGTCTGCAAAGCCACCAACCATCCAACATGAAGAAAAACATCGATCGCATTTCGGTCAGCTTTAATTTGAACGGAGATTAGGCCTCTTTTGCGATTCACACTCGTGTTTCTGATTTATCGTACGTCCAAACTTTAAATTCTCGTAGTGAGCGAACGGTTTGTCCTACAGAGCTCCGGGTGGTCTCAACAAAATTTAAAAATTCTATACTATCTTAAATTGAAGGAAAAACCTATATCAAAATGTTTTGAGTTAGGGCGTTTTCAAAATTTCAAAATTGATTTTGGAATCCTTAGAAGTGACCTACATCAACCAAAATCTTCGGGGCACAACTAGACCCCAAATGGAGCCTACATATCAAATTTCATCAAAATCGGTCAATGCTAAGTGGCAAAAGTGCCGCGTACGGCGGACGGCGGACGGACGGCCAAATTTTAATTTGTTTTTTGGATTCTACGTACCTTAAAACGTAAACCATCAAATTTTGAGGGGGTGTTAAAAAAATTTTTTTCTTGGTCGATTCCAAAGCTTAATTATTGAAAATAATAAACCAAAAATCAGGAAAATCGGTTGAGAACTAAGGCCTGGGCAGACGAAACAAGATTTTGTCACACACAGACATTCACTTATTGTTTTTTGGCGGATTTGGATTCAGAATGGTCTAAAACGGGTTATTGTGTGGTTATTATTGTTTTTTTTTTTTTAGTGTTGTCCTCCTCCACCCCAGATCGATTGCATAAGTCTTACTGTGGGACGTCCTAAAAAAAGCCAAACACTAATTCGTTTTAGTACAACTAGACCCAAATGGAGCCCATATACCAAATTTCGACCAAATCGGTCCAGGGTTGCTAAGAAAAGTGCCGCGTACGGCGGACGGAAAATGTTTTATTATATTTTCGGATTCTACGTACCTTGAAACGTAAACCAACAAATTTTGAGTGGGGGGATTAAAATTGTTTTTTTCTTGGTCGATTCCAAAAGTTCATTATTGTAAATAATAAGGAGGAATGTACTTCGACAATAATTTAAATTACCGATGGATATAAACTCGAAGAAGAGGTCCCTCAATTTCAACTCAACAGGGAAATATTTTTGGTCGAGGTGGTCGGGAGAGTGGCTTTTGTCATTGAATGTAAAACAACAAATGCCGTCAATTATGTACGTGATGAGTGTGCTATGCTGGCCAACCTTGCATGGGGAGGGGTGGCCACAGAGCCAGTTATGAGAGAGGCAGCTAATGGTCAACCAGCACTGATCGCTGACATTCAGGCCAATGGTGTCTGGGACAGTGGGAGGGTGGCATTCTTCGACAACCGCATTATCAATGCCGACGCCCCTTCCTACTGCACCAGAGAATGGTCAGCAGTATCGCAGCAAGCTGCTCGCGAAAAACACAGAAAGTACGACCAAGCAGCAGAAGATGTTCGTGGCTCGTTCACACCTTTGATCGTTTCGTGTGATGGAGCCCTTCACAAAGAATTCCAGGCCTTCCTGAAAAGGGCAGCTAACAGGCTGTCTGAAAAGTGGGGAAGAGACCTGTCTGAGATAAGCGGCTTTCTGAAAGTTAAAGTTCAGATAGCAGTGTTGAGGGCAGTATCCATGAGACTAAGGGGGACCAGAAAAAAAAGAAGTCTTGGGACAGAAGACGGAGCAATCCTGCCACTCCTTCGAGACTGAATGACGAGAGAAGCCAAGGAACTTCAGGGTACAATTGTCCAACGTCTTCGAAAATCGACTCAACTTCAAGATCCGCTCCGCCCCCAAATCATTAATAAATATTTGTTATTGACAAATGCCGTCAGTAGGTCTGAGAAGAATGATGCCTGGCAATGAGTTGCCGATTTGTATAATTCGTCCATGTATGGTTTTATAAAAACAACCGTGGAATGTAGGTTGCAATATTCTTTTATTGCAAAAATCATTATTCATTTCTCAATTCATTCTCAATGCCAAATTCATTTAGGAAACTATCACAAATCAGTGCGCGGGCCATATTGAATTTGTAGTTAACGGAGATTAGCTAGTTTATTTGGCCGACTTTCGACCGTTTAAACTTGAACCCCTCGAGATGGAGCTTAAACTCGTAAATCGCTGTGGCGAAAGGCGTTGATTGCTTAACGCCGGTTACCTCTCGCCTCTTTTGTTTTGAACTCCTTTCGAATATTAGGTGAAAGTAGTATTTTATTCTGCACTATATGAGCGATTTCGAAATTATTTTCGAAATTACTTTTGGTTTATTATTTTCAATAATGAACCTTTGGAATCGACCAAGAAAAAAAATTTTTAACACCCCCTCAATATTTGAAGGTTTACATTTCAAGGTACGTAGAATCCAAAAATCGAATAAAAATTTGGCCGTCCGTCCGCCGTCCGCCGTACGCGGCACTTTTGCCACTTAGCATTGACCGATTTTGATGAAATTTGGTATGTAGGCTCCATTTGGGGTCTAGTTGTTCCTCCGAAGGTTTTGGTTTATGTAGGTTACGTCTAAGGGTTCCAAATTGAATTTTGAAATTTTGAAAACGCCCTAACTCAAAAAATATTGATATAAAGGTATTGTTTTTCCTTCAATTTAAGATTCTGTAGAATTTTTTGAGACCACCCGGAGCCCTGTTTGACAAACCGTTCGCTCACGACGAGAATTTATGTTTTGGACGTACGATAAATCAGAAACAAGAGTGTGAATCGCAAAAGAGGCCTAATCTCCGTTCAAATTATAGCTGACCGAAATGCGATCGGTGTTTTTCTTCATGTTGGATGGTTGGTGGCTTTGCAGACGAGTGATCTATATAGAAAAATAATAAACCATTGTGTTACAATTTGCAGCGTTTTTTTAATTGCTGAATACCATTTTTGGTGAAACCGAAATGTCTTCGATTGTATTTTATCCTTTGACTAAACTACCTAACTTTCTATTCGATGATTCGCTACTCGAATGAAACCACTGAAAAAACGCTGCAAATTATTACACAATGGTTTATTATTTTTCTATATAGATCACTCGTCTGCAAAGCCACCAACCATCCAACATGAAGAAAAACATCGATCGTATTTCGGTCAGCTATAATTTGAACGGAGATTAGGCCTCTTTTGCGATTCACACTCGTGTTTCTGATTTATCGTACTTCCAAAACTTAAATTCTCGTAGTGAGCGAACGGTTTGTCCTACAGAGCTCCGGGTGGTCTCAAAAAATTCTATAGAATCTCAAATTGAAGGATAAACAATACCTTTATATCAAAATTTTTTGAGTTAGGGCGTTTTCAAAATTTCAAAATTGATTTTGGAACCCTTAGAAGTGACCTACCTCAACCAAAATCTTCGGGGCACAACTAGACCCCAAATGGAGCCTACATACCAAATTTCATCAAAATCGGTCAATGCTAAGTGGCAAAAGTGCCGCGTACGGCGTACGGCGGACGGACGGCCAAATTTTTATTCAATTTTTGGATTCTACGTACCTTGGAACGTAAACCATCAAATTTTGAGGGGGTGTTAAAAATTTTTTTTTCGTGGTCGATTCCAAAGGTTCATTATTGAAAATAATAAACCAAAAGTTGGACCAATCTAGGTCTATCCATGCGGGCGTCCTGGTCCCTGGAACCGCAGCGCTGTAGAGCACTGACCTCCATTTATTTCAAGTGGTAAGTAACATAACTATGCGAAACTGGGCAGAGGTGCCCTGAACAACATCTCCATGTTGGTAATAGTTTCCAGTGGTTGGATTCCCGGTTATCTCATCATTCTCTCGCGGCTTTCTTCTTTTCGGTACCTACAACACTAATTACTTCCTAAACCCGAAAAAAGCGTTCATGGACTCGTCTCATTATGATAATTGTCTCAAAACCCCTTTTAAATCTACTGTTAAATGTACCGTAACAAACGGAACGAATAAAAAATCACGGTGGAAGGGGAGGGTTGATTTTAAAGGGGTTTTCTGACGAAGCTAACAAGAGGTTTCCTTAGCCTATTTATATGGTAATATAGCGACGTCTCGTTAGATGCCCCCCCGTCCACGACAATCGGGCCTCCAAATCTTTTGCTCAGAAAAGGTTGGATTCCGATGGGGGTCTGACCAGCGGGACTCGACGAGTCGGCCAATAAATTTGTCTGTTCAAACGTCGAGACATCCTCGTAAAATGGACAACGTTATGGCGTCTGAGGCGGAAGACGTGCGACCGGGTTCTTGACGCGAGTGGGGGCACGAGAATGGGCAATTCCGGCTGTGTTATTTCATTTACATGGAGAAATGCATAGATAGTTTTGAAGAGGTGGGTATTCTGTCATTCCCTTGTGTATACATCGTAGAATGAGACAGCATTTCCACTGAAAGGGGGTAAATTATAACACCCAAGAGGCTTATTTATTTTGGTTTTTTGTGAAGGTAGAATTGGTCGTTTCCTCATCATCTTTATCAGCCAGTTTCAGTCTCAAGTAGCGTATGGAATTCATTTTGGGACTATGCGTTTACGATTTTCATAAAATCATTCTAATGTTTTGTCGGAAAGTTCCCTCCAATCACTCTGGAAAACGCTCACTGAGGCTATCTGATATTGCAAGATGTTGGATTCTAAGAGCGGTTTCTCACACTAATTAGCTACAAGATCGAACTAAAACTGCTCATTTACCCCATTTCCCACGTTGCTTGTTCGGGTAGCGGAAGTACTGTTTTCACTTTTCAAGGATAAAAACGCAGCAAATTATTACACAAAGGTTTACTATTATTCTGGAGGGATCACTAGCCTGCAAAGAAGCTATCCCATCGGCACTACCTACCAACCATTTTTTCGCTTTTAATTTGAAGAAATAAAAAGTTGTGATTGCCTTCATTAGATAATTTGATTACTGGTTGCTAAGGACGCAAAACTGAGTACAACTAGAAGTATCGAACAACGATCGCCTCATTTGCGATTCACACTCGTGTTTCTGATTTATTGTAAGTCCAACCCTCAAGGTCTTATAGGGAGCGAGCGGTTGGTCCTATAGAGCTCTGGATGGTCTCATTCGATTCTAAAAATTCAATTCCATTCTGTATTGATGAAAAACAATACCTTCGCATCAAGTTTTTGAGCTAGGGCGTTTTGAAAATTTTAGCCCTTGTTTTTCAACCCTTAGAAGTGATTTACATCAACCAAAATCTTCGGGAATAACTAGACCCCCTATGATACTCATCAATCCCAATTTTCATCGGAAAATCGGTCCATCGGAACTAAGGAAAATGCCACTTACCTACGGCGGAGGGACGAAAAAATTTGCATTTGATTTTTGGATTCTTTGTACCTTGAAACGTAAACCAACAAACTCTGTGAGGTGGGGTTAAACAATTTTTTTGTTGGTCAATTCCAATGGTTCATTATTGAACATAATAAACCAAAAATCCTCTATATTCAAAATTTCTCCTAGCATTTTACGTTTCGGACCTTCCTGAACAATGCTGGTTTCATGTCTGATTGTTAGTCTGTGAATTCTTGTAACGGGTAAAATAATACTAAGTTACTGTCCGATTTTAATGAAATTTAGAGGGATTGTCTGGGTGGATGGTCCCTTGAGAAATCGCCCTCAGATTGATGGGAGCCATAAGAATCCTCGTTACAACCGTACATCCTATACATTTTTCATCCGAATTCGATGAAATTCTCAGGGATTTTATAGATGAAACTCTGTATGTTTATCTATGAAACCCATCACGATCTGCTCAATGGTATACACTGCACATGCCCAAACATAAATTCAACAGTTGCATTCGATTTCTATTGAATTTTCAAGGGTTGCTCAGTTGAGGTGATTCCCAATAAAAATGTCATCGTTATGTGATCATAAAATCTGGAGAGTAGTGGTAGGTACTTGGACACTGTGGTTGGTTTTGAAATGATCTACTATGAAACGGATTATCTATATAATCGTATTATGGATTCGAAGAAGCTATGTGCAATACCCATTTGGGAGTTATTTTCTTTCTTGTCTTCTAAACCTTGGAACAACCAGGCAAAACATTATTTTACCTAGAATTGTTTGTTTGTTTATTGATTCAAATAGTTTTGAATCGTCATAACGACGATAATATCTATATATTATATAGACGTCGTCGTTTTTACTCAGGTTCCTTCTCATTATTTCGTAAAGGTATCATTCAGTTGTAGTATAATGACTGTTCTTTCTTATCTGTGATGTTTGATGCGTTGGTAATTTAAACCCTTTGTCACAAACATCAGTCAGCTATATTTGATACCTTCTTTTCCAGTGTCCCACAATCACTTAAGAAGAAAGAATCTCCCACCAGAGGTAAGATATTGATGTTATTCACACTAGAGTCCAGTAAAGAACGATGGGTTTTGAAACCCCTTGTTATTTTGCACGTTTTCCACTCATTTTGCCGAAACCCCTTAAAGGAAAGGTGTCACAGAAAATTATAATAAACATTTTGTTCTTCTGGTGCACAGAAATAGCTCACTCGATCAGAGAAATCCGTCAAGGTGGAAATCAACCATCTGGTGGAAATCAAGATTTCTACTTCAGGTGATTTATTTAACTAAATTATCACTGTGACAGCTTTCCAAAAAGGTATTTCACGAGGGGTGTTCTATGTCATCCAAAACCTAAATAATCGAGAGCTAAATCTAAAAATATTAGAGCTCCCGCCTATTTTTATGTGGACCACTGGATGAAACAACTTTGAGCCTACAGACCTTTGAAATTGAGTATGAAGGAATTAGTTATAGTCAGGATCTGCACTATAAAATGCCAGTAAACATCAACTTTGAACTTTTGCAAGAAATCTCAATGGAATCGGTATAGTTGTATGGATGGGATTGAGGCAGAGGGTAAAATCATTGGTAAGAACATCTTACTTGTCCTCCATGGGACGTCGAGCCTTCCTTCAATGGTTTCGGTATTTTGAAGAACCGTATCCCGTGGAATTGCAAGATGCCGAAGTAGTCGTCCTTTTCAGGATCCTTGGGGGCGTCTTTGATATACTTGACACCATCGAGGTGCTCAACTTGAGGGCAAGATCTCTGAACTATGTGGACATAGCTAACAGGTACCTAGAAAATACGATGTCATTATGCCAGGCGGTTTTCGCGTGGTGTCACACATTATAGATATGCTTCGAATATTTATAACTACCGGTATCACTCGAATATCCGCCATCATTGACTACTCCTCTCATCAGTTCGATGGTTATCTTTTACAAATACGAAGTTACTGGTCAATTTTGATGCAATTTAGCATCATTCATACGGATGGTTCCGTATGAATTTAATTTAAATTAAAGCATCCTCCCTGAATTTATTGAAATCCTCGTTCCACTAATTTAATTTTTTTAGAAAAATGCAATTTAAATTTTTTAAAGGAAGTTTTAGATTTCAAGAGTTTTGTCGTGACAGGATCATTGGTAACCACCATAGGTACGTAAACATAAAATACACAATTTTTTTAAAAGTACTCTACTTTTATAAAATTCTATAAAATATCCATGGATTGTGGGGGTCTAGATGGTTCCCAAAAAATGTCATTGATATAATCGACAGATTATAAGCAAGAGTAAATTTCTTGCCATAAGCATAATTTCAACTATGAACTATGTGTGTGGTGTTGTGATTGGGCTTCAAATGGTCCATTCAGGTTTAATTTTAGTAGCACTAACTATTTTATATATCTATCGAAGAATCTATTCAAATCTACTTGAATCTATCTGTTTGAATATCTCTTTGAAATCTCAAATACTTCTGGACAGCATTTTCCCAGTACCTAGGTAATTGTTCTATTTTTTAAAAACTTTGTTGGTTAGTTTGAAGTAATGATTATTTCCTATTTATCATCTCCCCAAAACGTAATAGGGATAGGGGAAGAAGTGTGCCAAACTCTCTTGGCGCGCTAAAAGTTGGACTCATTGAAATTCCATCATTTTCTTAAGCTAATCGAGACGACCTGTGTGATTCTCAGATGAGGGTTTGTCACAACTTCCTTCACCAAAGCCTTTTTCAATTGGAAAAGAGGGATGTATTCAGAATAAGTGGAATGAAAGCCCGCATCATTGATTTTTACTTTATTTTCCATCCTGAAATCTCGGACTTTGGACATTTATAGTGTTGGAGAAATAATTGTCTAGCTTGCATGATCAATGTTAATAATAATAATCAATTATTGATGAATAATTGAATAGAAATTAGATACTTGCATAATGAGTGACACAAAGTGTAAACGAAAATAACATGCGCTCGTTGGTTGTTGAGGAACGCTTCTCCTCCCACTCCACCTAACCTCCTTGGAGACCACAAAATGAGTCAGTAACATTGCTTAAGATTTCGTTTCTGCACCTACCAAGTTATGTGGAATCGCAAATTTCGTTGAGTGAAAAGTACTTATTCCTTATTGAATTTAAATTTGTAAAAATGAAAACGTTGTACCTATGTAGGTATCCTTCATCATCTGCAATTCAAGGTAAAATATTCCAAAAGTGGAAATAGAGACGACTCAAGAACCCTCAATGAGGGTAACTGTAACAATTTTTAAAAAATAATTACCGAGCAAGGGTTACCTTCCAACGACAGACACTTCAGGTTTTGTAGTTTAGCTATTCTTTCTAGTACGGCATTCAAGTTTTCAAAATCGTTTTCACTCAGGTCAAGGAAATACAAGTATTCAAAGCGTTCCAGAAGCACCAAGTTCGCAACTGCAGAGATAAAGAATGAATTCAGCTGGAGAAATAAACCGTTCTGAAAGGATTAAAAACCATAGACCTCACAGAAGCAAATGACAACTTTTTCCGTGTAGAAAACCCCGAAATCTACTCTCACAAATCATGCATTTAAGCGTTAATATTTTTTCACCATGACGAGAAATCATTCCCAAATAATTGAATTCATTCAGGTTCAAACGCTCACCAGTTGTTCGAAACCTTAATGTTTAGTAAAGATTGGATATTTGTGATCCAAGTGCCTGATTGTCCAATTGTCCAAATTGTCCAAGCTTACATCGTAAGTGAAGTTTGCAGTGTTTCAGTTCATGTGACAAAGCTGTTATTGATAAGTTTCGCTAAATAGATCGCTACTGTTATCAATAAACTAAACTGAAAATGTATTCTTTGTCTGATACGCTGGCTGAATGAATGAATCGATATACTTTGAAGCTTTAATCCCACGTGCATTCAGCCCCAACCTTCACCTATTGGGGGGGGGGGGGGGCATTCTTTGTAACTAAGTGCATGTAATATATGAAATGCTTACTTTTGGAAAGGTAATTTCTTCCGATACCCAAGTACAAAATCAATGGTGGAGCGTTCTCAGCGAATTTCACGATGTCGAACATCAAATTTCCGAAAAGCTCCAGCATGTTCAAGTTAGGGGGTAATAGTCGTCCGAAAAAATCCTTGAGGTAATTCGCTGTTATAATGAGTGCAAGCAGATTTTTATAGCGGTGCAAACTGGCGTCCATTTCAGTGATCTATTACGATGTAGACAATAATTGAGATTTGTAAAGAGATGAAAATGTTGCTTTGGTTCACTAGTGTGTGGAGAAGAGTTCAAGACAACCCAAGAAACAAGAATCCTATTCCTGCAGCATGGATGAATGCTCAAATTTTCATAGTTTCCATTTTTGACTTCAAAAAGCTCATAAAATATTCTCCTTGTCACCCCAAACTCATAGAGTACCCATAGAGTAGGTACTCATAGAGAAAAAATAAAAATGAAACAAAAAAAAACTTGTTTTAGTGTACCTAGTTACAATTATTGTACTATAAGTACTGTATTTATTGTATTATGTATTTGTACTGTAAATATTTATGTATTGTACTGTGTGTGTATTATACACTTATGCACGGGGTATGATTTGAAAATGTTAGTAGTCCGAGTACCTCAGCCATTACTTTGGGTACAACAGATGTACGCAGCTTTTCATTATATAAATAAATTGTTAATATAGGTATACATTACAATTTTTGGACATATTTTGATTCATAAAATATTGTTCCTCTATCTATGTTGAGTTGATTCCGAATATATATACACCATGATTTTGTTAGTAATGTCTACAAAAACCCTAGAACCACGCTTGATTCTATCTTTTGAAATTTTGACCCCTTAGAGTTGTCTAAATTTCCGAGCTTAATTTTTCCCAAAATTCGTTAAAACCAATTCCTTCTCCGAGCTTGAGTTTCTAAACTGTTTTATTTTCTTACAACTGATGGACAGATATTTCCTTATTTTACTTATTTATTTACTTGTTTATATATGAACGTTATATGGAAATTTTGACCTTTCGAAAGCAGAGTCTGAGGGTTGGGAAGTTTCCGAGCAGCATTTTTTGGGAAATCCATCCGTTTTTCTGGTAGCTGTCTTTTACAGTCTTGAGAAGATACTGTTTGATATCTTCCGTGTAATCGTTCAGACGAGCGTAGACTTTCGGACTTTCATTCGATTTCAAAATAAACCTGTAAGCCCGATATATCTCTCAATGAGAGCCTGAGACTCTTACTTGGGCTGTTGAACCAAGGAAAAAGAAGAGAATGGGAGGATTTTTGTGGACTATTGGAAGTCTCAAAATAGAGTTATGATAAAAATTCTCCAAAAAAATCAACGAACATTTTTTTTAAATTTTGCTTGAAACGTAATTTTTTGACTTTTATTCTATCGATGTTTAGATTGAAATTCAAATCTCGTTAATCTGGTGACACCTTGGAACAAGTGAGTAATTCATTGGATGCTTCCGGTGACACTAGTGACACCATGGTCCAATTAGGGTTAACTACCTGGTTGTTAATTGGCTCTGATGTGATTTTCACTCGGTAATACCCCCTTAGAACCCAGAGGAAGGTGATAAATTTACCGAAAGCTTGTCAAAGGAGGGGTTTTACTCCTGAGAACCTCATTCCCAATCAATTTGACGGAGCACATCCTTACTGGTTTAACAATTTCAATAATGGACCGTTGGAATCACGCAAAAAATCGAGCAAAACATATTTTTTTGAGTCCTCCTCAAGATTTGAAAGTTTTACGTTTCAAGGTGAAACCCAAATTTTGTTTTGGTGGACCCACAACTATCGGATAGCTATGTTATTGCTAGTAGGTAGTATTAACAGAAAAGCTGAGTTCTAAGTAGATGGAGATCTGTACATTAAAACAAACAGTTGTGTAATAATTTGCATTGTTTTTTAAACTTTTGCTCACTTTTGAAGGAGGTGCCGTCTACGCATAACCTCGAACCGCGGATGATATCCCCAACTTACTCGGTAATCTGCAGTTTTTTCTCGGTTATTTCAAACGTGGTATTCTCAGATTTATTCATGTACTTGATGAAGCAACCACCGAAGGATTTCCGAAGCATGTTGGCCAGCCCTCTTCGAAGAGGCACTTGAGGGGCTGTCACAGCTTCGTCTTTCATTCTCAACCAGGCCGACTCCGTTGGTGACCATTCAACATATTTTTGAGTCAAGTTTTTGATAATTTCTTGGGAATGGTGTTTCAGAAAAATTTCATCAACGTCGTACGGCCCTTTTGGGATTTCTATTTCTGGTTCTCTCTTGGACTTTCTGGACTTCTTTCGCGATGTCATTCCAATTTCATCGAACTCTGCAGGCTATGCATATAATTAGACCAGCTCACATTTGCTTCAAATATATTATCTGTTCCTACTGATTTACTCAGTAATCCACTTCTTCTTCAATCGAAATTAAGAGAAAAACTGTGAAGTAGTTGGCTAAAAACACACCGAACACAATATTGTGTTATGAGCAAATCGAAGAATTCCGATAATGCAGTTTAGCATCTACAGCCACAACCATCTATGACGGCCACCATAACTACGAGTACAAATTCACTGTTTACCTGAAGATTAAAAAAAAACTAGTAATAATGAAGAGGCAAAATATGTAGATAAAATTCAGTCAGGGTTGATATAGATTGATATAATTATTATATCAATCTATATCAACCCTGACTGAATTTTGTATCTATATCAACCCTGACAATATTATATTGTAGGCTGGTGTGCTCACACGTTGTGGACAGAGGGAGGGGGTAAGCCTACCGCTGTCACCAAGGTATGAGCGTATCGTTCAACGAGTGATGACTGTGTCGTCAAAGAGTTGAACGACTTTGGGGCACGAGTTCTGGGGGGAAGATAAAAAGCAAATACCAAAACACTTATTGACTAAATTTACATTAAAGGGTAGCGTGATTATAACCCTCTTCTCGCCCTCGCCTGTGGCGTGGCGAGAAGATTTTGAAGCTCTGTGGCGATGTTGTGTCGAAACTGTTTTAGCCTGAAGGGCGCATGAAATCGCAACAGATCACAAAATTTGTGATCCACTAGTAAGCCCCTCAGGCCAGACTCATTTAATGTGTCTGGCCTGAGGGGCTTACTAGTGGATCCTGAAGGGATCTGTGCAAAAATGAACCTGAGGTGTGGCGATGCACGTTCCTCGTACTAGATTATCTGAACCAGGGAAAGTTAGGAATAACTGCAAGGTTACAACTATCAGCTTTGGTTTTATTAATAGGAACGTTCGTTAATGTGCGACGCACAAAAGAAATACAGCCTGAAGGACGAAACAAAATCGTCATAAAGTTGACACAAAATAAATATGGTTTTATACAAAGATTTCCGTGTGGTTTTTACAATATCATTTCCATTCTCAATCATCAATATTCAAGTTCCATATCATCATCAAAGAGGCAGTTCGGTTTGTACTGTTAAGGTTTGTATCGTTTTCGTGTCTTATAGTTTAATAGTACTTTTACTCTATCACTTTCACTACTTTGGCCCAAAGATTTAGTATGTTAGGTTTGTGCACTCACTCTGACAGGGCCCGAAGGAATTCTGCGCAGATTCGTGGCGAGGAAGGTAGGGTCGTTCTTCACTGGAGCAGCGGGGACTTCGCAGTGAATTTACGAGAGTTTATGTCGACTTTGTGGTGGTTTTGAGCGCACAAGATAGACTGGGGGGGAAGAGCAGAGTCGGTAGTGGGCAGGGCTCGCGGCTACCTATCTGTCTGAAGGTTGTAACTGGACTGAAGCCAAGCCATTGAAGCTTCTGGAAATTCCGGTGTGACTCCCCTCCCCTCCACTTAGATGTTGTTTGTGGAGGGCTCTGATTGGCTGGACGAGGAAGACAGCTGTCTTTCCTCGTCCGGGAGTTGGACGCTCTGGTGGAGGTGGCGTCCCGCTCGTCTGGGGGCCTCAGGAGGGAGGCTAACTATCTCTAGCCTAGCTCCGCCACTGTTGCTGAAGTTTCAGTGAGCGGGAGCTCACAATATGATAATATATTATTGTTAGCTCTGTTGTAGATTGTGCTGGAAATAAGATGTCTTCAATGATTGAAGAACTTGAATCCACTGTCCCTCATCCGTCAAGTATTGCGTCATTTTCTGTGTGATGAATAAGCCTAACTTGATCTTTCAGAAATGAGAACTGTTATTTTATCGTCATACAGTAGAATAAATTTGACTTTATTTATTTATTATTTTCATTTTTGTTCCCAAGCGTTGTAATGTGGACAGTATTGTAGTGCATTAGTTATTTTCACTTGCAATATTTTTCGTACTAATTATGTTCATTGTTTTGGGCTTGCCCGTTCCGATGAATAAATAAATTTAAAAAATAAGTGAAACCTTCCAAATTAATCGGTAACCTTCTTGATGTTTGGGGTTGACTTTAACACAACATTTTTGACAATAACTTCGTAATTTTGGATAGTAAAACCAATTTTTGATCGCAGATTCTACGTGAAATTGTATGATGGAAGACCTTCAACAACCTTCATTTTGGGAGCGCAAAATAGGGGATCGTGTGCACATCGACGACTAGTGCACAAAAATAAGTTTCTCTGAACTTATACCCATATCGCACATAACTTTCATATCGAAAGTATGAAAATTAATCCGCTTATAACTCTTACAATTGAAGAATATTAATCCAATTGAAAAATTAACCACACCACGTTATCTATCGTCAAAAAATACTGCTAAGTTATGTGAGAAATGTACGGGTTTAGAACCAATAGTCGAAATTACGCACGAAATAAGCACATTTTACACACATGAAAACTTCGAGTTAAAGACCACTTGTGCAGGAAATTTCACGTAAGATCCGAATCTGCGATAAAAGTACGAGTATCCTTTTCGAAAAAATGTCATACCATAATTCATATAAACAGACCTGGGGTAACTGAATAACTTTTTCCACCTACACCATTTCCAGGGATTATGAAGAGGCTGTTCACGTTAGAATGACCACCCTGCATAATGTTGATTCTATATTTTTGCAGCAATATAGTACCAATTCAATGTTTTGGTGGCTTAGCTTGCTTGTGGCTGAAGATAATCACTAATTGTTCAGCGGACAAGGTTCCGTATAACAGACGGGAGCCGCCGGACGAACATTACATCTGACATGACGCAATTAATTAAACTAAATATAATTATGTTTGATGGCTGAGCTCTCCGCGATAAGGGCGCATATACATAATGGCACCCGAGTTGAAGGTTCAGGAGTGTTGCAAATATGTCACGGGAAATTAATATGAACGTAATCCTCCGGTAATTAGTTGTATAATTAATGCAGAGGGAGCTCACAGAGGGGGATAAGGCAGCTCTTTTGCGGGGTAGATCAGCTCCCGGATGATTCAACCTCAGTAACCGCATGAATTAACGAATTTATATCAGCGTGCTCTCCAAGATATTATCCAATATTCCAAATCTATTGTCTACATATTCTACATGTATTTAGGGTCGTCCCAGATTGAAGGTGTCAGAAGAGTTTCCATATCCAAAGGAGGGATTTCATTTGGGATGGCCAACTTGAGTGTGGTGGTCGACTGAGTGCACACTCAGGGGTCAACCCGTTTTAACCGGAAGTTAGCATCCTTGATAATACATAGAAGGGGTTAATTGCATGTTTCATGCAAACCTACGGTGTTTTGGGGAGAGACGAACGGAGAAATCTACCTTGCTAGCTAAGAATAGTAATGAAAGATTTCCACATCGTATCTTCGTGTATGTGGATGTGCTTGCTAATTTTTTGAGGTTGATTTGTCTGATTTCCCTCAAGTAACCAAAAGTTTGGAGTTATTAGGAGAATCTATCAAATTGAAGGCCGTAGTTTAGTTTTGTTAGATATAAAAAACGCTGCAAATCATTGCCCAAAGGTTTATTATTTTAAGTATAGATCCCTCCCTACCAATCGTAGGTACCTACTACCTACTAGGGCATTTTTGAACATTTCAACCCCAACCACCAACCAAATGGAAATGAAGGGAATTTTTTAATTCGATTTCCGGATTCTACGTACCTTGAAACGTAAAACATCATATTTTGAGGGGGGGTTAAAATTTTTTTTCTTGTTCGATTCCAAAGGCTTACTATTGCAAATAATAAACCAAAACACCTCCTTCATTTTTTCAAATGGAACCCCCCCTTTTTTATTACAGATTCGGATTCTGCGTCAAATTTCATGAAAAATTCATACCCGAACCAAATTTTTTTATGGCACGCAAAATAAGGTTTTGGAGAACCGTAAGTGTGGCACATCTCTTTTCGTCATTTTTTGACGCTGAATCACAGGTTGTCATCCGTTTTTCAATTTTTCAAAATGACGGCGGAAAATTCTGTTGTTTTTAGGGGAAAATCGCACTTTTTAAATCATTATGAGTTAGTAGGCTATTTTATCTAGTTCAAGCATGGGAGTGCTGTCAGCTTTTAGATTGAACTCAGTTTTTACGATAGTGTGTCCCACGGAAAGGTTACACCCCCCTTCATTTCCCCAAAATACAGCTTGAACATGATTTCGACCACAAAACTGATAATTTTATGAAAGAAATATTTCTCTTTCCTTTTGAAATATCGGTCTTCCTCAAAACGGATGACACCCTGTGATTCAACGTCAAAAAATGATGGAAAAAGATGTGTCACACTTTGGGTTCTCCAAAACCTAATTTTTGGGCAACTGTGGAGTTGCGCAACTTATAACGTTCAAAAAGTCAGGTTGCGCGCAATAAAAAAATTGTTTCGGGTATAAATTTTTCATGAAATTTGACGGAGATTCCGAATCTGTTATAAAAAGGGGGGGAGGGGGTTTCTATTTGAAAAACTGAAGTTAGTGTCAATTGCGCGCAAGTATTATGCACTAAAGTATGATTCCTAAATTCCTCACAAAAAATCATGAAGAATAGCGTTGATACCAATTTTTTACGCTGTATTTTGAGGAAATGAGGGGGTGGGGGGGGGGTAACGTTTTCATGAGACACCCTGTATATTATATACCTATGGGATGTTCAGGATCAAAACCGGATAACTCTAAAACGAAAGAAATGTTCTGTTTCGCATTTTTCACAAGTCAAATGTTTTAATATATCGAGTAATAAACTATCTACATGACTTTTGGATATAAATTATTTTCAATAATAAGCCTTTGGAATCGAGCAGGAAAAAAAAAATTGGTTGGTCATTTCCACATGGAAATGAAGGGTTGAAATTTTCAAAAATGCCCTAGTAGGTAGTAGGTACCTACGGTTGGTAGGGAGGGATCTATACACAAGGGTGATCTATACAGAACTTAATAAATCTTTGGGCAATGATTTGCAGCGTTTTGTTATCTAAGGTTTTTTTTAGGGAACTTGTCCATTGGAGCAACATCGCCAAAATCAATAGGAGAGTAGAAAAAAAAAAATCGGCAATGATCAGGGAATCAACAAACACCAGGACGTTCTCTTCAGGGGCGTAACACCACGCCCTAGAGGCTACGCCCCCTCGTATTTTTTTAACAGACCCCCCCCGCCACCCTTTTTTCATCTATTCCTCTTTCATCGCAATGTGTTACCCTTCTTCTCCTCTCTTCTATCTTCTCTTTCCTCCCCTTCTTCCTTCCAGGTCTCGATAGCGAAGGGTTCGATAGGCCATCAGCCGGAAGACTTATCATTCCCCGAAATCTGTCGCCTCAGCAGGAGCTACAACTGCGGGATTAAATGCAAATAGAGAAGGCCAGGATTAATATGTATGTTAGGGTATCGATTGGGGAACTGAAGCCAATTCGGGTTGTTTTCCTTGTTCGAAGGACTCCACCCGTCGGTGGACGTGGAGGAGGTTTAAAAAGAGCGGGAGCTGGAACGAAAACACCAGTGTTTGGTTTGGAAATCGCTGAAAAAGTCGAACCATCCAATAACTTACGATCTGAACTGAAGCGCCAAACATGTAGAGTTGAATAAAAGTACTTCCCCCCAAGTAATTACTAGAATAATTCGAAAAAGTTACGCCTGGACAAAGAATTATCCCAAATTGATAAGTGAACCACAATAAATTGTTCAAAAAGCTTTAGAATGGAAGAAGATGTGAAAACTTCAGTATTGGTGGACTACTGGACCCCATACTTGAATTTCCTACTGAACTATTTCTAGTAAGGAAAAAACTCTGTCAAATTGAATTGGTAGTAGGAACCTCATCCGAATTCGGGTAATTTCGAACTGTTAGAAGCTGAGAAATCGTAGTTTTAACCCAAGGAGTTCACGTTTTTGCATGCTCTCACTTCATTATTACTCTAACAATCATAAACTTATTAGAGAGATCGGCACATTTAAAAAAATCCATCGAAGTTTCGAACTAGAAAGGGTATAACAGAAATAATTATACAATATACTGATTCTTACATTGATCTGCAACAACTTGATGCCAAAAAAAAACCCATGCCAATTTTTACATCCAAGTCTACCAAGGTAGCGGAAGCTTTGTTTTTACTTTTCAAGGTTGAAAAAAAAGTTCTCCAAGATCAAAATTTCCCCTCGCGTTTTACGTTTTAGACCTTCCTGAACAATTTTGGTTCCGTGTATGTCTGTCTGTCATGAATTCCTTGCCACAGCCATAACATCCACATTGCTCATCCGATTTCGATGAAATTTTCAGGGATTGTGTGGGTTGGCGTGTAGATGGTCCCCTATGAAAATCATCACCGCCGGACTGATAGTAGCCGCTGCACATGCGCAAACGTGATATCCTTGCCACAGCCATAACTTCTACAATTGTTATCCGATTCAAATGACATTTCCAGGAATTGTATGGGTTGAGGTGTAGATGGTTCCCTATGAATATCATGGCCCCCAAATTGAAAGTATTCAATGCTCATGCGCAAACGTGAAATCCTTGTAACAGTGAAATCCAATGCAAACGTGAAATCCATAACATCTAGATTTTCCAATAATATCCAGAGATTGTGCAAATTGATTGTTGTGATAGTGGAAGTTACTTAGTGGTTGATGTTTTGAGATTGAATACTAGGCATCGGATCATCTATACAATCGGGTGATAGATACGAGGAAGCTATGTGTCACACCCACTTGGCAGACGTTTTAATTTAGGTTTTAAAAAATGTTTGATCCCAATTTGAAAATTGTAATTTATTTTTATTTATTTTGTGAACTTGTAATTTAAAATTTGGGGATACAAATGAATAGATCATTAGGTTTTCTTCGTCCGAATTACGCAATCATATTTTGATTTATTATTTCCAAAAATAAACATTTGGAATTGAGCAAGAAAATCAAATGTTTAACCCCTTCTCAAAATTCGATAGTTTACTTTTCAAGGTAACCTAGAATCCGAAAATCAAATAAAAAATTTTGCGGCTGGTACGTATTCTCTGCAGGTGAGTGATCTATACAGAAAAATAATTAAAGTGCAGCTTTTATGGTAGGTACTAAATGGCCTTGTAAAATACTCAAATTTTAGAAATGTAAAGTTACAGTGTGATTTTGTTTTCCCATCTTGCAACTTGGTACAGTAAGAAAGTAAGAGACCATAAAAAAAAAACTTAATTTCTAGCTTAATTTCTTCACTAGCTTGCTCCTATGATGAATATTTTGAAACTAGTCGTTTGTTGAAAAATTGTTAAATATTCAATCTTAGAAAACCTATTTTGATTTCTAAAAGGATTACCTACATGATATATAATTGAAGGAGCAAAATCCAATTCCAATTTAATGATCTCTGTTATGTTAATTTATTAGATAACGTGCTGCTACCTGAGGAGTATTTATGAACGTACTCAGTTCAGCGTAGCTTAGATCTATTTATGTATTTATCTAGTTGACACTGTGATCTCTCTTGAGATAGAAGTAATCTTGCTGTGAATATTAGAATATGTTACAATATGGGTTATATTTATATGGGTGGGTTTTCTATTGTTTATTGTTAAATATTTTATCTTCTTTCGAAATTTCTAGTCACGATTTGTTATTTTAAGTTTCAAGGTACGTAGAATCCAAAAATTGAATAATGATATTGCCGTCTCTCGTCCACCGTACGCGGTACTTTCGTTAGGTCCCATGAACCGATTTTGATGAAATTTGGTATGTGGGCTCCATTTGGGGTCTAGCTACCCCCTAAAGATTTTGGTTGATGTCAGTCACTCCTAATGGTTGGAAAATAAAGGCTGACGTTTTCAAAACGCCCTAGCTCAAACACTTTTGATTCAAAGGTATCGTTTTTTCAACAATTTAAAACAGTATTGCATTTTTAGAATTGAAAGAAACCACCCAGAGCTCTGCAGGACCAATCGTTCGCTCCCCATGAGCCCTTGAGGGTTGAACTTATGATAAATCAGAAACACGACTGTGAATCGCAAAAGAGGCCTAATCTCCGTTCACATTTTAGCCGATCAAAATGCGATCATTGTTCCTTTCTCGAGTTGCAGTCAGTTTGGTGTCCTTAGTAACCGGCAGTCAAACTTCCCAATGAAGGCTCCCACAACTACCTATCTCTTCGAATTGAGTGTGAAGCGTTTATTTCTTCAAAATAAACTTGATTCTGAAGCGAAAATATAGTTGGTAGGTAGAGACAATGGCAAACTGTTTTCTTTGCAGAAAACTTTTTTCTTTGCAGAAAACTTTTTTCTTTGCAGAAAACTTATTGAAAATAATAAACCAAAAGGAGAAGAAGAAAAGAAAGATGATGCAATTTTTATTGTGTAAAAAATTGCATCGTCTTTCTTTTCTTCTTCTCCTTTTGGTTTATTATTTTCAATAATGAATCTTTGGAATCGACCAAGAAAAAAAAATTTTTTAACACCCCCTCAAAATTTGATGGTTGACGTTTCAAGGTACGTAGAATCCAGAAATCGAATAAAAATTTGGCCGTCCGTCCGCCGTACGCAGTACGCGGCACTTTTGCCACTTAGCATTGACCGATTTTTATGAAATTTGGTATGTAGGCTCCTTCTGGGGTCTAGTTGTGCCCCAAAGATTTTGGTTGATGTAGGTCAGTTCTAAGGGTTCCAAAATGAATTTTGAAATTTTGAAAACGCCCTAACTCAAAAAAATTTGATATAAAGGTATTGTTTTTCCTTCAATTTAAGATTCTATAGAATTTTTAGAATTTTTTGATACCACCCGGAGCTCTGTAGGACAAACCGTTCGGTCACTACGAGAATTTAAGTTTTGGACGTACGATAAATCAGAAACACGAGTATGAATCGCAAAAGAGGCCTAATCTCCATTCAAATTATAGCTGATCGATGATTTTCTTCTTGTTGGATGGTTGGTGGCTTTGTAGACGAGTGATCTATAGAAAAATAATAAACCATTGTGTAATAATTTGCAGCGTTTTTTTATTACTTGCGTTACCTATCCATCTATCAGTTCTTCCAATAATTTTGTCCATTGTTTTGTAAATTTTGACTATTGTTATTGCACTCTGTGTTGCACGACAAATAGAACATTCATTCATTCATAGTACACTGTATATTGATACCTTAAAGCACGAAGAGGCTATGTACAAAAACAGAGTTTTGAGAAAAACGCAAAAGAAGTTATCACCAATGCACAATTCCTAAAATAATGGCTTATTACACCAAACTGTTTAATTTCTTCAAGAAATTTTCGAGCTATAATCATCAAGAAGGTCAATAATAATTTGTCAAATTTGAGTTTTTCTGAAGTTGAAAAAAAATTAAAAAGTGGAAGGTGGATGGACAGAGCCACTTTGTGCTTTAAGGTATGGATATGTGGTTTCTTACGAGGATTCATATACGCCTCAACTTGTTTCCAAATCGCATGCCCATCTACTACTATGTTGAAAGATAGCCGATTGAGCACCCCGTACAAATAGTTCAAACCACAAAACGTGATTTTCCCCTCGATTCAACGGAAAACACAGGACGGAAAAAACGCGTCGTTCTTTCGGATGCACTCGAATAATTCGAACGAATCCGTAAACTACCTTATCCATCACCACGGATGGGGGATTCAGGTGTCACGTTTTACACGGGATCCTGTAAATACGGCGAGCCGCAGCCGTCAAAGTGAGGCTTCAGTCTATTACACGGCCGACCAGCCTTTCCAAAACGCTCCCCCTCCACAAAAACGCTAATTTAACACGAACGATAAACATGTTTGCGAGAGCGAATGCTAGTCATACTCCACCTACATCCTCAACTTAAAAGCAAATAATTAGGTAGGTGTAGGTTTGTTCTGCCGAGCGAAAATTTCCAACAAGTGAACTGCATTCGAATTATGTTTTCACAAGTTCGCCGAAACACTCGAGTTCTAAATTATTTCAAACGAAATGTTTATTCGAATTTGGTTGGACGAGGAAGCGAAAACAAATACTAGTTATTTTGCCGTTCTCTTTGAGCACGAATATCGTTGACAACGTTCAGACAATACAAACTTACCTGCGTAAAACATTATCAAATTAGACATGTATTGTTATATTGAAGGAAACGGCAGTTGAATAAATATGGAACAATACATACCCACTACCAAATGATCTAATGCCGTTCTTGAAAATAAAAGCAAATAATATTCGCAAACACGCTTGTATAATTCAGTAAATTACGAACGAGAATTTTTGCTGGCGCAAGTTTTTTTCGTAAGCAGATCAATAATTATTATTCATTTTCCAACCGATGCACTTTCATGATAATTCTCTAAAATTCCGCAAAGTTCCCTAAGGATGGAAAAGGTGGGGAAATTGTTTCTTGGACTTAGGTGTCTAAAAAATGTCCTTTGAACATAAACATCGTGGTTTCAAAGTTATTTTAATCAATAGTCACTTTGTTTTAGACAGCTTTTCTCGTGAATACACTTAAAAAAACCCTGCAAATTATTACACAATGGTTTATTATTTTTCTATATAGATCACTCGTCAGCAGAGCCACCAACCATCCAACATGAAGAAAAACATCGATCTCATTTCGGTCAGCTATAATTTGAACGGAGATTAGGCCTCTTTCGCGATTCACACTCGTGTTTCTGATTTATCGTACGTCCAACCCTTAAATTCTTGTATGGAGCGAACGGTTTGTCCTGCAGGGCTCCGCATGGTCTCAAAAAATTCTATACTATCTTAAATTGATGCAAAAATAATACCTTTATATCAAGATTTATAAGTTTTGGCATTTTCAAAATGTCCAACCTTATTTTTCCACCCTTAGAACTGACCTACATCAACCAAAATCTTCGGGGCACAACTAGACGCCTAGTGTAGCCTACATACCAAATTTCATCGAAATCGGCCAATGCTAAGTGGGGAAAGTGCCGCGTACGGCGGACAGACGGCCAAATTTTTTCGATTTTTGGATTCTACGTACCTTGAAACGTAAGCCAACAAATTTTGAGGGATTGTTAAACAATTTTTCTTCTTGGTCGATTCCAAAGGTTCATTATTGAAAATAATAAACCAAAATTAGTTAATTGCTTTATTCAACTTTGTCAAAAGACGGTCAAAGACTTTGTCAAAAGACTTTTTCTCAAAATTCGAGATTTTGTCAAGACTTTGTCAGTTTATCTAAGAATCTCGAATTTTGAGATCGTCTTTAGCAAAGTCTTTGACCGTCTTTTGACAAATGTTTTAAACTCTTCGGAGATAGCTTCTTAGCTAAACTGACAAAGTCTTGACGAAGTCGGACCGTCTTTTGACAAAATCTCGAATTTTGAGGAAAAGTCTTTTAACAAAGTCTTCGACCGTCTTTTGACAAAGTCGAATAAAGCAATTTCGCTTTAAATCCAAATCGTTATAATGCTTCTTCGCGTTGCTGATGAGTCACCGAGATATGACGAAAACGGTTTACCAAAATCCCATCATCACTGAAACAAATGTTTGACTGCCCCTTTTGCATGTAAATGCTTTTGGGTTGAGTCGCAAAGTTTCAAATTTCCCATTTTCAATGGATAGTTATGTTTGGTACTTCGTTTCGATCTTTCGGATCTCTTCAGCTAAGCGTGCGCAAACTAGCCTTTTCAGGCTGAGTGCTAGCTTAGGACAAAGTTGAGTTTCAAGTCTTTTGACAAAGTCGGACCGCTGGATAAAATCTCGAATTTTGAGATCGCCTTTAGCAAAGTCTTTGACCGTCTTTTGACAAAAATTAGTTAAATCGCTGATGATTTATAACAAAGTAGGAAATTGATAAATTACATAGATTAAGTTTGACGTAGAAAATAATTATATTAGAAGAAGTTTGATACCAGGTAACTGTCCCACAAGAACTGAGAAATAACTAACTACGCAGGGCGGTAATTTAGGAGTAAACAACCAGAAAATTAATAATACCGGCTGAAAATCCGACTAAAATTATATTGCTGACTATCTTACTGAAATGCCTTACTAGAATTCAGTTGGTCACTAATTTTGACACCCTGACTCTCACATTTGATCGAAAAGGAACCTTCGCGTTAATCCCGTTAATCCCCATGTTGAGTAATTGAGTCTGGAAAAAAAATTGAAAAAAGTTAAACATCTGTATTTTATTTGTCCTCCCGGTATGAAAGTGCTGTTTTCGTTTCTGAAGTCAAAATCAGCTAATTTTGACCCATGTCTTTCTTTTATGTCAATTGCACTCAATTTCAAAGATCATGTTGAACATTTTGATTTCTGAGGGTATTATTTACTTTTGTTTTTATTTTTCAAGTTCACCCTTGCAAGGTGAAAATAGAGATGAAAATTGAGAAAAAAAATCATTTCTGAGACCAAAATCTCTGCAAGACCACTTCATACGATACGTTCATCAATAATTATTTGTACAGTTTTAAACATAAGACAAGTTATGATAAAGAAAAGGAACGGGTTTGGAAACTTAAACCACCCGAAGCTCTGTTGGACCAACCGTTTGTCTAATGAGGATAATTATTTAAATTTTCATCAATTTAGGATATTGTTCAATTTCTTGAAACGAATGATGCCACGCAGACGATCAAAATAATGAGAGTTTGTTGAGAAAATTTTCAGAACATGTGGGAGGCAAGGAGTGCTGTTGGGGACCCAAATCTTTTCCCCTCGCTTTGGTCCTTAGAAGGGGTTGAATGTTAACTCAGTTACTTCGTGTTGGACAAATGATAAGTAAGAAACACGAGTGTGAATCGCACATGAACATCAAATCATTTTTCGTTTGTTTGAATAGAATTTCATGCCACTCACTTGTGCTTCCGAAATTTAGCTGGTAGAAACTTCCAGTCAAAACGAACATGAACTTTGGTAGGTACTATTAATGGTAGACTCGTGTTTTTTGCAGACGGGTAATCTTAACAGAAACATACCAGTAATAAACAATTGAGTAATAAGTTGCAGCGTTTTGATTCGATTCTAGGATTGTACATACTTGAAAGTGTAAACCGTAACATTTTGAGGGGTATGTTTTTTTGCTCAATTCCAAAGGTTCATTATTGAAAATAATAAACCAAAAACAAAAAGGACGTATGTATAACACTTTCGATAAGTAATTTTCCTCTGTAAACGCTTGGTTTGTTGAAATTTACATCATTCTTTGGATAAATTCAGTTCCTTCATAATTGAAAGCTTTAAGCACCATGCATTTTACGCCATGAAATTAAATAGACCTTCTCCGAAGCGGTTGTTAAGTGGCTCACTCCCCATCACGCACGTACTTCAGACACGCTCAACCACATAAAACAGTAAGGAAATTCATTTACTAAACTCCCCAGTTTGATTAAAAAGTTGGGAACGGCGCTTTGATAGCCTTTTGTTTGAGAAGCAGAAGAAAGTTGTCAGCCCATTAATGAGGCTTAGCGAGCTATTGAAGGTTATTAACATGGAGATATTGATTTGGCGTGAAAGCGGTGAAATTATGCACCCCCTGACTGTTTCAAACTTAACTTAATTGTGAGTTGATCCCAAAAGGTTTTGGTTTTTTTTTCTACAATTCGTAGGTATTTACGATTTGGGAAACCGACTCTATGAATATTACGAATAAGAAAAAATATGCCCTAGTGTGATGGACAGTTTGGATATTATAATTATAGTAGAAGTACGAGTAGATATTCGATTTCAATATTTTTTCTTCAAAATTCTTCTGGTTTCCCATCAAATGAACCTGTTGGATGACAAAATTTGTCATTTATAATAATATAACATATTATGTTGAAGAAATACATATATATATATGGTACCTCCGTTAAAAATTACATTTATGTTTAGAATTCTCGTTATTAACTTTATGTAAATTTTAACGGAGGTACCACATATATATGTATTCCTTTAACATAATATGTTATATTATTATAAATTACATTTCGTCTGAATCATATATTGTACAATTCAGATGAAAGATACAGCGAATTATGGGAGGAAAATTTTCAATGGAGGAAAACAATAAATTATTTCACTACATTACAAAATCCATCATAATTAAGTGGTAAAACCAAGTTGGTTATTTGTATATCATCATACAATCTGTGAGTACGGAACAACATTTTATATAATATTTGAGATTGAACTTTGAATCACCACAAAAAGTAATGAACTAACGTTACATCTTCCAGCACTATTATTATTTTTCTAATTTATCTTTTCACACTGGCAGTCATGCCCCATACGATTTATAATAGTAATTTATTTCAGCTTCTAAATCGGATAATTATTAATTGTAAACAACTAATAAACTAAAAAAAAACTACTTATCAACTTCGTATAATAGAAAGCTCATCAACCCAACTTGATAAAACAGCTTTTTAAAAGTCACTGAACTATCCAGAATAGGGCGGTGACTGAGTAACAGGAGAATACATTTTGTCATGGATGAATAAACAAAAAAATTATCATCATCAACATCATCTTTCATCATCAATAACTGTTCAAAAAATTTGGAAATCAACGTCACACGCCAAGAATATGCTCCTTTCTAAGATTTTAGAGCGAATTATCAAAGAATTTATTGCAATGAATGATTATCCAGTACGATTCTTGAAGTTTTTCAAATTTTCATATACGTAAAATACAGGTAGGTATTTGGTATGTGTGTCACTCCTGACGATAACTTGAGCAATGTTTTAGCATAAATATCAGGTTTGTGAGAAATGTTCACAATAATAAATGAAAAGATGAGTTCGCCAGGAATTTTGGACAGCTTGAGTCAAAATTTTAAAAAAGTCTGCCAAGTGGGTTTGGAACATAGCTTCCTCGTGTCCATAACACAATTGTATAGATGATCCGATGCGTAGTAGTTAATCTCAAAACATCAATCTCTAAGTACCTTCCACTACCCTTCACTACCATCTACACGCTAATCTGAACAATCCTGAGAAATTTCGTCGAAATCGGATGGAAAATGTAGAAGTTAAGGCGGTTACAAGGAATTCACATTTGCGCATGCGCAAACTACTATTTGCCAGGGGGAGATGGTTTTTCATAGGGAACCATCTACTCGCCAATCTGAACAATCCCTGAACACCTCATCGAAATCGGACAATAACTTCGTATAGTTATGCCGGTTACAAGGATTTCATGACAGACACACAGATACGCAGACACAGAGACAGACAAGGAACGAAAATTGATCAGAAAGATCTGAAACGTAAAACGCGAGTGGAAATTTCGATTTTGGAGAACTTTTTTTCAACCTTGAAAAGTGAAAACCTTGTGAAAAGTGTTACCGTGGTCTACTTTTACCTTGGTAGACTCGGGAGCAAAAACTCGTTTTCCATTGAAATAACCGTCGTAATTATACCCAGTATGATTATTTATTATCATAAATGGTGTATTCTGGATCAGTTTATCATTTCATTCGAGCGTTCAACATTTGAAATGCAACAATTTTCTAAAAATGGTATTTTGGGGACAAGCGACGCGTATATTTTGGTCTTGCCAAAAAAAAGTATAATCAGTGATAGTCATGTGGGTACTCTCTCAGTTTTCGTAAATGCGTAAAACATGAATATGCGCTACTAAATATTTTAAAACATACCCAATGTACATTTATATAGTGCGTGTAGCATGTTAGTATGGTTAACAGGAAGTCTGAACAAATCATACATTTTCGTGAAGGTACTTGGAACTTTTGTTCATCCACTGATGCTGCACGAATGGGATTTTTTTCCTCGTACGTCCCTGTCCGATGACAATTCTGATAATGAGGCAGTTTAGCCGCTCCGTGATCATTTGATAGGGGAGTCGACTGTCCACGGAAGCCAAGATTAACTCGTCGAGGGAAGAAAAAGAGAGGTTTAGGATTATCCGCACGTTTTCTAGACTTCCCCTCAGTACAGCTCCGAGAGAAGATAAAAAACCTTCTAGTAGAGACTTCGGGAAGCGGGGGCGTGGTCGGATGGTGTTTTAAGTCTGTGCTGAGTCAGCAGATAGCATCTGAGATTTGTCACAGGTACCGCCGGGTTTCCGATAAGATCTTGTTCTGGATCAGCAAATCCGCCTTATCCCTGTTCCTTTGTCCCTGTTCCGAGTTCCAAGACTAACGTCTTGGGGGCGGAGTCGTCTTGAACGGGACCAACCCTTCCTTGAGGGATGCGATGTCGCCATTCGACAGCCGACAATTCGCCTCTAAAACTGAGTGTATGTGAGTCTCGGATAATCTGCGGATCTACAATTTCTCAGAATAGTAACAACGAGAGCAGAAGGGGTCCAACGGCCCATCAGTTCGATTGTCAGTCAAGTGGGTGTTGCACATAGCTTCCTCGTATCCATAACCCGGTTGTATAGATGATCCGATGCTTAGTAGCAAATCTACAAAACATCAATCTCCAACTATCTTGCACTACCGTCATTATGACGGTTTCCTATGATAGGAAACCTGCACTACAGATATTTCATCGAATTCGGTTGGACAATGTAAAAGTTATGGCTGTTACAAGGAATTCACAATTGCCCATGCGCAGTGGTTACTATCAGTCTGAGGGTGATGATTTTCGTAGGGGCCCATCTACTCCCCAACCCGCACAATCGTTTGAAAATATAATCGAAATCGGACAATAACTTCGTATAGTTATGCCTGTTACAAGGATTTCATGAAAGACACGGAACCATTGGTAAATGTTCAGGAAAGTCTATAGCGTAAACGGTGAATAGAAATTTTGATTTTGTAGAACATTTTTTTCAATCTTGAAAAGTAAAAACATTGCTTCGCTATCTTGGTAGACTCGGTTTTCTATATAGACACAGCTTTGCCAATGTTACCACCAACCAACATGAAGAAAAACATCGATCGCATTCAGGTCAGCTAAAATTTGAACGGAGATTAGGCCTCTTTTGCGATTCACACTCGTGTTTCTGATTTATCGTATGTCCAACCCTTAAATTCTCGTAGGGAGCGAACGGTTTGCCTTACAGAGTTCCGCTTGGTCTCAAAAAATTCTAAAAATTCTATACTATCTTGAATTGATGAAAAAACCATACCTTTATAACATTTTTTTTTACTTAGGGCGTTTTCAAAATTTCAAAATTCATTTTTGTACCCTTAGAAGTGACCGACATCAACGAAAATCTTCAAGGCACAACTAGACTAGAGGTTAATTATTAGGAAATGTGAAAACTGGTTGCTAAGGATGCAAAACTGAGTACAACTCGAAGCAACGAACAACGATCGGATTTTGGCGATTCACACTCGAGTTTCTGATTTATCAATTACCTGAAGTTCTTATGGAAAGCGAACGGTTGGTCTTAGAGCTCTAGGTGGTCTCATTCGATTCTAATAATTCAATACTATTTTAAATTGATGAAAGAAATATACCTTTATATCGAAAGTTTTTGAGCTAGGTGTGAAATCAACCAAAGCTTCGGGGCACAACTAGACCCCGAATGGAGCCTACATACCAAATTTCATCAAAATCGGTCAATGCTAAGTGGCAAAAGTGCCGCGTACGGCGTACGGCGGACGGCGGACGGACGGCCAAATTTTTATTCGATTTTTGGATTCTACGTACCTTGAAACGTAAACCAACAAATTTTGAGGGGGTGTTGAAAAAAATATTTTCTAGGTCAATTCCAAAGGTTCATTATTGAAAATAATAAACCAAAAGTAAGGTAGGATGTATGTTACGCTATTTCTCATATGAAATGGCTACATTGATGCATTTTTCCACCAGATGGTAATGTCGTATCGAAAGTGGCGGAGTGACGTTTTGTGATAACAGTGAGGAAAATTTCGATTTCTGTGATCACAGAAAGCTCGTTCGATTTTCAAGGTTTTGGGGTCTCCAGTGACGCAGCGAATGTGGTATTCTGCAAGAAACAATGACTGTTTCTCTAGGTGCTAGGTGTGTATCCTGCAGGATTCATCAACGGATTAGAGGGTTTATTTCTATTTATATGTATTCAACAAGCACATCTTTGCCATTGTTACCACCAACCAACATGAAGAAAAACATCGATCGCATTTCGGTCTGCTAGACTTTGAACGGCCTCTTTTGCGATTCACACTCGTGTTTCTAATCTATCGTAAGTTTGTCCTACAGGGCTCCGCGTGGTCTCTAAAAGTTCTTACAATTCAATACTATCTTATATTGATGGAAAAACAAAACCTTCATATCAGAATCTGTTGAGTTAGGGCGTTTTCAAAATTTCAACCGTTATTTTTCAAACCAAAAGCTTTGGTGCACAACTCGACCCCAAATGGAGCCTACATACCAAATTTCATCAAAATCGGTCAATGCTAACTGAGGAAAGTGTACGGCGGACGACGGACGGACAGCCAAATTTTTATTCGATTTTTGGATTCTACGTAGGTAGGAACCTTGAAATGTAAACCATCACATTTTGAGGGAGTGTTAAAAATTTTTTTTTCTTGGTCGATTCCAAAGGTTCATTATTGAAAATAATAAATCAAAAAGAAAACTGATAAACAAAAGCTGAATTGTCTATTCATAAATCTTGAAATATGCCCTGTTTCGTTGAACAGACAAACGACGACAAACAGTGGGGAGTTTGGAGCACTATATCGTAATGGAAGTTCGACTATTTTAGATCAGGTAAACAAATTTGTTGTACATAAATCAGTAATAATTACTGACAGTAATAATAAGTCAGTAATTATTACTGACTTTTGTAAATCACTTCAGTGAAAACTCTTGGAGAAAGAGGAAGGGGGTAAAGTATTTCATAAAGTATGAAATATGTGATGAAAAATAAGTGTTGCCCATTTATCGTAAAAATTTCCCAGAAAATCAAATCTACATAAGATTGGCTAATGGTTTGAGCAAAAACCTTTTGTGCCAATTAAACTGTTCTAACTTCAATAGCGTTCCAATGGATCTTGCTACGATGCTCATATCAATAAAGGATTTAAAACTAATTGAAATGCCCCTTTCGACTTCTTCTCCTCAGTTTTCTCGGCCTTTCTCTCCCCACCAGGTTTGGCTCCCACCAAGGAAATCCTCTCCCGCTAGTTTTATTACCGCTTCTCTACTTCCAACTGTTTTCTCTGGACTAATTGAACGGAGGGAGAAAACGCACTCAATCTGTTAACTGTTTTAATTTTCTCCGAAACCGGAGGCTTTTCTCGAATACCTTTTCTGCAGGAGTGATTAATTAGAAAACTCGCGCCTAATTTTACGGCTCCGGCAGTTACTGTTTCCCTTTTTCAAGCTTATTCGTTTCCCGACCATTACGAGTAATGGAATGAGGAGATGTGTTGCAGGAAGACTTCGGTACGCTGTAGCAGGATGGGATTCGGTTAGGTAGGTACGATTCCTAGTAAAAGATCCAAGAACCGTTTTTGGTTGTGTTCACCTTCTTTCTAGACGTCCTCTCCAGGTGGATCTCTCCAGATAGGTACCCAGGATTGACCCCCCCCCATAAGCTGCTCATGCCGTTGTTCAACAAACTTCAAGAAGAACTTCAATTGAACTTCAATCATTTATTTTTCCTCTTTTGCAATAGTTTTCTCTTGAATAAATTCGCTGCTCAAGAGACAGCTGGTCCTTCAAGAATTATCCCGCACATACAAGGTGAAACATCCAAAACTCATGCAATAGGTACGCTATTTCTGGTGCCCTGGTGACGCCGCTGATTTGTTTCACGGAGGCAAAAAGAATAGCTCTTGAAAATCCAGAGGTATATTTGGGTTCCATTGGTGAGCCTTGTACAATGTTTCAGAGTAGTCCATGTTGGGTCCACTCAGATCTCTACAAAGTTTCCTACGAAAAAATATTAATTCAAAAGGCGGATGCTTCCTGAGGACCGCTGGCCTCTGCTACTGAGTAGGAAGGCACTCGAAGAGCTGGCAGAGCTAGAGATAGTAACAGTGTCCGTGGGGTCTGCCTGAACCTCACTTGGTTGATGATGGGTTAACCCTGGAATGCTAACAAGACTCAACTAGGCAAGCAATGCTAACGTGGAGTAATTTTCACTCCGACCTGACAAAATGATTTTTTACCTCTGCTAAATCCGGGTGATAGCGCGAACGTTCCCGAAAGGGATTATAGTGAATTCGTCTTGTTGACAATTAGCGCGAACGGGCCGGTCTCAGTTGGGAGGCTATGTCCGAATGTTCCCACCAATCTCTGAATGTTATTGTTGAGATGTAGGTAAACGCAATGAGAAGCGAAGAACCGATTTATTAATCGTGAAAAACTCACACTCTCACTTGAACTTTTCCAACTTTTGTTGACTCAACGCAGGACAGTATCATTAGTGCAGTCACCGCTTAATATTATGATATCTCGAGCAAGTGGTGGAAGTCTTGGGGGCTCATGAAGTCACAAATAACTCTGAAAGCAAAATGTTAAGAGAAAAGCAACTGAGGACTTTTTTTTTTAAAGAACGTAACTCCATGAGATAGATTAGCGAATCTACCCCTAGGTGGGGCATAAAAATCTGGAAAAATACAAAACTAAAACTTATCAAATCAATTGCAGGGATAAGGAAAAAATTTTCTTTCGCAATTTTACGTCAACAGCTGCATACAGAACGTTGGTTTTGATTTCCCGAAATTTGTTTGCAAGGACCTACGCCTTCTAAAAAAAACCGATTCATTTCCTCCTGGGAACGTTCGAGCAAAGGGAGATAACAAGGCAGGGAACGTTCGCGTAGGGTGTGATTCCAAGGTCGAGAACGTTCGTGCATAATAGGATCACCGTGGGAACGTTCGCGCGTGCTCCCGTAAGTTCAATTAAAACCAATAAAAAAATTTCCATGTAAATTAATTATTATTAAATGACGTGTTTTTTACTCCAACCTGACAAAATGGGTTTTTACCCTTGGTAAATTCAATAAAACCAAATTAATGAATTTCCATACATTTTATTTATTGTTTTATCAATTGAACTTTGAAATTTCACCTCAGGCAAATACCTAATCAGTAGTTAAAAATAAGGATCTTAGTACTTCAGGTAATGAATTGTTTCTCATAAATCTTAGAAATAAATAAAATATGCTTCTGATTTCTTACTGACTGTATCAGTTTATTGATGTAAGTATCGGCTACTAGTCCATCAGGCAAGGTCAGTTTTTCCACAATAAGCAGTTCCATTGATAAAATTCTCAATGTACATGAATCACATCAGTATCCCTTCAAGACTATATTTCTTTGGCTTGTTGGGCATACGAGTATGAAATGAGCAAAATTTCCTCAAAAATTCACCAGCTGCTCATCGTTATTCAAATATGATCCCAATTTGTAGTGAGCAAGAGACTTTCTGTCACAATTGTTCAAATATGGTCTAAGTGACTCATGGCTTCCATCCCAAAAACAAACAAAAAGTGAGCTCGACCATTTTCCAGAGAGGAATTTCACAGACCGGAACCTTCAAACGTTCTGAGAGCGTTGTTTCTCATTTGTAAGCAGTCTTGTTTTCTAGCGTTATCCTTGATTTTGTGTTGAGCGTCTTATTTGTGTTCTGTTGAGCTCTAAGATGTTGAAGTCTCATTCTATTCAATGGTGGTGTGAACTCAACTCCGAGTCATGAGCCGTTTGAAACGAACAAGGAGTAAATTCAACTGTATTCTGTCGACCTCATTGCTAACACGTAGTAATTTTTACTCCCTTACCTTTCGAAGATGAAATAAAGTGAGCGCACCAAATGAGTAAATGCATCGACAGCTGAGACACAACTTAAGGTACATCCTTGAGTAAGCATTGCTGGAAGAGCAATGGAAGCAAACGTGTCGGCGAAATACTTGAAAAATCAATTTATCTCCCAGGAGGAGTAAAATTTACTCCAAATTAGCATTCTAGGGTAAAGTGAAAAAAGCATCAACAAATAGTGAACTTTATCACTCATGTCGGGTTGTTATCAGTCATACTGCTCTATTATTCACAATAATTTCTCCACTTCCGTGTGAAGTATCGGTGAAGAGAGTATATTGGCTACTCAACTTGGTAGTATTGCTGGAAGAGCAATGGAAGCAAACGTGTCGGCGAAATACTTGAAAAATCAATTTATCTCCCAGGAGGAGAAAATTTACTCCAAATTAGCATTCTAGGGTAAAGTGAAAAAAGCATCAACAAATAGTGAACTTTATCACTCATGTCGGGATGTTATCAGTCATACTGCTCTATTATTCACAATAATTTCTCCACTTCCGTGTGAAGTATCGGTGAAGAGAGTATATTGGCTACTCAACTTGGTAGTCGTTTTTTCTGGAAGGGATTTTTCTGAAACCTACCTACTCCCATATCTATAATAAGTTGTTTAGCCACAATAAAATTATTTTATCAGAATTTTGACAATTTCCACTTTTGATCATTGGAATCACCTAAAGTTATGTAGTTATGTACCTATAATAAAGTGATTTTCCAAGTCCTTGTAGCGTAGCTGCTTTACTCATGTGTAACAGACAGACTCCTTGGCATTCTAAAATGTTGGGATTTACGATTTTGAAAAAAATTGAATTTGTTCATAAATTATACCTGCCCATTATGTGCAAGCTGTTTTGTGGGCAAACATGCGAATTATCTCGAGAAAATGAATATGTTTGAGTTTTTAACTCAATTTTACTCATTGTTTATCTATAATAGCTGTTTCGCCGCAACTTTTTGAAAGTACACAAATGTTTTCTGAGCTGTGAGAGATCATAGTCATCTTGATGACGTGACATCCAGCCAAGACCATTCATCGTCATGTGACTAATTGTTTTCTCCACTTGAGATTCGAACTATTTTCAAGTTTTGTGAAGAACTAGGATGTTTGGTAAAAGAAACTGAACGGAAGCGATTTGAAAACAGGAGCGCTTCGCTGAGGGAAGGATGGAGTCTTGGCCATGTTGGGGGGTGGGAGTTTCGTTCCGCTCGACTACCGATAGATGGATCTGGGCGTCTACAATCTCCTCCAGTAGTCAACCATACGGCTCTTAAATCCAAATTATGATAAATTTTTGTTTGTCACATTGAAATATTTTCTAATATTTCACCTGTTTTTCACCGCTCGGAACGAAAAACAAACTTTTTAACGGGTGAAAGTTCTAGGAATGGGTATTGTTATAAAAAAAATCAATTTTCAGCCGATTTTTGACATTTTTATGTCTTTGCTTTGGCACATAAACTGAAAAATCGTGACGAAAACTTGCTCACGCGACCAATAAATAAAATAGACTCACTGTGTTGCGTAGAGAACAATCAACTGTTTTGATGCTTGGGTAAATGAACTAACAACCTTACTTCACTACCTTGTTGTGTAGTGGTTGACATGAAAATGTCCCAATGTGTTGCAGACTCGTATGCAAGCATTTCACTAGTTTTTACTTTTTTCACATTGGGGTGGCAACACTGCTTCCTCGATATGCAAAGCTTCGAGGTGGTTCTAGTAGGAAGGAAATGTTAAATCGGGTCTATTAAATCAATTATCTAAAAAATCGAGTAATAAAAAATCGATTTTACGAAAAATCTATTTTATGAAAAAACAATTTTAAAATTGATTGATTAAAATTGATTCAAAATTATCATGTTTACTTTTTTTTGAAGAAACACGATTAAAAAATAATACCTAATATGAGAAGCTGAGATCCTTGTCTCAGAATTTAATTAGCATAAACTCACCTAAGTGAGTGCCTTATTAGTAATAATAAGAATAAGAGAGAATAATAAATAAGAAGAGCCAGTTCGACCAACATAAGTTGACGAAGGAGCACAGAGAAAAGGCTGAAAAGGCGCGGAAAACTAAAATGCTTCAACAGCCGTTCATCAAATCGACTTTGAGCCAAACTTCTCAAAAGGACCAGATGTCTTTAGACCTTTGCGAAGCCATGTTGAAATCCAATATTCCCCTGCACAAGCTGGAAAATAAGCATTTTAGAGCCTTCTTGGAGAAGTACACTAAGAAGGATATGCCGAATGTGTCAACCCTGAGAAAAACCTGCGTGACTCCCCTTTACGACCAGGGTTTGGAGAAAATCAGAACTGACATAGGCGAAGCACCCATTTGGATTTCGGTTGATGAAACCACGGATCCCTGCGGACGATATATGTATAGCCCACGTAATTGTCGGAAAACTAACACCAGAAGAAGCTGGACTGGGCCACCTCATTTTATGTAAGGAATTGGAACAGACTAACCACTCGTCAATAGCCAGGACGGTGGCTGAAGCTATAAGTATATTGTGGGGACCTCACGCCCAGGAATATGGACAGAAGCGAATTTTGGGATTTATTACGGACAGCGCAGCTTACATGCTGAAGGCCGGAGAGAGCCTGAAAGTGTTTTACCCCAAAATGGTCCACGTGACCTGCATGGCCCATGGGATCCATCGCGTGGCAGAGGAGCTGAGGAACTGTGTGCCGGATTTGAACAAGTTGATTTCATCAGCAAAAAAGGTGTTCATCAAGGCTCCTAGTAGGGTTAGGGCATTTAAACAGGCCTATCCTGAGACCCCTCTGCCACCTGAAGTAATTACTCGATGGGGCACGTGGATATCTGCAGCGATTTATTATGCTGAGCACTACGATAAATTGAAAGACGTCATCGAAACATTCGACGAAGCCGACAGCCAGGCCATCTCCAAAGCCAAAGCAGCGCTCCATGACTCTACTGTCATCCAGAACCTAGCGTATGTGAAGTCGAATATGTCTGCCATACCAGATTTAATAACGTCGCTTGAAGGTGAAGGTGCCCTGCTCACCGAATATGTTGGTAAGGTTGAGAGGTTCATTGAGGAGAGTGAAAGAAGCTGCAAGCGGTTTTGAAGAGAAACCCTGGATGGAAGACTGTGCAGGAGGTGACGAAAATTCTCAATGGAGAGGTGGTTTCTGGATGCAAAATCACGGATCCGGCCGACATAGCGGCCCTGAAATTCCTGCCAATTGTATCATGCGAAGTTGAAAGATCCATGCTGAAAAATGTTTTAACCGACAAAAGGCGGAACCTAACAATGGAAAACCTTACCTATGATCAACCAAAATGTTGATCATATTTTGCAGTAGGTCGTAGTCGATTAACTTTTTGTTGTATACAGTAGTTGTACACCGTAGTTTCTTGTAATCTTAAATTGTATAGTTTTCTTGTATTTCCAAAAATAAAATATTAAAAATTGACTTGCGTTGATGTATTTATCCTGTACCATTATAAAACTCCCTTTTCCGGCGTAATAATAAAATAAAATAATAATAATAAAAAAGATTATGTTCACCTAAAAAATAATATATTGGTGCAAAAAGAATATATTGAAGAATATTTCGGCCTTAAAAAACACATAAAAGAATGCATAAACGGGCTCAAGTTTTCGCATATAAATCTCTTCTCTACTTATTACGTCTGTTAATGCTGAATACCAATACCTATGTTAGAGCTCAGTAATCAAAGTTTTCTTTCACTAATAAAACACCATGAATATCAAGTTACATCAAGTATCATAGTTATTTACGTTGTTGTTGTTCCACTCTGAATGTTGCTGGCAACAAATTAGCAAAACAGCAAGGGTAGTTCCATTCCAGTTCAGTGATAGGTAGTTCAATTTTACTTCGTCAGTTTTGTGGAGACTGGGTCCAGAAATTTCCACACTAACTCTCTATTTTCCACTTCCACATATATAATATTTTCATAAAGAAAAAATGCCCGATTTTTCAAAAAAAGGCATAAAAAATTAATTTTCAACAAAATCGGTCAACTCAAAATTGATTTTTAAAAAATCAATTTTTAAGCAAAAAATAGATTTTTTGAAAAAATCGAGTATCGATACCCATTCCTAGAAAGTTCCAGATAAATGGATTATGAGTCGTTTGAATGCTGAGCTGCGCTGAAAGGATCTACAAACGGCGCACAAGGTTTACCTCTCCTTCATGACAGATAAGTGTTGCGGGTTTTGCATACTCGTTCTCCCGTCCGAAGAGAGCTCCTTTCAGCGTACAAAGCTGTCCCCCTTTTAGAAAATGGTTTTCAATAAATCTCTGTTAGAAGTTTTTTTGAAACAAGATATACCCAATGAAATTAAGAACTCGGTCCAATTCTTTTTAATTTCCTTAATAATTAAGATAATTATTATCTTCAACTTGCTGAAAAAACTGTTAGCTATGTGAAAAAAATGTTGATGTTGCCTGGAATCGAACCCGGGTTTCCCAGACGATCGGCGACGAACACGTACGGTTGGGATTTTATGTATTAGATTTCTAACGGTTTTATTGCGTATTCGGTTGGTGGTTGAGCAAAGACAAGGAACCCCCGACCACCGCCCCGATGGTGCCGGTCTGGCACCAAACGGAAATACGTCGTAACATTGAACTTCCATCTATTAGTTTTGGTAGGCGGTCCGTCGAGGTTCACATCCGTATTCAAGGTGAGAAAAAAAAAAAAAAAATGCGGTTTATGGTGTCCTGGCACCATGTTGGCACCACTATTAGTTCCATAGTGGTACAGAGAATAATTCATGAAAATCCGGAGGTATAACGAGAATTTTTCCTCAATTTAAAAGGTTGGGTAAAATTAGTAAGCAGTAACGGAACCAAAATATTGAAAAATCGGATATTTTGTGAATATTATCCCCTCACTCATCCCCTCCCCTTGCGAATTTTGGTACTCTGGTGAAATTATGTACAACTCGGAAGTTATTTGAGTCAAACAAAAAAAGAAACACACAAATCGGTTGGAAACTGAGGCCTGGACAGAGTTTACAAGATTATGGCCGCAAACGTACGTTTTTTAAGCATTAACCCCCCCTTTCCCCCCTTAAAGAGCAAAATTCGAAATTCCGACGCCGTAGTGCACAACTAGATAGTTTTCCGCGTCGAACAAAAAAAAACCACGAAAATCGGTTGAGAACTAAGGCCTGGGCAGACGACACAAGATTTTGTCACACACACACAGACATACACCTATGGTTTTTTTCGCGGATTTGGATTCAGAATGGTCTAAAACGGATTACTGTGTGGTTATTTTTTTCTGTTGAGTGTTGTCCTCCTTCACCCCAGATCGATCGCATAAGGACGCCCAAGTCTTACTGTGGGACGTCCTAAAAATGTCAAGTTTTAAGGTACGAAAATCCTAACATCGAGTACCCTTTCTTTAGTTACCAAGGACCGATTTTTGATGAAATTCAGCATAAGCGCTCGTCATTTTGATCTTCCCCAATCATTTCTAAAGGGTGAGAAATGGGGGTTGAAATTTTCAAAACACCTCAGCTCAACACAATTTTTCTAATATAAATTAATTGTTTTTTCATTGAATAGTAGGAGTTCAGTATTCTGGCTTATCATTTTCAATAATGAATGTTTGAAATCGAGCAAGATGAAAATAATGCTCGGATAATGTAGAATCCGAAAATCAAAAACATTTTTTTCCGTCCGTCCGCCGTCCCCCGTACATGCACTTTCCTTTGTTACCATGGACCAATCTTCATGACATTTGGTATATGGGCTCCATTCGTGGTCTAGTTGTGCCCCGAAGCTTTTGATTATTGCCAATCACCTCTAAGGAGAGGAAAATTGCGGTTAAACATTTCAAAGAGCCCTAACTCAAAACTCTGCAAATTATTACACAATCGTATATTATTTTTCAATATAGATCACTCGTCTGCAAAGAACATGGCTTTGCCATTTTTACCACCATCCAAAATGAAGAAAAACATCGATCGCATTTCGGTCAGCTAAAATTTGAACGGAGATTAGGCCTCTTTTGCGATTCACAATCGTATTTCAGATTTATCGTAAGTCCAACCCTTAAATTCTCGTAGGGAGCGAACGATTTGTCCCATGGGACTCCGCGTGGTCTCTAAAAATTACAAAAATCAATACTATCTTATATTCAAGGAAAAACAATACTTACCTTTGTATAAAACGTTTGTGAGCTAGGGCGTTTTCAAAATTTCAAACATTATTTTTCAACTCTTCGAAGTAACCTACATCAACCAAAATCTTCAGGGCACAACTAGACCCCAAATGGAGCCTACCTACCAAATTTCATCAAAATCGGTCAATGCCAAGTGCCGCGTACAGCGGACGGTGGACGGACGGCCAAATTTTTATTCGATTTTTGGATTCTACGTACCTTGAAACGTAAACCAACTAATTTTGAGAGGGGTCAATCTTTTTCATTTTGGTCGATTCCAAAGGTTCGTTATTGAAAATAATAAACGAAAATATTTTACATGAAGTTATCGTATTGTCATCAATTCGAAATAGTATTGAATTAGTAGAATTGAATGAGACCACCCTGAACTCTAAAGAACCGCCCCGTTCGCTCCCTATGAAAACATAAAGTTGGAAAGAATGATATCGATGAAACACGAGTATGGATCGTAAATAAATCTTCACTGACGGGATTAGGCATAATCTCCGTTCAGCTAGAACAGCAATGCGATACAATCCGATCTTTTTCTTTCTCCAATGGAGATTCATGTCGCTCAGTTATCAACCAAGAACCAAACTCATATATGAAGACACATAACTCCCTGTTAACGTTTTGCTTTCTGTCAAAATAAACTTGATAGTGATCTATACAGAAAATTATAAACCTATGTGTAATAATTTTCAGCGTTTTTAAAATCAAATGAGACCACTCTGAGTACGTGGGGCTTGTTTGACAAATCATTGATAAAAGCAAGTCGAGAAAATTTTAGATGGTACTAATTCACTGTTCGCTCGATAGCACGCGGAATTTACTCATAGAGCTTGGCTAAGTCTTGGCTAAGGCTAAGAGCTTGGCTAAGTCAAATTTTAGCTGATCAACTGCAATATCATTGTTTCATCGAATAGTTTCTCGCTCCTCAGATGTACTTCCTCACCAATCACTAACCAAATATCGTAATGAAGGCACTCAAACTCTCGTAATCAGTGTTACTTATGGTAGATACTTATTGTCGAAAAAAAAACTTGATTGTTTACTGAGGGCTGGGAAACAGCTGATGTCATGTCCCTTCCTCAATTACCACAATACTAATTTTATTATCGCGTCTCCCTTTGAGGTTGCTTGAGGTAAAAAGTTGAAATGAGAATGAATAATTTTGGATCTTAGACGGCCTTTCAAAGTGCTCTAAAACTGTCGTTTTAATGTATTCAAAGATTTGAGTTCGGTGAAAAATGTTATGTCATTTCACAGGCTTCCGATATAAAGTGCCACCCTCCTAAAAGTTTAACTCCCAACAAATACATTAGGATTCATTCATAATGCAATCTCTCTTAAAAGGTTTCTCGACATGCTTTTAGTATATTAGCGATGATGAAACATTCATTTTTACATGAGATGATGGACATGGGACACACGTCATTATTTTATAAACCAAAGATTCGCTCAAATATACGAAGTAACATGGTTTTTGTGGACTGAATTTTTAATGGAAAATTATATCATGGCTTTCGAGGCAGCAAAGAAATCAAAAAATTTTATTAACTTAATATTGACTTTTGGGGGATGAAAAACATTTCTCTCTGATTCAAAAATCAATTAGGCAAATTCCGCCCTTGAAGATCTCTTACTGTGTTTTGATTCTCATTGCCTTTTGCCCTGAATCGCTATATATTTACACAGGTACTTAAAAAAAATTCTTTTCACAAAATTCTGACGTGTTAGGTTACCATATAGCTTAAAGTAGAATAAGTAGAATTGTTGGTCAAAAATTCATAGAATTGATCATTACGGCAATTGATCATTTTCGTAAACTTCACGATCAAGTTTCTGGTTTCCTTAGTTTGAAAAACAGCAACACGATTAAGGATGTTCTCATATACGCCGATCTAGTAGAATGTATGCAGGATAGGCCTAATAGCAATCATGGCTATAAATCAAATACCAATTCCCAAACCATTCTCATACCTTGGACAACATTGTGAGATTACATCGTGAGAAATTGATGTTTAAAAAAAACCAAGACTGACTCCCTTTTTGCTGAATTATTTTGAACTAGCTGAAAAGCCTACTAAAAGCAGGCAAAGACTATTCCTCCGACTCTCCTCCCGCCACCAACTCCCTCCGACTCCTCCCGCCCCCAACCCCTCCGACTCCTCTCGCCTCCGACTCCTCCCGCCCCCAACACCTCCGACTCCTCTCGCCCCCAAACCCCTCCGACTCCTCTCGCCTCCGACTCCTCCCGCCCCCAACCCCTCCAGCCTACAACTCTCCCTCTGCCACGACCCCTCCGTGCATACGTACGTACGTACGTACGTACGTACGGTTGGCGTTTTATATAATTAGATAGTGAACCTTTGGAATCGAGAAAGAAAAAAAATCATCCCCACCTCTAATCTATAAATTTGATGGTTTACGTATCAAGAAAAACGAAAATAAATAAATAGTGACAATGTTATTTGCAGACGAGTAATCTGTATAGAAAAATAATAGACCTTTGTGTAGTAATTTTCAGTTTTTGGTTTATTATTTTCAATAATGAACCTTTGGAATCGACCAAGAAAAAAAAATTTTAACACCTCCTCAAAATTTGATGGTTTACGTTTCAAGGTACGTAGAATCCAAAAATCGAATAAAAATTTGGCCGTCCGTCCGCCGTCCGACGTACGCCGTCCGCCGTACGCCGTACGCGGCACTTTTGCCACTTAGCATTGACCGATTCTGATGAAATTTGGTATGTAGGCTCCATTTGGGGTGTAGTTGTGCCCCGAAGATTTTGGTTGATGTAAGTCACTTCTAAGAGTTCAAAAATGAATTTTGAAATTTTGAAAACGCCCTAATTCAAAAAATTTTGATATAAAGGTATTGTTTTTCCGTCAATTTAAGATAGTATAGAATTTTTAGAATTGAATTTTGAGACCACGCGGAGCCCTGTAGGACAAACCGTTCGTTCCTTAAAAGAATCTAAGGGTTGGACGTACGATAAATCAGAAACACGAGTGTGAATCGCAAAAGAGGCCTAATCTCCGTTCAAATTAAAGCTGACCGAAATACGATCGATGTTTTTCTTCATGTTGGATGGTTGGTGGCTTTGCAGACGAGTGATCTAGTATATAGAAAAATAAAAAATAATAAACCATTGTGTAATAATTTGCAGCGTTTTGGATTCTACGTACCTTGAAACGTAAACCATCAAATTTTGAGGGGGTGTTAAAATTTTTTTTTCTTGGTCGATTCCAAAGGTTCATTATTGAAAATAATAAACCAAAAGCAAATCACGCCGTACGCGGCACTTTTGCCACTTAGCATTGACCGATTTTGATGAAATTTGGCATGTAGGCTCCATTTGGGGTCTAGTTGTGCCCCGCAGATTTTGGTTGATGTAGGTCACTTCTAAGGGTGCCAAAATGAATTTTGAAATTTTGAAAACGCCCTAACTCAAAAAATTTTGATATTAAGGTATTGTTTTTTCTTCAATTTAGGATTCCATAGAATTTTTAGAATTTTTTGAGGTCAACCGGAGCTGTGTAGGACAAACCTTTCGCTCACTACGAGAATTTAAAGTTTGGACGTACGATAAATCAGAAACACGAGTGTGAATCGCAAAAGAGGCCTAATCTCCGTTCAAATTAAAGCTGACCGAAATACGATTGATGTTTTTCTTCATGTTGGATGGTTGGTGGCTTTGTAGACGAGTGATCTATAGAAAAATAATAAACCATTGTGTAATAATTTGCAGCGTTTTATCAATAGCGTAGGAAATTTTGAACCATCTTGTCCAAAAATTCGTTACATGTACAAAAATGTTGCAGAGGATTTTTGAATTCTGTGTGAATCGAGGTACCTATACCCAACAGACAAATCATGTGGAAACCTCTCCGAAGCTTTTGCATTCAAACGAAGGAGGCGTATGAGGTTCTTTTGTCGTAAAAATATTCCCTCCGAAAATGATAAAGGAGAGCCGAGAAGGGATTTCACCACCGGGGGTCCCGCCTATTCAACGTCAGTTTGAAACACTGAAGGCTCGGAATCGTATAACACAATAAAGGGAAATCTACCCGACCGCCGTGGATACCTGCTATTCAGGAGCTGATTTCCACTGGAGTAAGTCTTCTTTAGAATGGCCTCCTCGTCCCTCGGAGAAATGAGGGCTCGCCTACCTACCCCCGTTGTCGTCAAGTTGGGCGTGAGGTGACATTGAATACAAGGAGACTCTAATCGCGTCACTCACGGACCAGAAGCCGTCATTGTTCCGTCCGCTCCCTTTCAGAAGGGCATTCATTAGCCGGCAAACTTACCAACCCTTGCATTAGCTGATAGATTAATCAAGACCATTGTTGCTCCGCTTTGCCCCCTCTCCGCCGTCTCGCAACCACTTCTGTAAGACGTAAACCAACAACTCAACTTGGTATGTGGGCGGCTCCGTTGTGCTTCTGAGTGCATTAGGCGGAAATGAATGCTATTCAATATCGTCATTAATTAAATCAAGTAATCTCCTCTTCCTAAGAGATTGTATCATTAGTCCTTGTGCTGCAAAGAGTCTCTGAGCTGATTCAATAGAGTTCTCAGTTCTTGTTAACCCTATTCTTGGCAAAGTTACATCATGTTAAATGTATGTATAGTATATATTATATATGAGTTACACATGAACCCTCTTTTTTCAAAGGGGCTGTGTGTATTTTTGGAACTTTTAGGAAACCACAAAAAACTGTCCCAGGTCGAAACGGTCAATATATCCCATTTTTTAAAATATTCCAATACAGCCAAATACTCTACAATTCTTCAGAATTTTTCCAATTTTTTTTCAGCAAGGAGAAGTGTATCAAATCGCAGTTTGAAATTATGTCACATACCTCCTTTTTTTTGACACGAAAACGTCGAAAAAACCTCTAGGACCCATCAGGGATGGGAACAATTGGGCGAGAAACGCAAAAGAGAAAGTGACAATATTTGCGAACTATCTCCCCCAGACCTTCTCCCTCCTACCACAGCAGTTAACGAGCGAAGAGGTTCTGAGCCACAGAAAAATGAAACCACAGAATGGATAGTATTCCAATTAAACCTGTGAAATTCAAAGAACTCGCTAAATGCGTCAAACATGAGATAAAACCCAGAAAAGCCCCACGACATGACTTAATCACCGGTCAAGTGTTAAAATAACTTCCAGAGGTAGGATTGCGTAAGCTACTACAGCTCATAAATGCACCGTTTCGGTTGAAACATGTTCCGCAATCTTGGAAAATTGCTGAAGTAATCATGATCTTGAAACCAGGCAAAGAACCTACGGAAGTCAAGTCCTATAGACCGAATTCACTGCTTCCAGATCTCTCCAAGCTGTTTGAGAAACTAATAATGAAAAGACTCATAAACATAATAGAAGAAAGGAATTTAATTCCACAACACCAGTTTGGTTTTAGAAGAAAACAGGTGTAATTGAAAATGCACTGGAAAATAAACAAGTGTGTAGTGCTGTATTTTTTGAAGTGTCGCAAGCTTTCGATAAAGTGTGGCACGATGGACTAAACAACAAACTGCAAGGAATGTTGCCTAATCAATATTGCCAAATGCTGGAATCTTAGCTCATCAATAGATACTTCATAATCAAAAATGAAGATGAATACTCAAATCTCAACAAAATTAGTTGGATGGTTGGTGGCTTTGCAGACGAGTGATCTACATATAAAAATAAAAAATAATAAACCAATGTGTAATAATTTGCAGCGTTTTTTTTTAATGGGGCTGTGTGTATTTTTGGAACTTTCGGGAAACCACAAACAACTGTCCCAGGTCGAAACGGTCGAAATATCCCATTTTTAAAAATATTCCAATACAGCCAAATACTCCACAATTCTTCAGAATTTTCCCAATTTTGGTTTATTATTTTCAATAATAAGCCTTTGGAATTGAGCAAGAAAAAAAAATTTTAACCCCCCTCAAAATTTGATGTTTTACGTTTCAAGGTACTTAGAATCCAAAAATCGAATAAAAATTTGGCCGTCCGTCCGTCGTACGCGGCACATTCCCCACTTTGCATTTTGATGAAATTTGGTATGTGGGCTTCATTTGGGGTCTAGTTGTGCCCCGAAGATTTTGGTTGATGTAGGTCACTTCTAAGGGTTCCAAAATCAATTTTGAAATTTTGAAAACGCCCTAACTCAAAAAATTTTGATAGAAAGGTATTGTTTTCCCTTCAATTTAAGATTCTATATAATTTTTTGAATTTTTCGAGACCACCCGGAGCTCTGTAGGACAAACCGTTTGCTCACTACGAGATTTTAAAGTTTGGACGTACGATAAATCAGAAACACGAGTGTGAATCGCAAAAGAGGCCGAATCTCCGTTCAAATTAAAGCTAACCGAAATGCGATCGATGTTTTTCTTCATTTTGGATGGTTGGTGGCTTTGCAGACGAGTAATTGATATAGAAAAATAATAAACCATTGTGTAATAATTTGCAGCGTTTTTTGCTATCAGGACTGCTATGACAAATACCTCCATTGCATCCGAGCTCGACTTATTCCTAATCATCTCATGTACGATTGTGTGTGGACGCAATGCTCCAATGACCTCTTCTGCAATCCTCCTTATAGCCTCCCATTGTGGGCACGTGAAGAAAGTGTGCCAGACATCATCCTCTTCTATCCCACAGTATCTGCAGTGCAGATTCTGCACTCTGGGTTAGTGGCTTTCCCAATCTTCACTAAGAAAGAGTGGAAGTATCCATGCCCTGAAAGGAGTTGAGTCAGGTAACACTTCACCTCACCGTGTTCTCTCTCCAGCCAAGCCTTTAGATCGTCTATTAAAAGGGCTGTCCACCGTCCGCGGGCTTCACTATCTGCTTGCCGTCTACTTGCCATCTAAGGACGGTCTGATCCCGCTCTTCCTTCTTTACAATGGAAAATCCCTCTGCCTTCTTCATACGAATCCTTAACCTATCCAGTGCCTGGTGGTATATCGGAATAGTTCCTGCTATCACTTGTGCTGATGGAGCTGATTCAGTTCTGAATGCGCTACGGATTCTTAGAGCTCCTCTCCTCTGTACAGCTTCCGTACGTGATATTACTAGCACAGGTGCCCGAACATGACATTGGAAGCAGCATGTAGCACTACCACGATCGAACTTTTCTAGGGCTTGTTGATCTTAACCCTTCACGAGTTGTTGAGGTACGAAAGAAGAAAGATGATTTTCTGTAAAGATCAGCAGACCATCGACAGAGAAACCCGACCACACTTTTCGAATAACTAAGGTAACTGTGGAGTCATTCTTTGCTAATCTACTATCGATCTCTCGATCCGAGTAATGCCGGCCCTAGATGGCTTCAGAAATAGGGTCAAGGGGATGTCTACTATTCTTCCTCCAGAGTGAAGGTCGATTAGGGATTCCTGGTGTCTTGCGACTCTATAGTCTCCCCCCTTGCTGCAAGCAGCAAGAGAAAAACTCCTCCTGGGAGGGATTGTTGACACAACAATGTCCTTGCATATTTGCAAGTCCCTGTGATAACCTACTGGTTGAGGCGCACGTCTAGCTCGCACTACCGACTATGCAGGTCGGCACCCGAGTTTTTGACAATCCACAAAACTCACATGTCGGGAGAAAAATAGGGGAATGTATTTATTTGTAATTATTTATGAGTCCAGAAATAGGGTCAGCTGTGACCGCGGTTGCTGCGGCACGCGTCCTTCAGCGACGATTCTCGGAACGGCTACTGCGGGGAAGTCGTGTGTTTGAGTCTCGCCATGCCTCGATAATTTTCACGTTGTTTGCCTACTAATAAATTATCCTAATTTATTTATTATCACCAATCAAATTAAATATAAATTTAATCAAATTTGTCTATCATCCGTCGTACAAGTAGACACACGCTATGCTTGTTCTAATGAAGGTAAGTTCAATCTAATAGTCCACCTAGTTTTGATCGACTTCAAAACCGCTATAGGCGTGAATGAGAAGGTTCTCTTTTCTAAAAAGACCTAAAATCATCTTGATTTTCCTTGAAAATTCGTTGAAATTAGAGTAACCTCATGCTAAAGCACTCCGTTTTTAAATATTAAAAAATACTGTGGTATAAGAGTGCAGTTTCACTCAAACACGGACGATGACTGGGGCCGAGATAAACTAATTTCATGTCCACCGCAAATTCATGATCAAGTTAGCCCCGACGCTCGACTTTGGTGCGTTTCGTATAGTAAAAATTGAATTAACATTATGAACCCTTAGCTTTTTCATCCTTTGAGGGGGAAAGATGGCAAGCAAGGGGACAGAAGACAAAAAAAAGTGAAGCAAAAAAGGTAACAGTGAACCCTTCACAGGGTGTCCACCCTTTGTATTCCGTTGGGGCTTAATTAGTGTGGAAGAGCTTGTGGTTTGAGACCCCTATGACACCAACAAAGAGGATATATAGTAAAATTGTCGTTGTGAGGAGGGACAAAAAAATTAGACACGCTTGACCATTGAGGCATCAACATTTGTGTCGTGTTGAGAGGCTCTTTTGGCTCATCGTTAATGCGAGATGCATTTCGTGAGATTCTGATCGATGCGATATTTTGTAGACGGTGTGTATGACGGGTGTGAATTTAGCCAACTTTTCCGCCCCCTAAGAGGTTTCAAGGATCAGAAAGTAACCACCGATGTAAACTGAGCGAAGAATAATTAAATAAATAAAAGACTAAGAACAGGTGAACTGAGCTGGAGTGAAAACTGAGTCAAGTTGCAAGAAAACGTGGTACATCAGAACAGGGAGGCTGAATTCAATTATTTTAAAACCAATTGAATCATCTTTTATTATTTATTTTATTTAATTTATCATATTATTTTTTAACAAAATATTTACATTTATTCATTTAGTTATTTCATTTGTACTCTAAATAAAGGAAAAATTCACCGTTGGAGAGCTAAGATGATGGAAAAAACTATTGTAACTATAGTTGTCCCAACATTTAGATGAACTTGTATTAAAAGTTTGTATTAAAAGCCACTTGAAAGCTACAATTTACAGGATCATTCCACTATTCAGTTAGAGTATAGGTATTTAAAAAAAATTATTTTCGAAATTCAACATAATTTTGTTTTTTGGATTGACAGCCACTTGAAAACCATCATTGTTTCAAAATTCAAGATTTAGAGCTAAATAATGATTGTAAACTTCAGAAAACACATTTCTCTTACGTATTTTTTTTTTATTCTAAATTGAATGAAACCATTCCCATGACAATACACTAATTATTTCAAAGGTACCTAATGATTTTTTCCCCGATTTTTGGCCATTTGGCCCTACTGGCTCTCCTCACTATTTATTCTTTTGATTGATTCAGTTTAATCTAGTTTTTTTTTGGCGTGCCCTCTTCGCTTTTGAGGACAGTTTCTTAAAAAAAATCGCATAGTCGAATAACATTCTTAGCTCGAACCTAGGCTTTCCGGTCGAACTTCAGTAGTGAGGAAGTAAACATCATAACAAAGTCCCTACATTTTGAGCCCGAGGTTAAGAACTTTACTAATAGAAATGGAGGGTTTTGGTCCAAAAATAATAAGCAAAAAGTAAGCAGGATAACCATGATTTCGCAAGTTTGTTGACTCTTTGCCAAAGTAAAAGTAAATCTCTCAAGGTGTTCTCCACCGAACCTGTCTGCGTTTCTTGACACGATAAGAGAGCTATTAGCTGATATCATCTTCGCAAAGTGCATTATGCACCTTAAAAGGTTTTTTTCCTCTGCAAGAAAAGTCGTAAAGATACTATGTTCGTGCGATGATGTTATAGAATTAGTCACAACCAGTTCCCAGCCGATTACTCAGACCATGTCTCGAGAAAATAAAAATGAAGAAACGAATGAGGTAGACTCGTAGAAAGTTGAATCAGGCTGTATAGTTTGAATACATTACTATAGTAGGAAGCAGGTAAAAATATTAATTGCGACAATTTCTTGTTTTTTTTTAAATGTTTTTAAAATTTGTTTAACGCCAATATTTTCAATACATGTATTTCAATAGTAGCATTTTAATACAATTTTCAACTTATCCCTCGTAATAATTGCAGTGATCGACGGATTTTTGGTATATAATTTTCAATAATGAACCTTTAGAATCGAGCAAGGAAAAAAAGTGTAACCTCCTTCAAAATTTGTTGGTTTACGTTTCAAGGTAGAATCCAAAAATCGAATAAAAATTTTGCCGTCTGTCCGCCGTTCGCGGCATTTTGTTTAGTTCCAATGGACCGATTTTGATGAAATTTGGTATATGGGCTCCATTCGGGGTCTAGTTGTGCCCCGAAGCTTTGGTTGATTTCACACCTAGCTCAAAAACTTTCGATATAAAGGTATATTTCGTTCATCAATTTAAAATAGTATTGAATTATTGGAATCGAATGAGACCACCTAGAGATCTAAGACTAACCGTTCGCTCCCCATAAGAACTTCAGGTAATTGATAAATCAGAAACACGAGTGTGGATCGCAAAAATCCGATCGTTGTTCGTTGCTTCGAGTTGTACTCAGTTTTGCGTCCACAGCAACCAGTAATCACATTTCCTAATTAACCTCAATGAACTCAAATTGTGTGAAGTGAACCTCAATTATGGTTTATTATTAGGACGTCCCACAGTAAGACTTGGGCGTCCTTATGCAATCGATCTGGGGCGAAGTTGGACAACACTCAACAGAAAGAAAAAATAACCACACGGTAATCCGTTTTAGACCATTCTGAATCCAAATCCGCGAAAAAAAACCATAGGTGTATGTCTGTGTGTGTGTGTGTGTGTGTGTGTGTGTGTGTGTGTGTGTGTGTAGGTGTGTGTGTAGGTGTGTGTGTATGTGTGTGTGTGTGTGTGACAAAACCTTGTGTCGTCTGCACAGGCCTTAGTTCTCAACCGATTTTCATGGTTCTTTTTTTGGTCGACGCGGAAGACTATCTAGTTGTGCACTACGTCGCCGGAATTTCGAATTTTGCCTTTTAAAGGGTGGAAAGGGGGGTTAATGCTCAAAAAACGTGCGTTTTTGGGCATAATCTTGTGTCGTCTGCCCAGGCCTTAGTTCTCAACCGATTTTCGTGGTTCTTTTTTTCTTCGACGCGGAAAACTATCTAGTTGTGCACTACGGCGTCGGAATTTCGAATTTTGCTTTTTAAGGGGGTGAAAGGGGGGGTTAATGCTTAAAAAACGTGCGTTTACGGGCATAATCTTGAAAACTCTGCCCAGGCCTCAATTTCCAACCGATTTGTGTGTTTCTTTTTTTGTTTGACTCAAATAACTTCCGACTTGTACATGATTTCACCAGAGTACCAAAATTCACAAGGGGAGGGGGTGAGTGGGGGGATAATATTCACAAAATATCCGATTTTTCAATATTTTAGTTCCGTTTCTGCTTTTCAATTTTACCCAACCTTTGAAATTGAGGAAAAATTTTCATTTCACCTCCAGATTTTTATGAATTATTCTCCGTGCCACCATGGAACTAATAGTGGTGCCACCATGGAGCCAGGACACCATAAACCGCATATTTCGTGGTTTTTTTTTTGTGTATCACCTTGAATACGGATGTGAACCTCGACGGACTGCCTACTAAACCTAATAGATGAAAGTTCAATGTTACGACGTATTTCCGCTTTGGTGCCAGACTGGCGCCATTGGTGGAGGGGGGGGGGGTGAACTCGAATTTGCATGTTGGGTATCGTAGATCATGGATTTTAAAATGCTCTTCAGATTCTAGGCTCCCATGCCGCTAGAAATGTTATGGTGGATAAGGGTGAGGAGGGGGGTCACTATTTCTTGCCTAAAGTAATAAGTAAATTACATCGAGTGAAACAGTTTTATCGCTTACCAACTGGTTAAACTGATCTAATGCTTATCCAATGGGACGTCCCCTGGAATGCATGCATTACTAAACAATATGTTTTTCAATAATGAACCTTTGGAATCGACCAAGAAAAAAAAAATTTTATCACCCCCTCAAAATTTTTTGGTTTACGCTTCAAGGTTCGTAGAATCCAAAAATCGAATAAAAATTTGGCCGTCCGTCCGCCGTACGCAGCACTTTCCCCACTTAGCATTGACCGATTTTGATGGAATTTGGTATGTTGGCTCCATTTGGGATCTAGTTGAGCCCCGAAGATTTTGGTTGATGCAGGTCACTTCTAAGGGTTGAAAAATAAGGTTTGAAAATTTATATAATATTTTTGATTTGGGGCTTTTCAAAATACCTTTATATATTTATATTATACCTTTATAAAGGTATTGTTTTTCCTTCAATTTAAGATTCTATAGAATTTTTTGAGACAACGTGGAGCTCTGTAGGACAAATTTTTCGCTCACTACGAGAATTTAAGGGTTGGACGTACGATAAATCAGAAACACGAGTGTGAATCGCAAAAGGCCTAATCTCCGTGCAAATTTTAGCTGACCGAAATGCGATCGATGTTTTTCTTCATGTTGGATGGTTGGTGGCTCTTCAGACGAGTGATCAATATAGAAAAGTAATAAACCATTGTGTAATAATTTTCAGCGTTTTCATCTGATTTCGATGAAACATTCAGGAATTATTCGAATTAGGGTGGAGATGTTCCCCTATGTAAATCATGGCTCTCAGAATGGAAGTATTCTGTGCGCTTTGTTTTCACTTTTCAAGGTTGAGAAAAAGATTCTCCAAAATCGAAATTGCCACTCGCGTTTTACGTTTCAGACCTTTCTGAACAATGTTGGTTCCGTGTCTGTGTGTCTGTCATGAAATCCTTGCCACAATACAATTTCTACAATTCTTATCCGATTTCGATGAAATTTTCAGGGATTGTGCAGCTTGGCGTGTAGATGGTCCCCTACGAAAATGAAGGCCTTAAAATAGACAGTAGTCTCTGCTCATGCGCAAACGTAAAATCCTTTGTAACAGTCATAACTTCTGCAGTTTTCATCCGAATTTGATGAAATTTTATAGGACTGTTCAGATTGGTGTGTAGATGGTTCCCTATGAAAATCATTTCTTCCAGACTTATAGTAGTTACTGCGTGTGCGCAAACGTGAATTCCTTGTAACAGCCGTAACTTCTACATTTTCCATCCTACTTCGACAAAATTTCTCAGGATTGTTCAGATTAGCGTGTAGATGGTCTTCTATGAGGGTAGTGGAAGGTATTTAGAGATTGATCTGTACAATCGGGTTATGGATACGAGGAAGCTATGTGCCACACCCACTTGGAAAACGTCTTCAAAATAAACTGGATTGTGAAGCGAAGATATGGTAGGCAGGTAGTGGCAACGGTAAAGCAGGGGACTGATATACAGAAAAATAATAAACAATTATGTAATAATTTACAACGTTTTTTATTTGTTTGTTCTAGTCAGAATCCGCTGATGGTGTAATATCCAAAATATATATTCGATTTTAAAAACTACTTTTCGAACTGAACGTAATGCAGTAATCCCCGAGTGGAAGTATCCTGTTATTTGTGAGGTATCCAAATAGTGGATTGGAGGTAGCGAGGTAAAATATTCAGAGTATTCAGCAGTGGAGTACCGTGTTGGAAAATATTTGTGTTGACTGAATGATACGTGAAATTCGATAGAAACTCGAGTGTGAAACACGTCGTTTGAGTTCGAGACGGAACAAATAAACTGGAAAAATAAACCGTACCTAACAAACGTAGGTAACAAATCACTTACCAAAAAGGGTGATTACTATGAAAAAAAACCCAATCGGCCAAAACACAGGTGACGCGAAAAGAGGTGGAAACAAACATTTCCGGACGGGGTGAGCGTCGGTTTTTTTCGTTGTCCGACACTCCCGGAACTTCGGACCTCGTGTCCGATCCATTTGCTTCACTCTGTACGCCAAACGGGAAAGGACCAGACAAGATGTTGATCAAAAATTGGCGGACAACCGTATTTGCTGCTACGAAAAAGAAAAAAAAACTTCGAACGAAGCGGCGGCAGGAACAGTTAGCAGACGTTTACTTTGATTTAGGGGGGCACACATCCTTCCTTTTTTTTGTAAGCATTTTTGAGGGTATGGAGTTCTTTTTTCTGCAACTTTTGCAAAATCCCAGTCGTGTCAATTTCCGCCGGAGTTTTTTTTTGTTTAAATGAATCCTGCCCTTCGTGGACCACTCACCCATACGGACCCTTCCATTTCGACACTCAAAAACGACAACTGAATAAAAAAATGAAGTGCTCTTGTACGGTGTGGACAAACTTAATTATCTGATAGAGCTACCGTTTGAGCGTGTAATTTATTTCGACGCGTACATCCTCCCTTCGTCGCTTGTTCCGACAATCCAAAACAAACGTTTCCGCCGATATTCCCAGCTTCCCGATCTCCCTCCGCGATATCCGCTTCCAGTTTACACGCTGAACTCTCCCACTTGATCATCGGTCATCGCCCAGCCATCAGCTTCAATGCAGGCTGCAATCTCTTCAGACTACCTGCAGACCTGAGGAAACGCTTACTTCTAATGCCACAAACGAAAGCGTACTTTAATTTAAAAAAAAAATGCTGCTTATCGTTCTCAAAGTATATTAACAGTCTACGTAGAATATTGAAATGACCCATCTTAGAATGCTTTACTCTATCATAGGGATTTCCCAAAAGTATCGATACTTAAAAGTATCGATATATCTTGAAAAAATAGCTGACCGAAATGCTATCGATGTTTTTCTTCAAGCTGGTTAGTAGTAACCGTCTCCTTTGCAGACGAGTGATCTATATAGAAAAACACAAACGGTGGATACAGCTTTCGTACAAGTACGCAACCACGAGAGACATTTTATGTCCTATGTTTAATAAATTGAGAGCTTTCCAATGAGTGGTGAACGATTTTTGTGGGGTGGAAAATGAGGAAGTTAGTTTTCCCTAGGAACAATTGGTTGTACGTGAAAATCATCAGAAATTTCCGCGTGACGCTCCCCTCGTGACGATCCCCGCGTGACGATTTTTCATTTATGTGCCATAGTAAAGACATAAAATGTCAAAAAGAAGAAGTTTTTTTTGTTCTTTTTTTCTTTTTTTTTCTCTTTTTCTCCGATATGTATCGATACTTTTTTCCCCTGATATATATCGTAGTATCGATACTTTCATTCCAGTATCGGAGGCGATACTTTTTTATATCACATTTTATCTGTTTCAACCCCTACGACATGAAGGTACCTATTTGACAGTACTTTTATCTCTACGTAGATTGTTGGGAGACCAACAAACTTCAACAAATTAAACAAAGATGATGTACCACCACTTCCAGCTCTCTATGATAACCTGCTGTATCGAGGAAGGACCACCAAACACCCAAACAAGTGCCTAAACAAAAACAAGTTTTAAATAACAAAATGAGTGATTTATAGTTTTGTTCATTCTATATTAATTATTATCTTCGTGTTGGAGAGATGGCACACTGATAGAGAGAAACACAAACGACAATTTCACCCATTTTTGTGAAAGTATCAAAAAGTATCGATAGGTACTTAAAAATATCGATACTTTTTGAAAGTATCGTATCGATACTTTTTGAAACATTCTAGATGTATCGATACGATATTAAATCGAAACTATTGAAGTTTCGGACATCCCAGGGATATTATCCCTACTCTAACACCAATTCGGGACCGGAATAAGAACTCCCTCATTTAATTAAACAACGAACGAGCTATTTCCAAAATAACATGTTCAGTAACGAACAGCTGTAACAATGATATATTGAGATGCGAAAAGAGATTCAGATTGTGTTATTGACGTCATGAAATATTCTATGATAGCATCGGAAATTGATGTAGCGGGTAACTGGTAATGCTAATAGTTTTCAGTACTCAAAGAGTATTTCGGCTTGTTATTTTCAATGATGAACCATTAGAATCGAGTGAGAAAAGAAATGTTTAAACCCCCTCGAAATTTGATGGTTTACGTTTCATGGTATGCTGAATCCAAAAATCTAATAAAATAAAATTAAAAATCCGTCAGTTCACCCTATGCGTGCCTTTTCAGTTGCTCTGAACAGATTTTGATTAAATTTGGTATGTATGTGTAGGTATGTGTGTGATAAAACTTGTGTACTCTACTCTTATTCTCCTACCGACATTTTTTTGGTAAGACCCAGAAATCCGTCTATTTGTGCACTACGTTGCCGGAATTCAGAATTTTTGAGGGGGTTAAAGCTTAAAAACGTGCGTTTTCAAACATTATACAGGGTGTCGCACGACACTAACTTCAACAATTCTCATCTGATTTCGATGAAATTTTCGGAGATTGTGCGTGTTTGCGTGTAGACGGTTTCCTATGAAAATAATTACCCCCAGACTGATAGTAGCCACTGCGCATGCGAAGTAAAAGGGTGACACGAAACAAGTTTTGGTGTTTTCAACCTTCTATCACGACTTTTTTCAAGAATTGGAGGTAGAAATGAGCCTTTGAAGTGGTCAGTTCTCTCGAGTAAACCAACAAGTTTTGGTGTTTTCAACCTTCTATCACGACTTTTTTCAAGAATCGGAGGTAGAAATGAGCCTTTGAAGTGGTCAGTTCTCTCGAGTAAACCAACAAGTTTCAGTGTTTTCAACCTTCTATCACGACTTTTTTCAAGAATCGGAGGTAGAAATGAGCCTTTGAAGTGGTCAGTTCTCTCGAGTAAACCAACAAGTTTTGGTGTTTTCAACCTTCTATCACGACTTTTTTCAAGAATCGGAGGTAGAAATGAGCCTTTGAAGTGGTCAGTTCTCTCGAGTAAACCAACAAGTTTCAGTGTTTTCAACCTTCTATCACGACTTTTTTGAAGAATTGGAGGTAGAAATGAGCCTTTGAAGTGGTCAGTTCTCTCCAGTAAACCAACAAGTTTCAGTGTTTTCAACCTCCTATCACGACAATTTTCAAGAATTGGAGGTAGAAATGAGCCTTTGAAGTGGTCAGTTCTCTCGAGTAAACTAACAAGTTTCAGTGTTTTCAACCTTCTATCACGACTTTTTTCAAGAATTGGAGGTAGAAATGAGCCTTTGAAGTGGTCGGTTCTCTCGAGTAAACCAACAAGTTTCGGTGTTTTCAACCTTATATCTCGTCTTTTTTCAAGAATTTCGAATGATTTTGGTTTATTATTTTTAATAATGAACCGTCGGGTTCGACGAAGAAAAATTGTTTTTGTAACCTTCCCTCAAAATTTGTAGGTTTACGTTTCAAGTTACGTAGAATCCGAAAATCGAATAAAAGTTTGGCCGACCGATTTTGATGAAATTTGGTTCATAGACTCCATTTGGGGTCCAGTTGTGCTCCGAAGATTTTGGTTGATGTAGGTCACTTCTAAGGTTTAAAAGAGTAAGGTTTGAAATTTTGAAAACGCCCTAACTCAAAAAATTTTGGTTTAAAGATATTGTTTTTCCATCAATTTAAGATATCATTGAATTTACAGGGACCATGCGGAGCCCTGTAGGACAAACTGTTCGCTCCCTACGAGAATTTAAGGGTTCAACTTACTATAACTCAGAAACACGAGTGTGAATCGCTAATGAGGCCTAATCTCCGCTTAAAGTTTAGCTGACCGAAATGCGATCGATGTTTCTCTTCAAGTTGGTTGGTGGTAACAATGGCAAAGCCGTGTTCTTTGCAGACGAGTGATCTATATAGGAAAGTGATAAACCATTGTGTAATAATTTGCAGCGTTGTCATTTCAAAATAGTCCTTTAAAACCTGAATTTCGAGTAATTATCATCACATTTTTCTATATTTTAAATGATTTATAACCCTGGAAAAAGTCGAAAATTGACCCTGGAAAACCTGGAAAAATCAGGGAATTTTCTTTCCGGGGATCGCTGGACACCCTGAATATTTGCCACATCCATGACTTATACATTTCTCTTCCGATTTCGATGACATTTTCCAGGATTCTGCGTGTTGACGTGTAGATGGTCCCCAATGAAAATCATTGCCCCCGGTCTGATAGTAGCCATTGTGCATGCGCAATTATTTTCTTGTTACAGCCATAACCTCTATATTTTCCAACAATGTTCAGAGATTTTGCCGATTGGCGTGTAGATGGTCCCCTATGAGGGTAGTGCAAGGTATGTAGAGATTGATGTTTTGAGATCATCTACTATGCATCGGATCATCTATACAATCGGGTTATGGATACGAGGAAGCTATGTGCCACACCCACTTGGCAGACGTTTCTACCAAAGGTTGAAACTTGTACATTATGCTATTGTTGAAAAATCAATTTAGGTGAGATAACCGGTTTATTTTCAGAAAAACTTCTCCAACCCTGACTTGTATAATCTAGTCATTCGGCGTTTGGTTTTTAATGGAGAGGAACTTGAAAAGGAATCCAATCACTTGTGAAATTTGTAAATCAGAAGGGCTGTTAGCATTCAGGAGTCGCTGAAGAAAAACGAGGAACGGAGAGAGAAAAAGAAGAGGCAGTCGAAAGGGGGTTGGAGAGTTGGGGAATGGTAGTTAAGGGATGAGGGGAGACTTTGGTAGAAGGACTTAGTTCCGAGCCTAATGAGGTTGCTTCATCAACAATGTTTATTTTTACACAAAACCCAAGAGCGGTCAATTAAATACAAGAGCAGGCTGGAAAACCGCAAGGGAGGTTCTAGTTAGGGTTACTTACCTGAACCAGACTGATTGGGGCCCCTCAAGTACCACAGAGCCTCTCTTCGGCTGGAGGGCAAAACGGGCAAAACGTGGACCGAGCGGGGAGGGGGGCAAGAAGAGGGTTTTTGCCTCATGCAAAACCAATGTTATTAGTACAATCACTAATTAACGTTGCTGGTGAAAGGGGGCGCCCCTTGTAGTCGGCTTCTATGAAAAGAAAATAATAATGAACCAACCCCTTCTGTACAACTCGCAAATTAACCCTCAGGTCGATACACGTTTTTACCTCTCGGCCTCCGTGCTTTATATGCTAACGCAGTGAGCGCCTCTAGACGTACTCGTACATTCCTTTTTACCCACTCAGTCTGGCCCCTGACAATCCAAATCAGATTTTGACTGAATGTGGCCCGACCTTTTTCTTTTTTTATTTTCTGACCCTAGAAGGGTCAAGTTTTTTTTCGACGATGTGATTATGGAAATCGCGACGAGGGACTGAAACCACGTTGGAGTAATTTGATTGCAGGTCAAGACGAGTCTGGAGTTTTAAATTAATTTTGAATCTCCAACACAATTTTTTTAGCGTACCTATTCATCCTATTAACTATAGCGTTTCTAAATCAAATGTCACACTTTTTTTCCTTTATTGGCATTGTATAATGGAATACATTCCGCCCTAGGTTATCTCTTAAATCGATCATTCACATAATAAGGTTAGGCACGAGGGATTGGAGTCAAACTGCACAGAGATCTCCCAAAACAGTACTACTTACTGCTAAAATCCTACCTTGAAAACAGACATTTCAGGGTGAAGCAAGATGACCAATAGTCTGGCTTGAATATCCCTCCTCCCTGTTATGTAAAAATATTTGAAAAATTGCTTCTTAAACGTCTCAAAGCATTGATAGAAGATAGAAATTAAATTCCAAATCACCAATTCGGATTCAGAAAAAAACATTCAACTCTAGATCAAGTCCATCGAATCAATAACATAAAAGAAAAGGCCCTCGAAGGTAAAAAAATATGTGCTAGTATCTTCTTGGATGTGGCACAGGCCTTTGACAAGGTTTGGCACGAGGGATTGGAGTACAAACTGCACAGAGATCTCCCAAAACATTACTACTTACTGCTAAAATCCTACCTTGAAAAAAGACATTTCAGGGTGAAGCAAGATGACCAATAGTCTGGCTTGAAGCCAATAAAAGCAGGGGATCTTCTGTACACACAGGACTTACCCCAACAAGAAGGTAAAACTGTTAAGTTAAGTAAACAACCATTTCAGGATGGATTTTCGTCGGACTGCCACTGGGGGATGGTCCCCTGTGAGAATCTCAAATCCTATTCATTACATTACTAGGCCTCAATAGCTCAGAGGGTAGAGCGTAGAACGTGAAAGGTACTTAGAGATTGGTGTTTTGAGATTAACTACTACGCATCGGATCATCTATACAATCGGGTTATGGATACGAGGAAGCTATGTGCCACACCCACTTGTTTTTTTTCCCCGTCTACACACCAACCCGCACAATCCCTGAAAATTTCATACAAATCGGACAATAACTTCGTATAATTATGCCCGTTACAAGGATTTCATGACAGACACACAGACACATAGACTGACACACAGACAGACAGACATGGAACCAAAATTGTTCAGAAAGGTCTGTTCAGAAAACGCAAAACGCGAGTGAAAATTTTGATTTTGGAGATTTTTTTTTAATCCTTGAAAAGTGAAAACAAAGCTTCCGCTACCTTGGTAGACTCGGAAGCAATACGATTTTTCTGTGATGTTACAAATTTTTGAATCAGTTGCAATAGCGTTATTTCCTTCAAAATTTACTTAATTCTTTATACCTAAAAAAATTACTAAGAAGAAGAAGAAGAAGAAGAAGAAAAACATGCTTTATTACAATAATAACAATTTACAGAAATATCTCCATATTATTACTCAGTATAAACGTATAGGTATGAGAATAAAGAATAGCATGCGTTACGACAATGGACCAAAGGTCCTTCTGTCGGAGAGTGCCCGAGAAAGGCTGAAATTTGATTTTTACAAAACGAAACGTTAGCGCTCAGATTTATCATTCAGAGTGGAATCACCAGTTGAATTCATTAATCAATTCGGTTCGATAACGCCACGCCACCCTACAAAAACTCGCCAACCGCCCCACACTATCGCCATTCAGTAGCTGCAAAACCCGATCCCTACTAAGCACCCATGCACCCAAATAGGCGCTCCTGAACTCTCCCAACACGGGACAGACCCCAAGAAAATGGTATACATCCTCGAGTGCCCCCATATTACACATGGAACAGTCCTCCCTTCTATCTGTAGCTGGGAGAAACGGGCGGTGATTCAGTCCCAAAAGAGACCCTCGCAGCTTCACCAACCAACGGCGCACATGTAGGGGCTCTTGATTTTCATTCCTCACATCGATTGCGTGCAGAGTCAAATCCAATTCGCTGTACAAGGAGTTACTTGACGCGAGCGCACGGGCCGTAATCTCCTCGCGATGTTGCGCCCTCCATGCTTCCAACAAGTTTTCCAACTGCGAATCAAAAAGCCGGCTGTTTCCAGTTTCAAAACTCAATTCGCATCCAGCACGAACAGCAAGTCTTTTCAGTTCTTCAGCCCAGTAGATATTTTTTCTTATAGTTTCCAGAAGAACTATTTTTGGGTAGCGCGTCTCCGGCATTCTTAGCACTTTCCTAATGTAGCCAAAGTGAAGTGAGAGAGTGGTGCAATAAATCGGATCCACGTTTGCTTCAAGATAAACCATGTAATTTGGGGTATTCAGCGGGAGACCATACAACATCTTAACGAACTGGAGTTGAACCCGCTCCACGACTTCATAATATTTAAACCCCCATACCTGAGCTGCGTAAGTGAGCACTGTGCGGACCGCAGCCATAAAAACTTTATATTTTGCATACACAGGGATTTTAGGGTGTTTGAAAAACGATCTGTAAATGCTGTTTACAGCTGCCTTTGATGCTGATGCTTTTTTCTTTATATGAGTCGTATATGAGAGAGTCGGGGTGACTGTCACTCCCAAATATGTGAACGTAGATACTAAATCCAATTCCGCTTGACCATAGAACCACTTATCTGCTTCAGCCAACCTGCCACCCCTGCGAAACACCAATACCTTCGACTTCTGCAAGTTAACCTCCAAAGACCAGCGTGCACAGTACTGCCCAAGCGCGTCAATATTCTGCTGGAGCTCCTCTCTGGATTCAGCCAACATCACTACGTCATCCGCATACAAAAGAGCTCGAAAGACATGTGAACCAATGGTAACACCATAAGGCAGAGCATCGCAGAAATCATCAATAAAGAGGGCAAAGAGGAGAGGGCTCAGTAAACATCCCTGCTTCACGCCCTGCTCTATCTCAAAATACCTCGATAAACCCTGGTGTCCCCAAACAGCTGCTCGTCCAACTCCATATAGGGCTGCAAGAATCCTCAGAAACTTTCGGCTGACCCCTCTATAATCCAACTTTTCAAACAGAAAATCATGTCGAACTCCGTCAAACGCACCTTTAAAGTCGACAAAAAAGCCATAAACCTTCTTTCGGGGTCCACTGCAAAGTCTCAAATGCACTACACTTGTTAGGGTGAAAACGGCATCCACGGTGCTATAACCCTTTCGAAACCCTGTCTGTGCCTCCCCCAACATGGACTCAGTGGCCACAAAACTTTCCAGTCTCGTTAGGAGCAACCCCGCAAGTATCTTTGCCATCGCACTGATAAAAGATAAGCCCCTATAGCAGTTAACGTCATTGACATCGCCCTTCTTGTGTAACGGGAAGATAATAGAGGTTCCAAAATCCTTAGGGATAGTGCCGGCGTCATACAGGCCATTGAAGAGTTCCAACATCAACTGCAGGTAGTTGGGAGAAGCATACTTGTAAAACTCCGCAGGAATGCGGTCGATCCCCGGTGCCTTGTTCTCTTTAGCCATGGCGAGCACATTCTGTAGTTCCACCATCTTAAATGGGCAGTCAAGGATCTCTACTCTGCGACCAAAATCAAAATGTACTGGGCTCATATCGACTGTCCGTGGCATTCTCCATTGCTTCTGAAAGTGATCCGCCAACTGATCAAGCGAAATATCCCCCATTATACGCACCTTTTTCCCCTTAATATATCCAACCAGGCGCCAGAACTCCTTTCCATCCTTAGCAGTAGCGAATCTATCAGAGATTTCTGTGTAGAATTCCCGCTCTTTACGACGACAGATTGACTTATATTCTGTATTGGCCTTTAGATATGCTTCACGTACAGAGATATTGCTATTTGACGTTCTATATAGATTGAGGAGGGCATATGATTTCTTCCTTGCTTTGGCACAGCTCCAGCTCCACCAAGGCTTCCGGGCCTCAAAGGGAGTTCCATTACTCATTGACGATGTACTCGCAGCCTCCTTCACAACATCTGCCAGCATGCCCGCCATGTCCTCAATCCGATCATGCTCCCAACACTTTTTTTTAACTAATTCCGATAAAACCTTAGTATATTGTTTTTTGTTCTTTTCAAGCCAAGGTATTCTGGGAAGCAACGGGGAGGCACTGGCTTGCACAGCACCAACGTCTGTTATCGACAGTATTAAAGGCATATGGTCCGAAAAATTTTCTGCACCCACAGTACAACCAGCAATTTGGTCCATTGCTCCAATGGTCGCGCAGCACCAATCAACAACTGAAGAACCCGGCCCACCAATATACGTATATTCGCCGTTCAGATCACCAACACAACGCCCATTGAGAACAAACATTTGGAAATCATCGCACAGTGCGAGCAAACGATCACCTCTATTGTTTGACTTCGAATCTTTGGATTTTCGATCCACGGTATACCTAGATAGATCAACCTGCATATCATCTGGTAAGGTCTGCTTGTTTCCAATCCGCCCATTCATATCACCTATCATAATATAATCGCAATTTTCATCATAATACTGCCTGAAAAAATTATACAAAATTTCATAATCCTCCTCCCACTTATTGCAATTTAAATAACACGGTACAAAAATAATATGCTTACCAGCTACATAACATTCCAATATATTAACAAATGCATTTTCAACAAAACGAATACTATTACTAAGTGTCTGTCCACTCCTCACTCCCCATAGCATGCCTCCAGAGGCCCTACCATAGCCTGAGCTCCTTACGGCACTTATCCATTTCAACTCATACCCAGCAAAGTATTTCGTATACTTATCAAAATTATCAGAGACAACATGAGTTTCAAAAAGAAAGAAAATGTCATGCAATTTAATATATTCAAAGAACTTGGGAAACAAAAACTTATTAGATAATCCATTCACATTGTAAGCTAGTATTTTAATATTAGAGGTACAAACATCACTCTCGGAGGCCGCAGAAACATCAGGTAGTCAAGAAGCGGACACAGCACCCGCAGCATCAGTCGACAAGGGGCCAGCTCTATAGCTAAAAAAATTACTATACTGCTCCTCTTCATTCCCCGGGTAAGGAAGTGTTGTTCATAAGGTTGTTAAAAAACCATGTATCATAGAAAACATGAGGAAAATCGAAATATTAGGTATACGAGAGACGTTAAAATTTTACAATCAACCCCTTAGTTAAACATTTTCTAAAAAATCTCGAAAATACTCTTTGTCACTCCAAACTTTTATATAGTCACCTGTGAATTGTCATTTCCTATTTTCAGTATACCATACTAACGTACTGTAAGTACCTGTACTTTTCACAGGTATATATAGATTGGCTTCAGGTACGACAATAAACCACCGTTCATAGTGCCGGAATGTGAATAGTACAAGGAAGACATTTTAGGTACCCGACTACATAAGAGACTTGGTATCCATACCACAATTTAATTTAATCCAAACTTTTTACATTGCAGCTAATTTTACACGTCTGTTTTTTTTTAATTCAATATGAGGAAGCTAAACTACCCACCTAACTCATTTTTAGTTCTGCTCGCATACACAAAGTGACACATCACTTTCCAAACCACAGTTGCTGATAAATTTTACATCGTTCCACCCTTCACCAGAAGAAAAGACGTGAAACCTGTCAAACGTCTCTTTTTATTCTATTCTACTTCAACACCTTTCTCCTCGTCGTTCCCCCAAAGAGAATACGCGAGAGACGAAGGGCCGCCATAGGGAATATGATTTTAATTTAGCCTGAAGGGATGTGCGAAGCCTTTATTGATGCGGAGGGAGGTCCGGGATAAGTCGTCAAGGCGTGGACGTGAATACGGGATACGACCGATTGGTTTCTCCTGATTTGTTTGCCGACTGTCCCTGAAGGGTGTTGGTCCGATCCAGAACAATTGTCTGGAGCGAATCGTTCGGATGCCACCGGCATTCTGTATTGCCTCCCCCGTCAGATAATATCCTGGTCACCTCACGCAACATACGAGGGTTGTCCATAATTTCATTCCCAGGGACTTGAAAATCTTTTTCTGGAGGCATTCAAGGATCTCGTCGGTCACAAATATAACTGATTAAAATGTAATCAGTTTCCAAGAAGAATCGTCTATTCCACATAGCAGAGAAAAAAATTGTAGTATCCTTGGTCTTTACCAATAGTCAGGATGAGTGAATTATTAACCCCTAATACCCTGAGATATGTTTTTGGAAGTCCGATTCTTAGTTACAACAGTTTATCCACTTTCAAACCAAAACTGATAGCCGCTGTCTTGATACTCAACCTATCGATTATGTTTTTGTAATAATAAGTCAAAGAAATAACAAAACAACTCTACAGACTGTAATAGCGCCCTCGAGGTACCTTCTATCCTCATCTCTCACCTTGTAGGCTATTAGTTAGGTTTCCTCGTCAGAGATGGCGTAAATATCTAAGCCAGCACAGATCCTAATATGAAGTGATCCTCCTCCACCTTATTCCTTAGTTCTTTACTTTAAGAGAAATAACAGACCCCAACACTCACCAATAATTTTTTTCCAAGTTCCCTTCTTCTGCTCCAACGAAATTGGGTTTATAGACAGATTCTGCTGATGCAGATAGCGCTAGTGTCGCCCTTGGAGAGATCATCTTGAGCTAAACGACTGCAATAGGGCCTATGAAGTACCTTCTGCTCAAATATTCTATAGATTTGTCAACATAGGTACATCTAAATTTAATTAAAAATCTGAAAAACAACTTTTTTGAACAAGTGAGAAATTAAGGGTTAGTAGTAAAATTTAGAGCGAGAATCTACCGAAGAGATAGATAATCTATTGATAATAGATAAAATAAAGATAGATAGAGAATATACCGGACATTTTATTTTGAACGACAAATTTCTGGAAGAGATAAAAAATCGACCAAGCACATAGTTTTCTCGTATCCTTAACCTGATTGTATAGATGAGCCGACGCATAGTACCTAATCTTTTTAATATCTCATTAATCTTTAAGTAGGTACCTTGTTCTACCTTCATAGGGGACCATCTACGCCCCAATCCGTAGAATTTCTGAAAATTTCATCAGAATTGAACAATAATTTCGTATAGTTTGACCTGTTTCAAGGATTCCATGATAGACTCACACAGACACAGAATCAAAATTGTTCATGAAAGCCGAAAACGTAGTAAGCGAGTGGAAATTTTGATTTTGGAGGAATTCAATTGTAGTGAATCAGAAACACGAGTGTGAATCGCACATGAATGTTCGCTGTCAAGTGATTCTAGCTTATCTTTTTTTGGTTTCTTCAAATTAATACAATTTCATCTCAACCGGATGTGCACCCTAACAACCAAAAAATCGGATTTCGAATAGAAGGATCCGACAATTTTGGGATAACGATGTTTATTTCGCTCATATATCTGGAGAACCTCGTAAGTCCGAAGTGGTCAACTTTTCAGGAGTCAGAAAAAACTTCATAAAAATGATCCAAATGAGTTTGAGGCGAGCAAACGACCATCATGCGACTCAGTATTGATCGATTGGAGGATTCAATTGCTTAAGCAGCTTTTATAGAGAGAATTACTTATATGATATTCGACATGAGATTTTATGACATACGAGTTTTTCCTCATGCCCTTCAGCGGACTTACAAGGTTTTCTGTTAGATTTCTGCAGACTAATGGGGTTAAAACTAAAAACTGCTATGTCAAACTTATTTTTTTATTAATTTGTAACACGTTTTCTACAAAATGTTTCAATCTTCATTGATATTCTGCGGACCAAAACATGGTTGGCTCTACAAAGTGATCACATACCTCGGTAAAACTTTCCAATTTTTTAAAAACAAGCAAGCTATAACAAAATCAAATTAATCGTGTCACAGGGTGTTAAAAGTTAATGCATTTATATTATTGGATGAAGAGATACTCCACACAATCACTAACAGGTGTCAACCTGTCAACAGGTGATTGTGTGGACTTGAGGAAAATTCCATTCCGGTTTTGACTATTCCGAATATAACATTGTGTTTTATAATTAGTGTCAATACACGTTATAAGTACAACCAAGGACTTGTATATTTCCCTCCAAATTATAAGATATATTTTTGAGAATTAGGGGAAAAAAGTCTTTAGGTAAGTGCCTTTGTGGAGTCTTCAATAAGTTATCTAGGTACGAGCTAGAAAACAGCAGTTTCAAATGAAACTGTGGAAAATTTTTAAAATAATAATGTTAATAACTCAGAAAAAAACAAGTCTTCGTTCTTCTCACGTGAAGCGTGCAAGCATGCCACAATTTCCAATGCGAAAGTCAGCATGGAATGGAATTCCTTGTAAGTCGGTTTCTATGCATTTATCTCGTTCATACACCCTAAATCCACGTTTCCTGACGCATAGGCTCTATAGATTTGGTAAAATAGTCTAAAGGAATTCAATAAAAATACAAGACTAGTAGTTCGTCACTGAATAAGACTTACTTTTTCCGAATCCAGCGGGGAGCAATACCTTCCTCAATGGCGGAACACAGACTTACAAGGTCTTCGTACCAATCTGGAAGGACATATGATGCACAGGTTTTTTCCCAGCTGATTGTGGGAGAACGGTTTGGTCTGCACACGACAGATTTTGCGAGGGATCGCAGACACACTTCGTCTTTCCGAATATATCCTTATCAGACTTACGAGGTTTTCCAGGTATATGAGCGATTTGAAGGTTGGAACTTTCTGACAAAATAATCTGATTGTTAACGATGCGCGATAACATCGTTGATACTCGTAGGTACACCTTGGAGCCCTTGATATCCTTGGTCTTACGACTTTGGTTATTGAAATTGATTTTTGATCTTTGGTTCATAGAGATCATATCGATACCTAGAAGCATTTTTATTTTTTTTCAACTTTCAGAAAAACTCAAATTCAACAAAACTATTATTGACTTTCGTGATGATTATAGCTTGAAAATTTATTGAAGATATCACTGTAATAACCCATTATTTTAGGAATTGTGAACTAGTGAAAATCTCTTCTGCGTTTTTCTCAAAACTCCGTTTTTGGACATAGCGTCTTTGGGCCTTGTGGCATCGATATAGAAAGTTGAAGTTTATTTGGAGTTCTGTTGGCCATCCCTCTTGAAGTCCTCGGGGTTTGGGGATAAACAAGGAAAGTGAGACAGTCCTTGAATGTTCCTTGGAAGTTTAGAATGGTGGTATTGGACTCTGGAAACCTTGGAGCCTTTGAAGCCCATGATCCTTGAACTTGGATTTTTTAACTTTGGTTCTAGTAGATAACAAGGACAATTTAATATAACTATGGACCAATTTTGATGGAATGGGGGGTGCGCCTTGATTTTTTTAGATTTTTAATCGAAAGTAGACTACATCCTGAAAATTTTAGCACCAACCGCGACCTTCTAGCGTGAGTAGATCTGTTTCTATCGTTTTTCAAAGTTTCGACCGTTTATGACGTCACGCGCCCCTCTCGCCTAGGCGGGACCCCCCAGCCCACTGTGACGTCATAAACGGTCGAAACTTTAAAAATTCACAGGAAAAGATTTACACACGCTAGAAGGTCGCGGTTGGTAACAAAATCCTCAGAATGAGGTCTACCTTAGATCAAAAATAACAATAAACAGTTTTTCCTACCCAGGCGCACACCCTATTCGGTGTCTTGGCTCCAATTCGGGTCTAGTTTGTTGTGCTCCGAAGTCATTGGTTTTTGTCAGTCACTTTTATCTTCCTTATCGCGGTAAAACTTATCACACTTTGTGTATGAAATATGAGTGGAAATGGGGAGGAGTCACCTCAACGGAAAATTTAGACTTCTTTGGACTTTTGCAGTCTTCGGTCCTTTGATATAAAGAAGAAAACTCAGGCTTTAGGAGAAGGTAAGTTTTGGAAGGGTTCTTGGAAGTAACTACAGCATGCTCATATTAGGTAAGGAGTTATGGGAAAAATCCCTCTTTTTCCCCTACCACCTACCTTCAGTGATCTGCAGCTTCTGTAACGAGCAGCATCGCTGATAACTTGTATCGCTTTATCACGTTGAACGGCTCCAAATTGGGAGCCAATTTGTAAAGGCGAAAATTCGACCGAATCAATTTCGCTTCTGAAGTACCATGAAAATGGTGGGAGGTGGTGGAAAAAAAGGAGAAAATCCGGCAGTTTAGTCAGGCATAGGCTTTTACACAATAATTGCATCTCCTTGTCTTCTTAATTAAGTGGAATGAAACGGTTATTTTGTCCGTTTGAACATTTGTAGTTGGTAATTGGAAAGGGAAGGTCGTTTTGTTATCGAATCCGAAAAAGGTTTTTCGCCCTAATGAGCTGTATTATTCTCTCTTCTTTTCTCGGCACTTATCTTTCCACTCTTTAAACTCCTGTACTCCTCCTCATTGCCCGTCTTTATTCAGAGCTTCGTCTCTTCTACCCCTTCAGACTCAAACCCGCCCTCAACCATCCCCCCACTCCAAGCGGGTTCTGCCTTTAATTAACAGAAAGTGGTTCATTAAAGCTTATTCATTAAAGCAACGAGTAATTAGCGAACTCTAATGAACGGCTCTGTAATAATCTAACAGAGCCTAGCCAACAGTCCAAGTTGGCACTCTTATTATTTGCTCTAAGCAAACACATCCCTCTTTCAAACAATAACACTCGAGTTATTATGTACACTGTGTACCTCATTAACCGTTCCCTTTTCGAACTCTGCTTTGTGTATCCGTATCATTTACCTTCATTTATAAGGGATTTACATTGTTAATGGTGCTCAAACTTCAACCTGAGTTTTCGGCGGAAGTCTGAGACTGTTATTGTGATTTTGAAACATACTTGGAGGAAACCGAATACTTTCCAACCCAATTAGCGATGGATCCTGTACCGGTGTTTGCGAGAGATGAATATAACTCGTCAGCAAAGGATATTTTCGATTTGTTTATTAGCTACTGCGATAATAAATTTTATTCGGCTTTAGTTGTTCAAAATACTTTTCGTACATTATTTCAACAATGAACGTTTCGAGAGGGGCGAGAAAAATACATTAACCCCCAAAATTTGTTGATTAACGTATCTAGGTATACCCATAGGATCCAAAAATCTATTAAAGACATACTGTTCAGTACCAATAGGGTGTGCGCCTGGGTAGGAAAAACTGTTTATTGTTATTTTCATTCTAAACTAGGTAGACCTCGTTCTGAGAATTTTGGTACCAACCACGACCTTCTAGCGTGTGTAAATCTTTTCCTATGAATTTTTAAAGTTTCGACAGTTTATGACGTCACAGTGGGCTGGGGGGTCCCGCCCAGGCGAGAGGGGTGAGTGACGTCATAAACGGTCGAAACTTTGAAAAATCATAGAAACAGATTTACTCATTCTAGAAAGTCGCGGTTGGTGCCAAAATTCTCAGGATGCAGTCTACTTTCGATTAAAAATCTAAAAAAAAATCAAGGCGCACATTGGATGAATTCCAGGGGACGATTCAGAGGATAAAGATTAGTTAAATTCCAACGTGTAACCGATAAAACATACATTTTTATTCACTTTTCAACTGCACAAAATAGTTTCACCCAATGTAATTCAGTTAAGAAAGTACCGTATCATTTTTAGGTATCACAGTATCACTATTTTGAAATTAGAAATAGTGGGCCCTCACCCTCTGATGTCCTTAGCCACAATAACATTTCTAGCGACATGATAGCCTTGAATTTAAACAGCATTAATTTTAAAATCCATAATCTGCGATACCCGATTTGTACGAGGTTAATTTTTAACGTTGGGTGATGTCCTCCTTCACTCCAGATTGGTCCCAACCTTTACTATGGGACGTCCTAAAAAAATATTTAAAAAAAAAATCCGTTCGTCCGCCGTACAATAGGTTATTTTTTTAGTAACCAGAGACGGATTTTGATAAATTTCGGTAAGTGGGCTCCATTTGTGCCACTTTTGGAGAGTGTCAGTCTTTTCTAAGGGGTGAAAAATAGGGCTTGTATTATTCAAAAATTCCTAGCTCGATAAGTTTTTTGAACTAGAATGAGACCACATGGAACTCTGTGGGACAAACCGTTTGTTCCTTCTGGGGTTAGGCTTGTAATAAATCAAAAACAGATTATTAATCATGATTAAAAACTTTTACTGTCGGAAATGGGCTAAATATCTTTCAAAGTTAAGCTGATTGTTTGTACCTCCCGCCTATACTAGCAAAGAGGAACAAAGACTGTTAGTTCCAAAGCCCGCTCACATAGGCCAGCGTTCATATCCCGTTTAGAAGCCCAATCCCGACATTTCATAAACCAGAATATAAGAACCAGTAAGAGTATATTTCAGTACAATAACAGAACATCAAACAGTACGGTATAAGTTCATTTCCCCGAAAGTGCTAGGTCAGAGCGGATCACTTTTTGCAACCGCCCGCCCCGATCTGCCATCTTCGTCAGTCCAGACCAGCTTGTTGTACCATTCACCCGTAGATCAAGAAGTGCTGCTTATTTTCCGTTTTACTGCTGTATTTCTGTACAATAAACCGTTTTCCCCTACAGTTAATTCTGCCCTCCAACATACAAATGCCGTAGATCTGCATCGATCGAGATAAGATCTACGACTTTTTTACGTTGGTCGCAGAATGGGGGGTTCGCCTTGATTTTTTTTTGATTTTTAATCGAAAGTAGACCTCACCCTGAGAATTTTGACACCAACCGCGACCTTCTAGCGTGAGTAGATCTGTTTCTCATTTTTCAAAGTTTTGACTGTTTATGACGTCACGCGCCCCTCTCGCCTGGGTGGGACGTCATAAACGGTCGAAACTTTAAAAATTCATAGGAAAAGATTTACACATGCTAGAAGGTCGCGGTTGGTAACAAAATTCTCAGAATGAGGTCTACCTTAGATTGAAAATAACAACAAACAGTTTTTCCTACCCAGGCGCACACACTATTGCCGTGATATTGCTCACAATTCCCGGGGTCAATCACTGTTAAAGTACGATTATTGTACTTTTCTTTGAATATCAGTTCATGTTGTACTCAGCTGTGCAACCGAAAACCAGAAATTTCGTTATGAAGGCACCTGTACCTCTCAGATAGCGCTATTATTGCTATCAGGTAGTAATTTATAATGAAAAAGCTGCGTTCCACACGGATGTGTCATCTATACCATTAAAGTAATATAACATTGTCTAATTGTAGGCAGAGTTTCTTTTTTTTTAAATTTTTTCGGCGTTTATAACTATTGAGGTCATGAGCTCTAATAAGAAAGTAAACTTACTTTTACTTACTTTGTTTACTTGTAAACAACCATCTCAGGTTGAATTTTCATCCAACTGCCATTTTTGGCGTCGCGGACGTCATCAGCTGTCTTCCAAAGAGATGATCAGAATGGGGTGTGCGCATGGGTCGGAAAAACGGTTTATTGTTATTTTTAATCTAAACTAGACCTGATACTGAGAATTCTGACACCAACCGCGACCTTCTATCGTGAGAAGACCTTTTTCTATGATTTTTCAAAGTTTCAAATGTTTATGATGTCACAGTGGGCTGGGGGGTCCCGGCCAGGGGGGAGGGGCGCATGACGTCATAAACATTTGAAAAATCGTAGAAAAAGGTCTGCTCATCTAAAAAGAGAACGGCTGGTGTCAAAATTCTCAAGATGAGGTCTACTTTCGATTAAAAATTTGAAAAAAAAAGAAACCATGTACACCCCCATTGATTCTGATGATTTCGCTCATGGTTACTTATTGCCTCACCCGCTTAAGTAAAGCGGGGTTTATCAACGGCCCAACCCAAAAAATGATCGAGACCTGCGAAACCGCACTCGAGCGGTCACAAATTCAGATAATCTGTCGAGCCGACTGGCCATAACTTCGGGAACTGGTTCAATAACTTTCATCCGCTCGCATATTATTAATCGACAGGTTACTATTATGTGAATGGTATCTTATTTCATCGTATTTTTGTAGAAGCAGGACAACATTTAACGCGAGCGGACGAAGGTTAAACCAACTAACAGCCGTTATCATAAGCTCTTATTCTAACATTTACAAACACAACGTTACATTAGATATAATTTTTTTTTAATTTCTTTTAATAAATTTAGGGATCTCAAATTGAAGAAAAGGCTTTCAAAATGATTTTCGAGGTCCAAAATGATTTCTCTTGAAGGCTTCGTTGTTAATTTAGTTCAGGGATTCCTGGGCATTCTGTCAGGAGATGTTGCAAAGTCTGCATCAGGTGGTGTTGGTGGGTCAGTCGTGAGTGTTCGTGGTGTGTGAACACTTCGAAGGTACAGGTGGGATGTGACTTGTCCATTGCTCGCCTCCCTGGATCTTTGGTCTGCTTCTTCATTTCCAGTGATCCCTGTATGTCCAGGCACCCAGCACAGGTTCAAAGAAGTACCCTCTCCGATAAGTCCGTGGACAGAAATGGCGATTGTTATTGATTAGAGAGTGTTACCCAGGTCGTTTTTGTATTTCCTGCAGTACACTTAGCGAATCAGTACATGTCATCTATTCCATTTGAGGTAATGTAGCATGCTTTAGAAATTACAGTATGGCAAAGAGTACAGTACTTAATATTGAGCAGTGACTGAGAAGAGAAAACCTGCGTGTGATACCATCATAACAAAGGGCAACTTCTTATCTTATTTTCGATCCATCGCAGTCACAGAGTGACGGAGATAAGTTAACAGAGGAGAAAGTCAACGTTAAAATGGCGTGCAAGCATTTTTGAGGCTGCCTCAGTTGCACTATCTACTTTCAGCTAAGGAACTAACGCAGAAACTGAAGTGGTGGGGGGGGGAGGCCACGCCGCTTCTTTCCAAATCACCCATCACCCACTTCCTTTCGAATGACCAGAAATTGTTAATTTTTTATTTCTTCATCATTTTGACTAGCAGAAAATACTCGGGAAATCCATTTGAGATTGAAGATTTTTCCAGATAGAAACATTTTGAAACCTAGTATGTTGACGCCACCTAGCACGTAGAATCAGTCAATAATAGAATTAGTAAACAATAATAATAAGACAGTAATAAGAAGTGAAGTGTCAAGTTTCATCTCCAGGACTTCAACCTGAAAGGCCCTATCTGCTTCCCTTTCCTACGGCCCAACTGGGATGGCCTTGAGCCAGTATCTCTCTCGCCTCTGACCTCGTCTGTGCACAGTTCTTTCTCGCTTTTCCTTTGTTCCTAAAAAATTCCACGTGGAAAACCTGATTGTTGAAATTGAGGACCAACCTGAAATTTAAGGAATTTCCGACCACGTCAACCCTGCTCTGCTGCCTGTGTACCTACCTTGTCAGCTACGCCTTTGCTGCCTTCTTCAACGTCCTGCCAAAAGGAACAGCCAGGTTGGAAAGGAAAAACCCAGGTACCCAGCTTAGTACATTTTGGATCACAATTTTGATTAATTGGGTCAAACCCGACCGACTATTTGGGGCTGATCGCCGCGCGGACCACGTCCCTCCGGAGGCTTCATCACAACGGCACAACATAATTTGTAGAACGCTGCTTTTTGTAAAAAACTGGGTCAACCCTTCACTAACATTCATTTAATTACAGTCCAAAATTTGTTTATAATTGTGCGTTCTTTTTTTTCTCACCTCAACTGTGCCACTTTTAACCAGCAAAATTTCTCTTTCGAGTTGAAATTTTAGAAACTTCAAAAGATTCTACATTCACTCGACATTAATGGTCCTTGCGAACTTCGGATTTAGTTTGGCACAGATTTGAGGTGAAACATTTCTTGTAAATTTTCGAATTTTATCGAGCTTATAGGTACCTACCTACCCATTTTTCTTTACTGCTCGTTTCAATGTCGATAGGTACCTATTACACCTACACATTCGTGTTCCTATAATAATTATTCACCACAAACATTTTGGTATAGTTGTCTCATTATTTACCGTATTTATCTATGTGTACATATAATTTATGGTTAACCTGTAATATTGTTGCATGATTGTGTTATTTGACAATTCCTAGAATTTGTTGCGCTTTGAATTCTTTCGAGTTACACTTGATTATTTTTCACGATCATTTTTGTGACCATTTGTTTAAAATTGAATGGTATTCATCGGGCTTAGCTACCTATTAATTTTCCGATAGGTAATTGTCGAGCTATTAATCTCATTGAGTAATTTATCGAACTCACTTTGGAGTCTCACATTCATACTTCAAATCTATTATCAAATTTAAATTCTATCATTTTTGAACTTAATCTGCTTTGGTGAAATTTAATTTTCCGTGTCCATTTTCCTTAATCCTTTTCAACCTTTACCGAAAAATGGAAGCTCTTCAAAAATAGCGGCATTGGGTGCCAAAATGGAGACTGCGAGTGCCAAAATTCAGAGTATTGCAAGATATGGCCGCGAAGCTTCAAAAGATCTTACGAAGGTCGGCCTTTTCCGCGGGATGATGGAAGAAATTAGGACTCATTATAAGGACTTTAAGGATCACTGGAACTGTTTGATAGATGCCCACGTTGAAGCGGGATCTCTTAAGGATTTCCCTTCGTCTCAGGAGAAATTGAGCCAACAAGAATGCGATAGGTACTATTATGAAGCCTTATCAACACTGAAAAGTCTAGAACCACCAGTTCACAACCCTGATGTATTTGCTTCGAGTTCTCAATCGTTTTCGGCTTCACGAACTTTTCGCATCGGTAATCCAGCGGATAACCTTCCGAAATTCGATGGAACTATGGATAAATGGCCATTTTACCGAGATACGTTCCTAGCTATGATTCATCACGATGATACCATTCCCACAATGGAAAAATATCGGGCCTTGATTACAACCTTAGAGGGTTCGGCCCTTACAATGATCAAATCATTACCAATTTTGGAAGCGAATTATGTTCAGGCATGGAAGTTACTGAACGATCATTACAATAATAAACGTTTATTAGGTGCTAGTTATTTAAAAAAGGTGCTCGAGTTCAAGCCCCTTTCAGATGCACCAAACCTTATTGCTCTCCAAACATTTATTTCAAATGTTTGTGAAACTATTGAGGCTTTCAACCAATTGAAAATTCCAAGGTCTGATGATTTCATTTTGTTAACTTTGGCAATGAGATGTATAGACCAACGTACTCGGCACGCTTTCGAACGCAAACATTTAGAAACGGAATTTCCAACATTCTCAAATTTTTATGAATTTTTGAGAGGTGAATGTACTGCGTTGACATTGAGTGGAGGTGGAATTACTCAAGGCAACTCCTCTGCGAATACTGCCGGTAATATCCATAAATCAAACAAACCTGTGAATTAACAATTCACTTCTATGAAAACCTCTTTATTGGTGTCGGATAAATCTGGGAATAAAACTAAACCATTTCCGAAAAAAATGTCAACCTCATGTCCTGTTTGCTCAAATTCTCATAGTCTATATCAGTGTGATACTTTCCGAGCGGCCACGCCGTCTGAGAGGTTTGATCAATTGAAGAGTTGGTCGGGCTGTAGAAACTGTCTCTCTAGCTTGCATAAGTCTAAGACATGTCCCTCTGAGAAATCCTGTAATACTTGTGGCAAAAAACACCACTCTTGGCTTCATCTACCAGATAGAGGAACACCTTTGGAGCAGGTAGCTACTAATGGAGCCTCATTGTTGAGTGGCGCCGTGGAACACGATACTGTGATGCTGGGAACAGTTGTTGGTCAGATTAAGGATTGGTCAGGTCAGTTCCATAATATCAGGATGATTTTGGACAGCGGAAGTCAGTATTCTTTTATTACTGATTCTTGTGCCAGAAGACTTGGTTTTCAACCCGATGATTTTCATGGAACGATCAGTGGTATTGGTCATGTTGCTGTTTCAAGTACCAAGGGGATGTTGGATTGTTGTTTGCGTTCATCAAATGGGGATCCGACGATTTTAAGCACAAGGGCCATCGTCCTGAATCGTATTACTGGGAACCTCCCTCAAATTACCATACCTCCGCACTTGCTTGAAAATTACGCTAATTACTCTCTTGCTGATACTCAGTTCTGGAAGTCGGGTCCAATTGACTTTTTATTGGGAAGCGATCTTTTCTATGACGTGCTTTGTGGAAAACCGATTCATGTGGCTCCCAACATACCGAAGGTTACACCTACAATTTTCGGTTTTGTTGTTGGTGGGCGTTTCCAGAAACCAGTTCAGCAGCACAGTGCTACTGCATTATTCGTTCATAGCGATGAATTGGCAGAGGTAATGAACAAGTTCTGGTCGGTTGAGGAAGTTGAGGAGAGACAGTTGACGTCACTTGACGATCTTTTCTGCGAGGATCATTTCCTGAAGACCCACTACAGAACTTCAACTGGTCGATACGTAGTTTCGCTCCCATTTAAGGAACCTCCTCCAAGACTCAACAGCTCACGTTATCTGGCCATCAAGAGATTTAACAACCTCGAGTCGAAGCTATCAAGGGATCCTGATTTGAGGTCAGCATATAATAAATTTATGCAAGAGTACATTGATCTACAACATATGTCACTCGACTCAACAGCTTCCTCTGAATACACTATACCCCATCATGCCGTTTTCAAGGCCAATGAGATCAAACCAAAGTTGAGGGTTGTTTTTGATGCATCTTGCAGCACTTCTCATGGAAGTTTAAACGATTATCTTCACGCTGGGCCTCGTCTTCAGAACGATATCGGAATCATTATTCTACGGTTCAGGAGACACCCTGTTGTATTTACAACTGACATCGTCAAGATGTTTCGACAAGTGCTTATTGATCCCAAGGATCGTAAGTTTCAGCATATATTGTGGAGGTTTGATTCAACGCAGGAGCTCTCAGACTATCGTTTAGATACAGTGACATATGGTACGAAGCCTGCTCCCTATTTAGCGATTCGCACGTTGCATCAATTGGTCAGAGATGAGGGTATCGATTTTCCTCTTGCGTCTTCAGCGCTAATTGATGATTGCTATGTAGATGACATCGTAACAGGCTCCAGTACTTTGGAGAGTGCTCTACAACTTAAAGAGCAACTCATACAGCTACTACGGAAAGGGGAATTTGAATTGAGTAAGTGGTCATCAAATTGCCCAGAGCTACTTGAGAGTGAATCAATTTCACAGAATCCACTGAATCTTTCTCCCGATGATCAAATCATAAAAATATTGGGTCTCCAATGGGACCCAATAAGAGATGTATTCACGTACAATATCGAGGTTCCTCCGTCTAGTCCAACCAAGCGCTCCATTTTGTCGTCCATTGCTCGGATATTTGACCCTCTCGGCTATCTTTCACCTGTTGTGTGTTTTGCCAAGGTAATACTTCAATCCTGTTGGAGGGAAAAGGTTGATTGGGACCAGTCATTGCCATCTTCTATTTCCGAGGATTGGTTGAAATTTGTGGAGGAACTACCTCAGCTTAGCCATGTGTCCATTCCTCGTTTTATTAACACTACTCACGCAAACAAAATTGATGTCGTGGGGTTCTGTGATGCATCACAGCTTGCATACGGTGCTAGCATCTACTTGAGAATCGAGCTGAACACAGGTATAAATCGAATACATTTGCTCAAGGCAAAAACGAAGTTGGCTCCAATAAAGCCTCTAACCATCCCTAGATTGGAGCTCTCAGCGGCTCTCCTGCTTTGTAGATTGTTCAAATCGCTTGACGCCTTTCTGGATGTTTTTTCTCCTACCAATCATTATTGGTTTTCAGATTCTACCGTGGTTTTGGGTTGGCTCTCCACCGAACCGTCCACACTCAAAACATTTGTGGCACATCGAGTAGTTGAGATCACGGACACCACAAAAATTGAGGATTGGCACCATGTAGCCACCCATGAGAACCCGGCTGATTGTTCCTCGAGAGGCTTGTCACCAAGTGAATTCCTCTCGCATCCTTTATGGATGGGTGGACCTCAATGGTTGCTATCACCCCCTTCTGAATGGCCGATAATTGTTGCATCTGAGATTCCAATGGATTCTCTACCCGAAGTAAAAGGCGCTACCTGCCTTGTTTCTCATTCTATGATCCAACCTGTCATAGCCTGGATGGAGGATAAGTCTTCTTTTCCCAAGATTTGTAGGATCATGTCTTACATTCTTCGATTCCTGAAAGTTCAAGTGGGATGGCCAAAGGGTGAAAGGATTTCTAGAGAAAAAACGGAGAGGCACTCAGCTGAATCAATTTCAGTGGTGTTGAAGAGAGTTCCTCCTGTATCTGCGAAAGAATATCATGCGTCCATGATGACTTTCGTTAAAATTGTACAGAGCCACCATTTTGAGGATTTAACATCTAAATCGAAAGGGCCATCTCGTTATCTCCATATCTCTCGACTCAATCCAATTCTTGATCCATTTGGTGTTGTCAGGGTGGGCGGCCGGTTAAACAAGGCTCCCATACCTGAGGGCGTCAAACACCCTATTTTGCTTCCGGGTAAATGCCATTTCACCCGTCTTCTCATCGATCATCACCATCGAATATACCTGCATCTCGGTCCATCTGCTCTGCATGATGTTTTGCAGCGCTCCTTCTGGATCCTTTCAGCTCGACTTGTAATCAGACAGCGAATATACCGATGTGCTGATTGCTTCAAGATCTCTCAGCAGCCCAAGGCACCCTTCATGGGAGATTTGCCACGCTCTAGATTCGCAGAGGGAAGAGCTTTCAATGAGGTAGGAGTGGATTTTGCCGGTCCACTACTGATCAGAGCGTCTCTCCTTCGTAAGGCACCAACCTCAAAGGCCTATTTGTGCCTCTTCATCTGCATGACCTCAAAGGCCCTTCACTTGGAACTAGTCTCTGACCTCTCAACGCCAGCCTTCCTCGCGGCTCTGGATAGATTCATCGCACGAAGGGGTTTACCTGTGCGAATCCACTCAGATTGTGGAACCAATTTTGTGGGAGCCAGTCGAGAGATGAAAGAGCTCCAGGAATGGTACCGAAGAGAAGAAACCGGAAATTCCATTATGCAGCATTTAGCGCTCAATGGGGTGGAATGGTCTTTTAATCCTCCATCTTCCCCAAACTTTGGAGGCTTGTGGGAGGCTAACATCAAGTCAACCAAGTCTATTCTTCGACACATGTCCAAAGATTCTCCATCAACTTTCGAGGAGCTGGCCACCATATTCTGTAGAATTGAAGCGGTACTCAACTCACGGCCTATTTGTCCCATTTCAAATGATCCCGAGTCCCTCGAACCTCTAACACCTGGACATTTCCTGGTTGGGTCGCCTTTGGTAGCAAGGCCAGAATATGATCTTCTGGAGTTGCCCCACTCCAGGCTATCACGATGGCAATTAGTCCAGCAGCGTGTCCAGTACTTTTGGAAGAGATGGAGACGTGAATATCTCCATCAGCTTCAGCTCCGCTCCAAGTGGATACAGCAGCATCCCAATTTGGAGGTCGGAGAACTTGTCATTCTCAAGGAGCCAAAAGAAGCCCCGTCCCATTGGACACTTGCCAGAATCATCAGTACCAGCCCAGGAACGGATGGAATCACGAGAGTAGCTGAGATTCTTACAGCTTCTGGCATCCTCACACGACCAGTTTCCAAACTCGTTTCATTGAAGCCAATCACAAATCCTGAATCCTCTCCTGTAAATCTCCTGTAAAACCTCCCTGAAATTTTTCATGTAAAATTTGGTGGGCGGGATGTTGACGCCACCTAGCACGTAGAATCAGTCAATAATAGAATTAGTAAACAATAATAATAAGACAGTAATAAGAAGTGAAGTGTCAAGTTTCATCTCCAGGACTTCAACCTGAAAGGCCCTATCTGCTTCCCTTTCCTACGGCCCAACTGGGATGGCCTTGAGCCAGTATCTCTCTCGCCTCTGACCTCGTCTGTGCACAGTTCTTTCTCGCTTTTCCTTTGTTCCTAAAAAATTCCACGTGGAAAACCTGATTGTTGAAATTGAGGACCAACCTGAAATTTAAGGAATTTCCGACCACGTCAACCCTGCTCTGCTGCCTGTGTACCTACCTTGTCAGCTACGCCTTTGCTGCCTTCTTCAACGTCCTGCCAAAAGGAACAGCCAGGTTGGAAAGGAAAAACCCAGGTACCCAGCTTAGTACATTTTGGATCACAATTTTGATTAATTGGGTCAAACCCGACCGACTATTTGGGGCTGATCGCCGCGCGGACCACGTCCCTCCGGAGGCTTCATCACAACGGCACAACATAATTTGTAGAACGCTGCTTTTTGTAAAAAACTGGGTCAACCCTTCACTAACATTCATTTAATTACAGTCCAAAATTTGTTTATAATTGTGCGTTCTTTTTTTCTCACCTCAACTGTGCCACTTTTAACCAGCAAAATTTCTCTTTCGAGTTGAAATTTTAGAAACTTCAAAAGATTCTACATTCACTCGACATAGTACATTATTGATAAGCAGCTCGAATTTAGTCATAAATATCGCTAAAATAACTATATGTTATCAAATTAATTACTTGATCGCAGTAAACAAGGGTGCAGGTAGAGAGCTGATACAACAGTGCATTGAAGTGAATCTGGAATTCATTTGGAGACGTATTCCATTCGGTTAGTTTGGTTAGCAAAAACGCAAAATTAAGGTTTGAGGAAAGTCCATGTAAATCAACGATATACTTTGAGTCCGTGAAAATCATTAAAATAAGTTTAAATGATGCAGAGAAGGGAGTGCAAATACACTATGAATACCGCTTGTATTGTTTGCAGTCTTCTGAAGACTGTGATGAACCTGCTCAGATTTGTACCAGGAGGCAAAAAAAAAAAAAAAGAATCAGAACAAGAGTAATAAATATCATCCACCATGTGAAACCTCGCATAATTGTAAGTTATAATAGCAGTATAATAATTTTTTCAAAATCAGAAAATAACTCGTGACTGATATTGTTAGAAAGACGTAGAGAGAGGTCACACCAAGCGTGAGAAGACCTCCAGGAAATGTGAGTATCAAAACATACCAAGAAAACCACTTTTTGAAACGACTTGAAGTGAAGCCTACCTATCTGAAATGAGGTCGTCATCTCCAACTCAAACCACTCCACCGAAGTGACTCAGTCAATTTGTCAGAACCGTTTGACCGCTTAACCGGGACATCAAAACTTTATTTATGGTGATTGATAATTGCACGGTTCCATCTCAAAGCTCATTCGCCTTCCATTAAGTGATAATAGGAAGGCTCGAGGGTTCCCACGATCACGGGTGGGTTTATGGGTTTGGGTCTTGGGTGCTGTATCCGTTTCCGATCAATCACACCCACGCGTCCCTTCGAATAGCGGGTTGTTATTCTTGCTTTGATCTTCCAATGAAGCAATATCATCACGTGTCCAGGATTCACTGTCCCCTCATCAACTAACTATTCAGAAAACATAAGTACTTTCTAAATGTCAGGTACGATTACGAATAAAGCTTTGGTGATTTTGGCGATGACTTTCGTTCTTGTTTAAAAAGACTAGAGTTTCACATTCTGGTTGATAATGAATACAATGATGCAAATTTTGAACATAAATCTACTTTGAGGGCATTTATAATACTCACCTAGTAGGTAATGTGGGCTAAGAATACTATGTAAAGCTTTGGAGATGAACTTAGTTTTTGTTCAAAGGGACTTCAATTTTCCTTCTTGGTTGAACATGTATATCTCACACATCAAATTTTGCGACTTTGGAACATGAAAAATATGGTTTGAAAGGATGTATATGGACTTGAACGGTAATGTGAGGTAAGGTGACGACGTAAAGCTTTGGAGATTGCCTTAGTTTTTGGTTTATTTTCAATAATGAACCTTTGGAATCGACCAAGAAAATTTTAACATGTTTAATGTTTTAGGGCTGGGGGTCGTTCTGTGAATTCCGACACGCAAATCTGCAACGTTTTTTTTCTTAGTTACCACGGACCGATTTCTTAGTTACCACGTTATATCGGCTCCATTTGGGGTCTAGTTGTACCAAGATGCTTTTGGTTATTGTCAGACCAACAGATCGCTCCCTCGGAGATCCTTCAGTTTGGACTAGTGATAAATCAGAAATATGAGTGTGAATCACAAATGAATGTTCATTGTATAGAAACAATAATTGTTTCTATACAATGAACATTCATTTGTGATTCACACTCATATTTCTGAGAAAATTATTTTCTCTCCTATTCAACGCAGGAAGGTGAAATTCGAGATGGTGGGTCAAAGGACAGTAATGAAGGCACCTGACAGATCACTGATCAGATGAATGAGTTCCAAAGCCATTTTCTCTCCTATTCATTGCAGGAAGCTGAAATTTGAGAGGCAGGGTCAATGGAGAATGCTGAAGGCGCCTGAGTGGTCACTGATCAGCTGAGTGAGCTCCAAGACCATTTTCTCTCCTGTTGAACGCAGGAAGCTGAAATTTGAGAAGCAGGGTCAATGAAGAATGCTGAAGGCGCCTGAGTGGTCACTGATCAGCTGAGTGAGCTCCAAGGCCATTTTCTCTCCTGTTGAACGCAGGAAGCTAAAATTTGAGAAGCAGGGTCAATGAAGAATGCTGAAGGCGCCTGAGTGGTCACTGATCAGCTGAGTGAGCTCCAAGGCCATTTTCTCTCCTGTTGAACGCAGGAAGCTGAAATTTGAGAAGCAGGGTCAATGGAGAATGCTGAAGGCGCCTGAGTGGTCACTGATCAGCTGAGTGACCTCCAAGGCCATTTTCTCTCCTGTTGAACGCAGGAAGCTGAAATTTGAGAGGCAGGGTCAATGGAGAATGCTGAAGGCGCCTGAAGGGTGACTGATCAGCTGAGTGAGCTCCAAAGCCATTTTCTCTCCTATTCATCGCAGGAAGATGAAATTTGAGAAGCAGGGTCAATGGAGAATGCTGAAGGCGCCTGAGTTGTCACTGATTAGCTGAGTGATCATAAGCCATTATTGAATATTTCCTGTAAATAGATGTACCTATATAAATATAATAAATTGTTTTGGTTAATTAAAATCTTTTCTTTTTTCTTGACCTTAAAAAACTATATCTAATTTCTCCCTTGCGAGGGAAAAACATTAAACATGATTTAATGTTTTTCCCTCGCAAGGGAGAAATTAGTTTGGGGTTTTTTTTTAACACCCCCTCAAAATTTGATGGTTTACGTTTCAAGGTAAGTACGTAGAATCCAAAAATCGAATTAAACGCTGCAAATTATTACACAATGGTTTATTATTTTTCTATATAGATCACTCGTCTACAAAATCACCAACCATCCAATATGAAGAAAAAAAAATCAAAAAAAATTTAAAAAAATCAAAATCACCAAATATTAATTACATTTCGATCAGCTCTAATTTGAACGGAGATTAGGCCTCTTTTGCGATTCACACTCGTGTTTTGATTTATATATATATATTTCAAAATAAACACTTAAATTTTCGTAGGAAGCGAACGGTTTGTCCTACATAGCTCCGCGTGGTCTCAAAAAATTCTAAAAATTCTATAGAATCTTAAATTGAAGGAAAAACAATACCTTTACATCGGAATGTTTTGAGTTAGGGGCGTTTTCAAAATTTCAAAATTGATTTTGGAACCCTTAGAAGTGACCTACCTCAACCAAAAGCTTCGGGGCACAACTAAACCCCAAATGGAGCCTACATACCAAATTTCATCAAAATCGGTCAATGCTAAGTGGCAAAAGTGCGCCTGAGTGGTCACTGATTAGCTGAGTGATCATAAGCCATTATTGAGTATTTCCTGTAAATAGATGTATATAAATATAATAAATTGTTTTGGTTATTTAGAATCTTTTCTTTTTTCTTGATCTTAAAAAACTATATCTAATTTCTCCCTTGCGAGGGAAAAACATTAAACATGATTTAATGTTTTTCCCTCGCAAGGGAGAAATTAGTTTGGGTTTTTTTTTAACACCCCCTCAAAAATTGATGGTTTACGTTTCAAGGTACGTACCTAGAATCCAAAAATCTAATAAAACGCTGCAAATTATTACACAACGGTTCATTATTTTTATATAGATCACTCGTCTACAAAATCACCAACCATCCAATATGAAAAGAAAAAGAAAAAATTAAAAAAAAAAAAAATTAAAAAAAAAAAATAAAAAAAAAAAATAATAAAAAACGCTGCAAATTATTACACAATGGTTTATTATTTTTCTATATAGATCACTCGTCTACAACATCACCAACTATCCAATATGAAGGAAAAAAAAAAAAAATCAAAAAAAAATTTAAAAAAAATCAAAATCACCAGATATCGATTACATTTCGATCAGCTCTAATTTGAACGGAGATTAGGCCTCTTTTGCGATTCACACTCGTGTTTTGATTTATATATATATATATATTTCAAAATAAACACTTAAATTTTCGTAGGAAGCGTACGGTTTGTCCTACAGAGCTCCGCGTGGTCTCAAAAAATTCTAAAAATTCTATAGAATCTTAAATTGAAGGAAAAACAATACCTTTACATCGGAATTTTTTGAGTTAGGGCGTTTTCAAAATTTCAAAATTGATTTTGGAACCCTTAGAAGTGACTTACCTCAACCAAAAGCTTCGGGGCACAACTAGACCCCAAATGGAGCCTACATACCAAATTTCATCAAAATCGGTCAATGCTAAGTGTCAAAAGTGCCGCGTACGGCGTACGGCGGACGGACGGCCAAATTTTCATTCGATTTTTGGATTCTACGTACCTTGAAACGTAAACTATCAAATTTTGAGGGGTTGTTAAAATTTTTTTTTCTTGGTCGATTCCAAAGGTTCATTATTGAAAATAATAAACCAAAATTTGGCCGTCCGTCCGCCGTACGCGGCGCTTTTGCCACTTAGCATTGACCGATTTTGATGAAATTTGGTATGTAGGCTCCATTCGGCGTCTAGTTGTGCCCCGAAGATTTTGGTTGATGTAGGTCACTTCTAAGGGTTCCAAAATCAATTTTGAAATTTTGAAAACGCCCTAACTCAAAAAATTTTGATATAAAGGTATTTTTTTCCTTCAATTTAAGATTCTATAGAATTTTTTGAATTTTTTTGAGACCACACGGAGCTCTGTAGGACAAACCGTTCGCTCACTACGAGAATTTAAAGTTTGGACGTACGATAAATCAGGAACACGAGTGTGAATCGCAAAAGAGGCCTAATCTCCGTTCAAATTAAAGCTGACCGAAATGCGATCGATGTTTTTCTTCATGTTGGATGGTTGGTGGCTTTGCAGACGAGTAATCTATATAGAAAAATAAAAAATAATAAACAATTGTGTAATAATTTGCAGCGTTTTGTCGAAGGAGACTTTAGTTTCACTTCCTGGTTGCACACGTTTTGTTCAAAGTTGAAATTTTGCGAAAGTACTTGCCTAGAAAGTCGGTGACGACATCAATCAATAACACGTTTATTGGACAAACTGAATTATAAACAGATTTTTTCACAGATGTGATATCGTAATGGTTCTAGGAACCGTCAACGGAAGTTTTCTCACTTTTACTTAGAAAACATAACTTTCTACCTACCTACTTGTTTTAACCTTATCCCATCTTTAACCATACATTAATATAACTATAACACTATACACCAAATAAGGCACTAATTACTTACTCTTCATAATTGAATTCGGAGATAAGAAATTCCCTGTATTTCCAAGCTATTTTAAAATAGTCACAAAGCTGAGACCAATTCTTCCCGTTAAGTATTTCGAAGCATTCTTCTCTTGTGAGCTCAGCTTTACCATAATATGACTTAAGATTGTAGCCTAGAATTGGGCAGTGTTCAGTGGACTCTTCAGCACCTCTGTTACAAAGAGCACTCATGTAATTTCTTCCGCTGATCCATGGCTTCCAGTTGATATCCAGGAGTTTCCCCCTGCACTTCATGATGGACGACTATCGACTGCCATCCAGTAGGTCGATTCTGTAACTCGCTATTTGGTTGACGTTATGGCGTCGGATTCGGTATCCCTCCCGTGTAACAACAGGTCGGTAACGAAATTGGAATTCTTTAATCAGGCATAGCGAAGTTTAGTCGTTGCATTTCAAAATAACGACATCGCTATGTGATCCGACAATATTTCGGTCTAGAGTGAGCGAAAGGTAGCAACGCGTGATTTTTAGCCAATGGAAAGACGTATTGATAATAGTTTCCAACTGTTATCACGGGTAGTTGAGGTTCACTGCAGTTTACAAAATGTCGGATTCATATTTTTTGCCGTGGTGAATATACAAAGGAATGACGCGTAAAAATTTTTCTCGTGATTCGTGCTTTCGTAGGGTAGATGAGCCCATTAACGGACAGGCCCAATAAACGGACACTGGTGCAGTTTTCCCCTCGTAAATAAGTTCAGAGTTTGTTGGGGCGATTGTGCGTATGTCCTTTTCCTTCACAAACCTTCTCTTTGCTAGGAACAAGTCTAACAACCTCCAAAAAGCGTAACTGTTAATGTTGGGAAATTGACAAAAGTGGTGCAACACTGCTTGTACTGAAAACCCTTGATGGAGTTATCTGTTTAGTTGTGGAGGTGCTCCGAGGAAATAAGGCATGGAAATCACATTTTTCGTTTCAATTCAATGAATCCCATTTCATTAGTGTGGTGTTATTCACCTGAAGACGTGGAATTGGTGTAACAGGCGATTTCTTAAATAATCACTTGAAAATGGCCTTGTCCGTCTACTGGAGCTGCAAAACACCCACCTTTCAGTAGGCGGACAAAGTGTCCGTCTACTGGGTATGGAACAAAAACTTGAAAAATCCAGTAAACGGGCACCCTAATTTACCTATGTAATGGACCTAGCAACGTTCAGTCTTTTTCTGAATTAAACGTGTTTCTGATTTATCGTACGTCCAACCCTTAAATTATCGTAGGGAGCAAACGGTTTGTTCTACAGAGCTCCACGTGGTCTCAAAAAATCATAAAAATTCTTTAGAATCTTAAATTGAAGGAAAAACAATACCTTTACATCAAAATTTTTTGAGTTAGGGCGTTTTCAAAATTTCAAAATTAATTGTTTGACCCTTAGAAGTGACTTACATCAACCAAAATCTTTCGGGCACAACTAGACCCCAAAAGGAGCCTTCATACCAAATTTCATCAAAATTGGTCAATGCTAAGTGGGGAAAGTGCCGCGGATGGCGGAAGGACGGCCAAATTTTTATTAGATTTTAGGATTCTACGTACCTTGAAACGTAAACCAACAAATTTTGAGGGGGTGTTAAACAATTTTTTCTCTTGGTCGATTTAAAAGGTTCATTATTGAACTGATAAACCAAAACCAGTTCAAAAGAAGAGAAAAATTGGTGATAATTAGTGTCCATTGAAGATATCTATTGATAAATAAGTATAGAAAAGATGAGAACAAAAGAGAAAGTTTGAAAAAGATTGATTATAGATTTAAGAAACTTATGTTTGGTGGTTCCAGATACTAACTGGTTATCCATTCGGTAGTTACTTACCAACTGAATACTGTTGTGATGTTATACCACCTCTGTAGGTTGGTTGTGATTTAATTTTCGGGGTTTCCGAACTAAAAAAAAAATTACACCTATTTCTTTTGAATGACCACTTTGTTTTTGACAAAACCTGAATTCCTCGTGAACTGTCCGTCTACTGGCTCCCAAATGTCCGGCATTAGGAAAAACGTGTCCGCCTACTGGGGTTTGGGGATTTTCCTCTAAAATTCACTGACGATTCTAACTTATGGCTCTTATTATTTAGCCCTCTCATGAGGTTATAGAGCAAAAAGAAAGTAGGTTTTCTGAACGGTTAAATTTTTATGAACTGTCAGAGTCATCGATGTAGTTAGGTGTCCGACTACTGGCGCATTTACCCTATCATGGAATAATGATAAATGGAAAGAATTCCTTTTCATAAATCGAATTCATCAGTCACATTGGTATGAATTTCGTCCGTCCACGATGCTTCGAATAATCAACTGCCTGTCCATCTTACTACAAGGTAATGAATCGTCTTGTTATTTATCGTTTATACATATTCACACATCCATACTTATGGGTACTTTCAACTACTTTGAGTGAGAAGACCATAGCTAACTGCCTAATTGTGTGCGGCATACATTATTGTTACAGATTTCGGGAAACAAGTACCTGCCTACTACTATCAAACATTTCTGAGTTCTCGATGTCTTTTCAGAACAAAATAGACATCTATTTTACTCTCACTGGTAAAAAACGCTGCAAATTATTACACAACGGTTTATTATTTTTATATAGATCACTCGTCTACAAAATCACCAACCATCCAATATGAAGAGAAAAATCAAAAAAAAAAAAAAAAAAAAAATCAAAATCATCAACCATTGATCGCATTTCGGTCAGCTCTAATTTGAACGGAGATTAGGCCTCTTTTGCGATTCACGCTCGTGTTTGGATTTATATATATATATTTCAATATAAACCCTTAAATTTTCGTAGGGAGCGAACGGTTTGTCCTACAGAGCTCCGCGTGGTCTCAAAAAATTCTAAAAATTCTATAGAATCTTAATTTGAAGGAAAAACAATACCTTTATATCCAAATTTTTTGAGTTAGGGCGTTTTCAAAATTTCAAAATTGATTTTGGAACCCTTAGAAGTGACCTACATCAACCAAAAGCTTCGGGGCACAACTAGACCCCAAATGGAGCCTACATACCAAATTTCATCAAAATCGGTCAATTATAAGTGGCAAAAGTGCCGCGTACGGCGTACGGCGGACGGACGGCCAAATTTGTATTCGATTTTTGGATTCTACGTACCTTGAAACGTAAACCATCAAATTTTGAGGGGGTGTTAAAATTTTTTTTTTCTTGGTCGATTCCAAAGGTTCATTATTGAAAATAATAAACCAAAACCTAATATCACTTCAAAATTTATGAATCGCTGTTTTAGTCTTTAAAGTTTCATGTACGTTATAAGACTGAATGAACATGATAGCATTGTATTCAATAAAACGTAAGATTCATGACGTAATTGATTTATCTACCTTCACATTCATATTTCTTTAAGTCAATTTTATGTTACAATTATCATCTACCACGTCATATCCTCTCCTACCGCCTACAGATATAAACAATCGTAAATTCGTGGTAAATATTTTCTCAGGTAATAGCAGGTAAGTTGGTATACAAAAGAGCATTATCAGCACAATTATTTCAGCAAAAACTTATCAATTTTAGGGGTTCTCTTCATTTTAGGAAGTTTTTATACTAACACACAAATAGTTATAAATTCAACTAGGATCTACCTATTTTATAAGCTAACTATTTTAATTTTGTGTACTTACCTACCAATTTCCGAAAATGACAGTATAATTGAATCGATGAGAATAAAAACAGTACATGTCCATTTTTGACGATTGTTGAAAAATGGCTTTTTGTAGGTTGTAACCAGTAGAACTACGCATTGAGCACAAGACCAGTATGCTAACCACACTCGGTTAGCTTGAACAGAGCCTAAATGAAAATGATTGAGGGAAAAAACAGTAGGAGTCCATGGACTTATACCACCTGACACCTGATATCTCGATAAGCTGATTGGGGACATGTACTGTTGTCATTCTCACTGATTCAATTATTTTTATCATCATTCAATCTTGATATAAAAAATGCTGTTGATAGTTAGTCAAAAACTCAATTCCATTGAAAATATCCCCTTTACTAAGATCGATAGAGTACATGAATTTCTATACGAATTACCAGCTTGAAATATTAATACCACGATTTTTTCTAGTACAATTGTAGAAAAAATCAAGTAACACAAATTAAAACGGCGAATAAACTGCTCATTATGACGGTCGGATATTATTTTTAAAATATTCACCAGCAATTATGTAGGTACGTATGTATCAATTTTATTCTCTAAATGAATTGATTAACAAAACTAATAACCCACAATACGGAAATGCACACAGCAACTCGGAAACTGAAATATGACTTCGAATAGGTTAGGAATTAAAGAGCGTTTTAAGCTACTTTTTAATAAAGACGGTTGTCCTAGTTCATACCGGGGGGTTTCGAGCCGTCGAGATGGTAACGACACTTTTCGGCCGAAATAGCGACGACTGAGCGACAGTTGTCGCTATTTCGAGTCTGCAGAATCGCGATCGTCGCTATTAATCGTTATTTTTATCATAACGACACTTCATTGTCGCTATTATCCCATAACGAGTTAGAGAATCGACCTACAGGAGAGAAAAGGTGAAGGACGGATTGTACGATTGTACGGACGGATTGTACGATCGGTCGGTCGAGAGAAATTAAAATGTACGATTGCCACCCAGTGGGTCGATTCTCTAACTCGTTATGGGATAATAGCGACAAAGAAGTGTCGTTATGATAACAATAACGATTAATAGCGACAATCGCGATTCTGCAGACGCGAAATAGCGACAACTCAGTCGTCGCTATTTAGGCCGAAAAGTGTCGTTACCATCTTGACGGCTCGAAACCCCCCGGTATGAATTACGACAACCGTCTTTATGAAAAAGTAGCTATGTCTATGCAGCGTTTTCTCCTTTGAGTAAGTTTTTGAACATTATATCACGATTTTGAAGAGAAATAAATTAATTTGTAATTGAGTAGCTTAGAGATTATCACGACGGAAGTGCCTATCAATAGTTGATGCTTAACGTCGTCAAAACCTTAAAAAGAAAGGGTTCAAATGAGCTCGAAGGGTAACTGCACTTCGGAAGAGAGTTCACCTCTTGTTCTACCCTTGGAGTGAGGAAGCACGCGATTCCCGATGAATAATAATATCGATTGAAGCCCACCAAGAGCGGTTCTTTCTTCGTCTCGTGAGGCCGAAATTAACCCGATTTCAAACTTTAACAAAACAATTTACTTAATTAAAATCAAGATAAAGGATTAGTTTTGATTAGCAGGGAGTCTAATTAGATTTTTAACAGGTTCCCTTCCATCCACTCAAGGCAAAGGGTTGTTAATCCACTTTGAGATCTTTCGGACAAAAGGAGAGTTTGATGAATGCGCTTTGAGCAGGCAAGAACTTCTATTGTAGTTTCTTCTCTCAAAAATGTACTGAGATCAGAATACCCCTTTTTCATTTAAATAAAATAATGGACAATTGGAAATCCGATATACCTACTATGTATTGTTCCAAATAATGATGCTGCCGAATATTCAAAAATGCATTTAACCATTTCTTATTGTAGACACAAAAATATTGATTGGACACTGAGTATAAAGTCCATTCATGCAATATCAGTTAATGAACGAATTTCCAAAAAAAATTGGATTGAAAATTGCTTCGGAGCTCACTCAGCTGATTAGTGCCCTTCCAGGCGTCTCCAGCATTCGCGAAGATCTTCTTCACTCTTCAGATCACTGATCAGCTGAGTGAGCTCCGAAGCCATTTTAAATCCTATCGAATTGAAGTGCTCTTCCAGGCGTCTCCAGCGTTCGAGAAGATCTTCTTCACTCTTCAGATCACTGATCAGCTGAGCAGGGCCGGCTACTGATAGGAGCATAGGCGCATGTGCACCCCCAGCCAATTAAAAAAGAAAAAAATTCAAAGTTTGTTCCTCTTCGTTTGAAGAGTAAGTTGGCTAGGACAGAAGACATGATCGTAGGTACTGTGCTAGTTGAATCTACGCGCGAAAACTGTGGCGGGGAGCTCCCTCTTTTCTGACCAATCACACCCGTTTGGAGCATTACCTTTCCTCTGCACCATTTCTGGGGAAAGTGACGTCATCTTGACATCTTTCGAGGGAGGCAGGCACGTGAGATTGACCAATCAGAGAGCAGGACATTTTCTCATCTTGTGCAGAATTGGTTCGTTGCTCCCCCGTCAGAGAGCTCTGCAATCCGAATTTCCTTATAGAGAAATAAGTAAACAAACAAACCTGATGAGGGAATTCCGTTTTACGTTTTTGGTTTACTACCGTTTCGGTACACACCGTTTTGATCAAAGTATTGTGATTACTTAGGAGTGTTGTAGGTACGATGAGTAGTTTACATCAAAGTAAAGTAAACTATTTGCGTTTGTCGATTGTGGAAAAGTGCGACATTCGAGAAACTGGCAGCCCCTTACCGTCTCTACCTGGACTCCAGCTGACGTTGAAATTTAAAAACCGTGCAGATTCGTACCGTAAGTTTTAATTTCGACTATTATAAGAAGATAGATTGGCTTTGTGGGTGTGAAGTGACTAACTGACAATTTTGCCTACTTTGTTCTACCAACCGAAATGAGGCTTGAGTTAAAGACGGCATAAGTGATCTCCCATTTAGCCAAAAAATTGAAAAACGCATTGGCTGTCTCCCATAAGAACGCTCTGGTAGATTTGCGTATAGTGTGTCGTCAAAATATAATGCAATAACTCGACAGTGCACATCGTCATAAGATCGAAAAATAGGTACATTTTTTATCCCGAATCATTGATTGTATCAAGTTCTGTGGTGTTTTCGAGCTAGCCGTGCGTGGGCATGATGAGAGGGAAGATTCTTCGAATCTCGGAGTTTTCAAGGGGCTCGTTAATTTTTCTTCCGAATTGGACGATGTTTTGAATCGTCACGGGCAAATATACATTTCAGTTATTGCAATTAGATGAATGAATTTCTTGGGTTTTAACCTTTGATGATTAAGTATTTCAGAATTTCTGTTACCCACTAGAGAACATGTTTCGTGTCTATTGCACCTACGTATTTAGAATCATTTGCAATTTTAAGATGAAAAAGTTACCATGATTTTTCCCATTTACATATTAAATATTTTTCATTTATTTCCCATTTTTTTTATTTTTAATTTCTATTTGGCAGAGAATACACCTATTCTGTCCCTTCTCGATAGCCTCTCCTGATCTCTGTGCACCCCCTGAGTTTTGGGGCAGGAACCGCCACTGCAGCTGAGTGAGTTCCAAAGCCATTTTCAATCCTATTGAACGCAGGAAGCTGAAATTTGAGAGGGAAGGCCAAGGGAGAATACAGATGGTGGTAGGTGCTATAGATGGAGAACCAGCGATCTATACAGAAGGGTGATCTATACAGAAAATAATAAACCTTTGGGCAATGCTAAAAGCTTGTTTAGCAAACTGCTTGTTGTAAGCTAAAAGCTTGTTTCCGAAGAGTTTAAGACATTTGTCAAAAGACTGTTGTCATACGACGTTCGGTCGAACCACTCTTTTTGTCAATACGACGTTTAGTCAAAAGACTTTTAGTCAAACGACTTTCGTCAACTTGTAAACTCAACTTTGTCCTAAGCTAGTGCTCAGCCTGAAGAGGCTAGGTTTGCACACGCTTAGCCGAAGAGATCCGAAAGATCGAAACAAAGAACCGAACAAAACGATCGCCACTGAAAGTGGGAATATTTTAAACGTTTTGACTGAACCAAAAGCATTCTTGATGCAGAAGGGGCAGTCAGTTTTGTTTCAGTGTAGATGGGACTTGGGTCAATCGTTTTCGTCATACGGTGACTCATCAGCAACTCGAAGAAGCGTTGGAACGACTCAGATTTAAGCAAACTGCTTGTTTTGAGCTAAAAGCTTGTTTAGCAACACAACAGTAGTAGCAAACAACTCACAGTACTGTGCGAAGGTATGACTTCACCTTCACGGTTACTATGATGAATAGTTGGTACAATCTTAATCGTCTCATGGATTTTCAGTTCTCATCACACCATTTCTCTAACAACAAGAGGAACGAAGTCGTTAAAGTATGGAAATTTCAATCATAAACTGACACAATAATAATTACGAAAAGGTGAGGCGAACCGTAATTGTCATTATTTATTCAGGTGGATTGCGTCTAAAAATAATAAGGGGGAGAAGCTCGGGTGATGATTATGTGTGAACCGGTAGTTCCCCGGTGGGTACCCGGTCGACGTGGCTACTTCTTATTGGACTAATTTCCCGACGTCTCTTGGCGTCCTCGGTGATGATGGAGGGGGGGATTTCTCTGTTCAGTTATTCATTTGAAAAGGCTTGACGATTCCCCCACCTCGGAGCCCCTTAAGTAGTCTGATCAGTTTCCCCCCCTCCAATCGCCCGGAAAAGCCCTCTTTTCCTCACTACCGCACCAGTTACGCCCCTCCCTCGCGTCTACTCTTTCCATCATTAGAGAAGGCTTTCCCTTTGCCGAGGACGCCTTTTCGCTCCCCCAATTTTCTCGTTGGCGTTTTCCTCGATTCCGAAAGTGATTGAGGTGTGAAGGAGTGCGCGGTTTATATTGCAAATTGTAGAGCACTCGCGGTCCTTCCTGTAGAGTCTCATTTCAGAGAATTTTCCCTGGGCATCGGGCTATGATGAACGAAAAAAAGTCGGCTTCTTTATTCTGTAATTTTGGATCATTATTTTCAAGGTATTTTTCGCTTCTCCGCTATGATGATGGGAAATCTTTGTATTCGTTTGTAGGTCAAGAAAATTTGAGTCGTCAAAAATAGTAATTTAGTTTTTCAAAGCTTTTTGGTTTATTATTTTCAATAATAAGCCTTTGGAATCGAGCAAGATAAACGTCTGTCATGTGGGTGTGGCACATAGCTTCCTCGTATCCATAACCCGATTATATAGATGATCCGATGCATAGTAGTTAATCTCAAAACACCAATCTCTAAGTACATTTCACTACCCTCATAGGGGACCGTCTACACGCTAAATTAGCGTCTCCTCCAGGCAAACATAGCAAACACTGTTTGCCCTACTGAAAATATGCAAAATTAACAAATTAAGTTCTGTTGATATTCTCCTATATTTCCATTTTTTGGAAGTAATATTTAGCCAATTTTGGAAAATTTGTATAAAATTTAGGGACTATTTCATGATAACTAAGGAAGTTAGGTGAAATAGGAGGATGGAATAAGTAGGTACGCATTTTTCCTAGAATACTAGCCCGCAACACAACAGAGAGTTGTAGAGATTGGTAACTACGATCGATTGTGGATGGTATGTGAACTAGCAAGGGGACCGGCGATGCAAGGCAAGCAGTTCAAAGAAATGAATTTTGCGATGAGAAAATACCTACTGTTTTGGATGAGAAAAGACGATCGGCGGGTAGGCGGGAGGTCAGTGCGGGGTCTAGTATTCCTATACCTCCACTATAACAGCATAAGCAAAGGCAAACAATCGACTAGCTGTTTCGTAACCTTGAAAGCAGTGAAAATTGAAAGATGAGGCATGGATACTAAGCCGTGGGTTACGCTTCCTTAGCAACCAGTAATCAAGTTTAATGAAGGAATTATTTATTTCTTTGAATGAAGTGTGAAGCGTTTATTTCATCTAAATAAACTCGATTATGAAGCAAAAACATGATTGGAAGGTACTGACAATGGCAAGCTGTTTTCTTTACTGGCGCTTGATCTATAAAAAATAAACCGTTGTGTAATAATTTGCTGCGTTTTTCATTATTGGTTATTCTTCTAAGACTGGTCAAGGTGTTTGCCTGACGAATATTCTCACCTGACGCCACTGACGCTAATCTGGACAATCCTAGAAAATTTCATCAGATTCGGATGAAAAATGTAAGTGTTATGGCTGTTACATGGATTTTACGTTTGCGCATGCGCAGAGGCTTCTGTGAATTTTAAGGCCTTGATTTTAATTGGGGACCATTTACATCCTGATCCGCATAATCCCTGAAAATTTCATTGAAATCGGATGGAAAATGTAGAAGTTATGGCCGTTACAAGGAAATTCACATTTCCGCATGCGCAGTCGCTTCTATCAGTTCGGGGATGATGATTTTCATAGGGGACCGTCTACACAACAACCCGCACAATCCTTGAAAATTTCATAGAAATCGAACAACTTCGTATAGTTATGCCCGTTACAAGGAATTCATGACAGACACGGAACCAAAATTGTTCAGAAAGGTCTAAAACGCAAAACGCGAGTGAAAATTTTGATTTTTGAGAACTTTTTTTTTTCATCCTCGAAAAGTGAAAAAAGCTTCCGCTACCTTGGTAGACTCGGGAGCAAAAAAAATTTAACCCCCTCTCAAAATTCGATGTTTTAAGGTACGTAGAATCCGAAAATCCAATAAATAATTTTTCGTCCGTCCGCCGTACGCCGTACATTGGACCGATTTGGTTCAAATTTGGTATATGAGCTCCATTTGGCGTCTAGTTGTGCCGCGAAGCTTTTGGTTGATGTCAGTCACTTCTAAGGGGTGAAAATTGAAGGGTAGAAATTTTCAAGAGTGCCCTAGCTCGAAAACTCTCGAAATAAAGGTATCGTTTTTTCACCAATTTTAAATAGTATTGAATTTTTTAAAATTTTTGAGACCACGCGGAGCTCTGTAGGACAAACCGTTCGGTCCCTACGAGTACTTAAGGGTTTTCCTTCGATAAAACAGAATCATGAGTGTGAATCGCAAAAGAGGTCTAATCTCCGTTCAAATTTTATCTAACTAAAATGCGATCGCAGTACATTTGTTCGATTAGTATTCAGTTTTGCCTTCTGCGTAACCAGTAATCAAATTTCCATATGAAGCGTTCTATTTTTTGAGTCGAGTGAGAAGCGTTTAGTTCTTTCTAATCAACTTGATTGTGAAGGTGTGAAGGCAGTACGGTGTGGTAGGTAGTACCTACCAATAGTTGGTAGGTAAAAAAACGCTGCAAATCATTGCCCAAAGGTTTATTATTTTCTGTATAGATCACCCCTCTGTGTAGATCACTGGTTCTCCATCAATAGCACCTGCCACCATCTGTATTCTCCCTTGACCTTCCCTCTCAAATTTCAGCTTCCTGCGTTCAATAGGATTGAAAATGGCTTCGGAGCTCACTCAGCTGATCAGTGCTCTTCCAGGCGTCTCCAGCATTCGAGAAGATCTTCTTCACTCTTCAGATCACTGATCAGCTGAGTGAGCTCTGAAGCCATTTTCAATCCCATTGAACGCAGAAAGCTGAAATTTGAGAGGGAAGGTCAAGGGAGAATACAGATGGTGGTAGGTGCTATTGATGGAGAACCAGTCATCTATACAGAAAGGTGATCTATACAGAAAATAATAAACCTTTGGTGGGGGGGGGGGGGGTTAAAATTTTATTGTCTTGGTCAATTCCGAAGGTTCAATGTTGGAAAAAAATTAACCAAAAGTCGAAAAATGGAGCTAGGATTTCATGTTTTACAGTATTTTGATTGTAATTTGTGTGTATTTATCGGAAGACGGGAGTTCCGCTGATGGTCTTACGACCAAAGCCCTCCTCCATGTGTACACACTTCAGTTAAATTATTGAAAATAAACCTCATTTCCATTCATCCGTTCTATTGTTTTCAACGAGTGATATTCCCTTGTTGCGTCGGCAGAAGAAGCTCTCTAGAAGCCTCTTGTTCCTCTTGAAACGGGATTTAGTTTCCTCTCGAACCGCTGCAAGTGCGCTCCCAAACAATACAGAACGTTATGGAATGCACACTCGAAAGCCCAACCGAGCGCGAACCAACAATTAACATAAGCTTTCCCCCGCGAGAGGACCGATTTTCGCGGGAAATTTCTCGTGAATAAATCTTTGCGGGCAGCGTTTCCCACCGCCCATTGTGTAAATACTCCGACTCTCCTGAACATCTGTCGAGTTCGCGCTGCCAACAACTCGCATCATCTGAAGCATGAATGAGTTGTCTAGTCGGGCGTGCTGGCCTCGGCTTGCAATTCAATGCAATCTCTTTGATATTATTGCTACTCATACGGCGTAGATTTCTGTCCGCTTAATCAACCTTGATACATAATGTAACGTGCCATCCCTATCTGGGTGCCGCGTATCGATAAAAGCCGGCGATTCTGAGGGTTTCGCGTTCATTCGCCTGTGCTATTGTGGAGTGGGAGTCCGCTGTAGTTCCCTCGTGTTTCGATATTCCAAAATGGGTTCATACCGAAATCTTTGCAGAGTGTGTGTGTGACACATACCCTAATTTATTCAATCAGAAGACTGTTATAGTCAGAAGTGGATGAAGATCAACATAATTTTATTTCATTCCTTCCGAGGCGATAAAAGCATGGTAATAACTTTTTAAAATCCCGTTTAAAAGGGCAGCCAGAATGAATGAGCGAAATTTCAGGGTTTCCATTTCGATTCATTTTTCAATAATGAACCTTTGAATTGAGCAACAAAAAACGCAGCAAATTATTGCACACACTACTAAGTTGGAATCGATTGAAATGGATGAGAAGGAAACAGATTCGTGCGGTGAAGATGAGATTACGATGGGGAACAGCTCGGGTGAAGAAATCGTCGAATCGGAAGATTCGAGCCCTTCATCGTCAGTTGCGGAGACAGAAACAGACGAGGATGAAGAGAGTATGGAAGCACGTTACCAGCAGTACATGAAGCAAGATGAGGAACTCCACAGACTGAAAATGCAGGAAGTTGAAATAGGAATCGCTCTGGTGAAACAGCAGATCGCCCAAAGAACAGAGCTGTTTGAGCTGCAGCGAACAAGATTCGCTTTGGAGGATAAATACTTGAATATGAAGAAAAAATAATGATTTTCGTTTGCATTTCCGTTAAGCCAAAAATATACACAATTTCATAGTAGAAAAAAATTATTACACAAAGGTTTATTATTTTTATCGCTGGTCCTACGAAGGTTTTTGACGGGCGAACTTTACAGACAAATAATAGCTGGAATATTACTAGAATATAATAGCTAGATTTATACGCTACAATAATGTAATGTAATGGGTAACCCCATTTCCCCATCACTACGATTCGTTGATCAAGATCTTCGAATGAGGAATTTCACCATGTCGGAATTTCCTATTTTTGACCCCAAAATCGGATTCAACACCTCGAAAAACCTCTTACGGCAAACATTCAGCCCTTAATTCTTAATTTACGAATAAACAAAACAGTGTAGAAAATATGAACGTTTAAAAAAACCGGGAGGATGACGTCAACCTGGAATAGTTCATTTACGGCAGCTTGAAACGCTATGATCTTGAAATCTCAGATGCAACATTTCACAAAACCAGTAAAGATCGAAATCGAAAAACTGAAGAAAAATGTGGCAAAAGTGCCGCGTACGGCGGACCGCGTACGGCGGACGGCGGACGGACGGCCAAATTTTTATTCGATTTTTGGATTCTACGTACCTTGAAACGTAAACCATCAAATTTTGAGGGGTTGTTGAAATTTTTTTTTCTTGGTCGATTCCAAAGGTTCATTATTGAAAATAATAAACCAAAAATAGAAAAATCAAGATGGGGAAAATTAGGTTTCCCCTGTTTTTAGGACGTCCCACAGTAAGACTTGGGCGTCCTTATGCGATCGATCTGGGGTGAAGGAGGACAACACTCAACAGAAAAGAAGATAACCACACAGTAATCCGTTTTAGACCATTCTGAATCCAAATACGCGAAAAAAACAATAGGTGAATGTCTGTGTGTGTATGTGTGATAAAATCTTGTGTCGTCTGCCCAGGCCTTAGTTTTCAACCGATTTTCCTGGTTCTTTTTTTGTTCGACGCGAAAAACTATCTAGTTGTGCACTACGTCACCGGAATTTCGAATTTCGAATTTTGCCGGGAGGTTTAATGCTCGAAAACGTGCGTTTGCGGGCATAATCTTGTAAAATCTTCCCAGACCTCAATTTCCAACCGATTTGAGTGTTTCTTTTTTTTGTTCGACTCGGGAATCTTCCAAATTGCACGCTATTCCACCTGAGTATCAAAATTTGCATGTGGAGGGGCCGAGTAGAGGGATAATATTGAGAAAATATCCGATTTTTTAATGTTTCGGTTCCTTTATAGCTTACTAATTGTACGCAAGCTTTGAAACTCGAGTTCGCATGTTGGGTGTTGTAGATCATGGATTTCAAAATGCTCTTCAAATTTGAGGCTCCCATGCCGCTAGAAATGTTTTGGTGGATAAGGGTGAGGGGGGGGGGGTTGTTGTGGTGCCTAAAATACTTGATAAATTACATCGAATGAAAAAGTTTTTTCGCTTACCAACTAGTATTTATTGACCTAATGCTTATCCAATGGGACGTCCCCTGGAATGCATGTATTACTAAACAATATGTTTGTTTGATAACTTTCCTCTTAGATAACACGATTTCGACGTACCATCGGGCAACACTGGGTGGAGACGGCGATTCGAACAGCCAGTCAGCAAGCGTTTCCGCTTCACGTTGAAAAGGTCCGTTTTCCCGGTTATTTTTTGAAATCATACATATTGATTGTCTCCCTAAAATAACAGGAGACTTATTTTCCGAAATCAACCCGATTTTCATCTATCCCACACCATTAACTACTCAGGAAAAATGCAAACAGAATTTGGTGAAATTCCTCATTCTGCTGTGAGAACGGGCTGGCCTCCTTGCTTGTTGGCATTTTCGCCTTTTAAAAATTTTAACAAAGTACCGGTGAAGAACACTCTTTGGTATGCGCATGTTCTTACTCACTTTCCTGATTTCTTTTGAGGCACTGCACTGCGCGGTCCAGAAGTTCTTGAGATTACTTATTGTACTGGAACTGCAGAGACCTGAGATTACTTATTGTACTGGAACTGCAGAGACCTGAGATTACTTATTGTAGTGGACTTCGCCAGTGGGCTTGTTCACCCGCACCATTTTGGGACCTAGAAGATGAAAAAGACGGCGGGTTGTGAAGAATTGTCTAAATAATGCACAACGAATGCATAACTTTAGGATAAAACAAAGTTGACAGCGAATTCATGAGTGTCTCTATTGACCCCACATGAGTGACAAGAATTGAATAATTTCGATAAATACAAGATAAAAAATTATCAAACACAGATAGAATCAAAATTGTTGAAACGTTCTAAACCCAAAGAAATTGTTTATAAGGGAAAAATAATTTTACGCACCTGTTGCACGACACGGCGGATCCACCATGAAAAGTAGGACACCTTTGAATAAACAGCTGATAATGAGGTGATAGGGTTATCAGCGACTCCGTTCCCTCCTTGCACCGAGAAGAGATGTCTCACCTCATGATGTTGTTGCGAATGTATTGTTTTTCTGAGTGATTGGATGTGTGGTGGGATATTCTAGTCTCACTACAACGCCCTCCATGATTAAAAATAACACTTTCCTGGGGTCATGTCCCTATTCACCTCGCCTTCCCTATGATACCATTTATCTATATACCATCTGGTATACAGGGTGTAACACCTATACCTACACAGTCTAGGTGTTCCTGCCACAGTCTAGGGATTGTTACTACAGGTTATTTGTGACTTTTTTTGTCTCTTAAAATCCGACTTTTGCTTCCGAGTCTACCAAGGTAGCGGAAGCTTTGTTTCCACTTTTCACGGATGAATAAAAAAAGTTCTCCAAAATCAAAATTTTCACTCGCGTTTTGCGTTTTAGACCTTTCTGAACAATTTTGGTTCCGTGTCTGTCTGTCTGTGTGTCTGTCATGAATTCCTTGTAACGGGCATAACTATACGAAGTTATTGTCCGATTTCGATGAAATTTTCAGGGATTGTGCGAGTTGATGTGTAGACACTTCCCTATGAAAATCATCATCCCCGGACCGATAGAAGCGACTGCGCATGCGCAAACAAGAATTCCTTGTAACGGGCATAGCTTCTACATTTTCCATCCGATTTCAATGAAATTTTTAGGGATGTTGCAGATTAGTGTTTAAATGGTCCCCTGTGAAAATCATCACCTTCGATCTGATAGTAGCTACTGCGCATGCGCAAACGTGAATTTCCTCGTAACGGCCATAACTTCTACATTTTCCTTCCGGTTTCAATGAAATTTTCAGGGATGTTACAGATTAACTTGTTTTGATGTTTTGAGATTAACTACTATGCATCGGATCATCTATACAATCGGGTTATGGATACGAGGAAGCTATGTGCCACACCCACTTGGCAGACGTTTTTCATTTTTAAGATTGTTTTCGTGTTTTCGACCTTGCATCATTAAAATGTTATTAACTCCTTCAATATGCTAGATAAACTCAAATTTGACGATTCCATTGGGATGATCGTTCAAATTCCTATCTTCCTGATGGAAAATCAAAGTTTTTTGAATTGGCGAAACCGGTGAAAAATGAACTTGAAGAGAAAAAATGGCTAAATCTTTAAAATCTCAACTTTTTTAACCGCTCATAAGTCCCTGTTTTCCAGCGAGTAAATGATTGCCTTTAAGCCTAAAAGTTGACCCAAAAGCTCACCTTTTAAACGGTTTAGTCATTTTCATTTTTGAATAGGATTTTTAAAAAAAATTTGTGTTTGAACGCGGAAAAACGTGAATTATTTCAACGGCATTATTGGCTCCGGCTAAGGCGATTTGGGGGTTTCGCCGATGGGAGGCGGGCGGTGCAGGAACCAGCGAGACCTCTCAAAACCCTCAGATTGTCTAAGCCAGAGCGCCGATTCCGTTGAAAAAATTCACGTGTTCCCGCGTTCAAACACAAAGTTCTGTAAGAAATCCCACTTGAAAAATGAAAATAACTAAACCGTTGGAAAGGTGAGCTTGTGGGTCAACTTTTAGGCTTACAGTGAAGCATTTACTCGCTGGAAAGTAGGAACTTATGAGCGGTTGAAAAAGTTGAGATTTTAGAGATTTAACAATTTTTTCTCTTCAAGTTCATTTTTCACCCGTTTCGCCAATTTAAAAAACTTTGATTCTCCATCAGGAAGATAGGAAATTGAACGATCTTCCCTAAGAAATCGTCAAATTTGAGTTTATCTAGCATATTGAAGGAGTTAATAACATTTTAATGATACAAGGTCGAAAACACGAAAAAATATTAATAAATTGAAAAAGTCAGATTGTAAGGGGGTTAATGAAACAAAGTCAAGAGACAAAAAAAAGTCAAAAATTAGTTGTAGAATCAATCTCTAGGCTATGGCAGGAACATGTGTATTATACCCTGTTTATACCTAACTTTTGTATTTTCAAAATGAATTTTTTTTTTGATTTGTTAACTAATGTTTCTAGGAATTACATTGATACTATTGAATGATGGTATAGAAGTGATCAAGTTATCAAAACAACCAGAAAAAGAGAAACGGCGGTTTTACGTCCTAGGGACGTCTCTGTTCGTGAGGGAACCATTCGCGTCGCCCTGATTGAAAGTTAATCAAATTAAAATGAAATATTTTTCTTCTTTTTGAAGGACACCAAGCTGACTCAAAACCCCGTTCACTTCTCATAAGCCAGTTTTTCTCGTCTTCGTCTCGCATAAAAATACGAACTCCCGGAATCTACCTGCCTCCAATCCGGCGTTTTCATCCCTGCATACTCACACACGCATACTCACAAACATACGCAGCGTCGAGTGTTCGAGACCCGTCGAGTTCGAAGTAAGTGGCGTGTGAGTGCTCAGCCGAGCAATGGATAACAAGACCCTTGTCCGCCCAATTATTTACGAATATCCATTTTCTTATGCTTCTGGACTTCCAGTTAGTGCGTTGTTTACAGATCTTCAGTATACCTCTCGGTATAATGGCCCTTCACCCTGACCCTATTTGCCTTGAATTAGAGTCTAATGGCCGCTTCTCCTGCTCTTCCCATATTATACCTACCCTTCCTTGTGCTTCCCTTATACGAGAAAACGAGGGTAGTTCCTACTTATTTTAATAAAATATTCACTGGACCGCATAATTCCGGGATATGGCTCGCAGGGATTCTATATCCTCCCGTTAAGTATACCTTCTTGAACTTGGAAATAACTGTGTGTAAACGACCAATTATATCGTGAATATTATTTGGTTCATTACTTACACGAATTTCCTCATATTTCGTCTTATAAGTTTCCTCGTTAAGAAACATCAAACTCGACCGTAATTTTCCATTGGTGCATAGTTATCACAACGCTATTCTATTGATTTAGTAGGTGGTTGATTTACCATCACGATTATTCCACGATAATCGAACTGTTGAACACTACAACTAACAAGATAAAAGTTGGTTTCAAAATGTTGGTATTCTAATGGCCTTTGAAATGGGCAACTTTATATTCTCAAAATCCCATCCCTCCTTATGAGGGAAGTTAATTAAATCAGCATTCACTCGAGAAAATTACTAAAGCTAAAAGCTATTCGGGTATTCCTGAGTTCCCTTAAGAGACCGTAAATACGGAACTCAGGATACGACAGACAAGAGACGACGGATCGGTAGGGGAGGAAACCAACCTCTCGGATAGATTGTCCCACAGAACAACCTATTAGTGATTACATTTGACCTCCCTCGCTAAAACAGGGAGACCCCTCTCTCATATCATTTGTGGGCCTCGTGAATAATTCCCGAAGTGTCTCCGCACTTGGGAGAATAAGTGGTTTTCTTCCCTGGGACGATGGAACAGAGGAGGGCGAGAGGTCGCCAGAAAAGTTGACAAGGTCATATTTCAAGGAGGGGTTCTTCCCCTTATCACTTAACATCATGACTCGATAAATACTTTATTCCTTCTGTCCCCAACTTAACCTCACTTCTCGGCAATTCTTTCATGCACGCCTCTCCTACCACAACGCACAGTACACCTCGGCACTCAAGAAATCTTACAGTTGAGCAAAAACGAGTGCCAAGTTGGTAGGGCAGTACGGTTTCGCCATTGCACATGTACAGGGTGTCCCATGCTAAGCTCCTTATTACTTCAGGAGCCGTTTATACAACTTATTCAAGTAAGAAAGTGTCCTATCTCTTTTTTTTTACTCCACTGAGCTATCAGGGTATTTTTGGAGGTACTCAAATATGGTCAAGAGTTGTCGGCTACGAAAATAACAATATTTACGGACAACAAAAGCTTCATATTAAAAGTGAAAAACTTCGAAGTCAAACCAACAACTAATCACCTGACCCTTAGTATCCGGGAAATGCTGCATTCAATGGTGGCAACTGGGAAGAAGGTATGCCTGGTGTGGAAAGGGCACTCAGAAATTCAAGGCAACGAAAGGGCAGATGCTATGGCAAAAGAAGCAGCTCTCCTAGCCACTCCATCCACGATATCGCTTCCACCAAGAGATATGAGTAGCCCTACCAAACAGTTGTTGAAGGAGAAATGGAAAATAAAGTACATCTTACGGCATCCAGCAGGGGAAAGGTTCAAGTTTATCCAACTACTCTTTCATTCAAAGGACATGGTTAGGTCTATATGTCGAATGCGGATACACAAAGTGGTCACGCGATGTGCGGATACACAAAGTGGAAAATAAGCATATCTACAGTGTGAGAGATATTCAGCCAAAGTCATCATGGTATGATGGAGGTCGCAATAAGAAGAAATCTCATGTACGTCCAGATCTCCTCAGGGATACACTATTTACTGAAATAGAGTTGGAAATATTCAACAAAATATTACCTACATATTATTATAATATTAGGTATATAATATCATAATTATATTTTATTATATTATTAATAATTTTTCATTACATGTTATTTTATTTTTTATTAAAATTTATTATTTTTTTTTGTTTTTTGGCATATTTTTATTCAATAAGTATTTTTTTAAATAATTTGTTATTTTATTTATTAATTTTTTTCATAGTTTTGTTGGAGAGTAGCGACGCCTCCCACAGGCCTAGTTCGCGGAGAAGTTTGCGGAACTGCTACAAGACGAGATTGTGTGCATTTAAAATTATACGTCTAAAACTAACATTATGGCTGTATGGGCAACCAATTCCTTATAAAAATTATTATTAAAAAAAAAAACAAAAAAAAACGCTGCAAATCATTGCCCAAAGGTTTATTATTTTCCTTATAGATCACCCTTCTGTATAGAAACCACCCTACCAACCATAGATACATAATACATACCTACTAGGGCATTTTTGAAAATTTCAACCCCAACCACCAACCAAATGGAAATGAAGGGTTCATTTCCAGTTCAAAGGACCAAAAAACCCCGATATTATCCCCTAATTAGCGGAGTAAAATAATAACTCAAACCATTGAAAAGCTTAAATCAACCAAGAACAAACGATTAACCCTTCCCCCCCTCAAAATTTGTTGGTTTATATTTCATGGTACGTAGAGTACGAAAATAGAATACAAATGCTGCCGTCCGTCACGAAACACTTTCCTTTGTTATCATGAATCGATTTAGATGAAACTTAGTATATGGGTTAGTTGCGCCCCAATGCTTTTGGTTGACGTCACGAACGTCTAAACCACACCAGCAGCATCAGTTTATGTCGATACCTCAAAGCACAAAGGCGCTATGTCCAAAAACAGAGTTTTCAGAAAAAACACAAAAGGAGTTTTCACCAGTGCACAATTCAGAAAATGATGGCTTACTACACTAAACTCTTTAATATCTTCAACAAATGTTTAAGCTATAATCGTCAACAAGGTCAATAACAGTTCTGTTGAATTTGAGTTTTTCTAAAATTAGAAAAAAAAAATTGGAAGATGGATGGACGTAGCGCTTTTGTGCTTTAAGGTATCGATGTATCCTCCGCTAGGAATAGTAAGCGTTTTTTCCTTGAATCACATGAGATAAGCTCAGGTAGGGACCTATTTTGAAAAAGCTCAAGGTGATGTGAAGCAGCTGATTGAAGGGGAAAACGCTTTACTATCCCTAGCAGAACATGGATGAACTATTGCTGCCGGTGTGGTTTAGACGTTTGAATTAATGTCAGTCATTTCTAAGGGCTGACATTTTCAAAACGGCCAAGCTCAAAAAATGTTGATGCGAAGACACTGTTTTTTCATCAGTTTAAAATAGTATTGAATTTTAAGAATCGAATGAGACCACTCAAAGCTCTGTAGGACCAATCGTTCGCTCCCTATAAGAACTTGAGGGTTGGGCTTGCGATAAGTCAGAAACACGAGCGTGAAACACGTTCTTAGCAACCAGTAAGAAAATTTCCTAATGAAGCCACCCACAACTCTATTTTCTTCGAATTGAGTGTGATGCCTTTATGGCAAAGCTGTGTTCTTTGCAAGCGAGTGATCTATCTACAACAAAGAACTGAGTACATTCAAAGAAACTAACAACGATTGCATTTGGTCAGCTAAAATTTGAATGGATATCAGGCCTTTTCAGAGATTCAAACTCGCAACACTTTTGCGAACACAAAAATTTTGTGTTTCTCAAACATTTAATGTTTGAGCCCAACAAAGAAACCCACTGAAGAATCAGATCAACACTCTCGTCGAGAAGAAATTGTCCTAACAAGACAGCGGATAGGCCATACGAGACTTACCCATGTGTGGTGAACTTAAATATTCTTACTATAAGAATTAGGTTTCCGTGAATCTCGTACGAACAATGAATCTTTTATTCAAGAAAAATTAAAATATTAAATAATCACATGGTTGAACTGAAGATAATAATTTTGATTGCCAATAATTTTCTATGTTTGGAATCTGAAGGTAATAATTAAGTCCGTCGAAATCAGAAACAAATAAATAAATTTCGCTTTCGCGACACCATGGTTATCTCATAGAACCTCAACCACGACCACCTTCACCTGTTTGCAAGTCATACCGATGATCTACCATCTGCTTGTTGAATGCCCAGTGTTCCTCTCTATCTCGACCATTCCAAGAAAAATCAAGGAACTTTTGGACAACAACTCAAGAACCCAAGATGACTTCTTCAATACCTTGAAGTCACTGTCTATTTTCTACGAAATATGAAGAATTTTTGGTTTATAATACATTGGTATTTCGTTGTTCGTTTAGCGCCCTTAAACTGCGTTGTCGAATGTGCCAAAAAAAAAAACACTATCGTTTTCGATTTATTGTAAATTCAATACTTAAGACCCAATTTTGTTTAAATTAGATTTTGGATTCTACGTACCTTGAACGTAAACCGTCAAATTCTAAAGGTTCTTTATTGGGGGGAAAAAACGCTGCAAATTATTACACAAAGGTTTATTATTTTTCTATATAGATCACTCGTCTGCAAAGAACAACCCTTAAATTCTCGTAAGGAACAAACGGTTTGTCCTACAGAGCTCCGCGTGGTCTCAAAAAATTCTAAAAATTCTATACTATCTTAAATTGATGGAAAAACAGTACCTTTATATCAAAACGTTTTGAGTTAGGGCGTTTTCAAAATTTCAACCCTTATTTTTCAACCCTCAGAAGTGGCCTACATCAACCAAAATCTTCGGGGCACAACTAGACCCCAAATGGAGCCTACATACCAAATTTCATCCAAATCGGTCAATGATAAGTGGGGAAATCGCCGCGTATGGCGGACGGACGGCCAAATTTTTATTCAATTTTTGGATTCTACGTACCTTGAAACGTAAACCAACAAATTTTGAGGGGTGTTAAAAAAAATTCTTGGTCGATTCCTAAGGTTCATTATTGAAAATAATAAACCAAAATAAAAATAACCAAAAGATGTATCATTCACTACAAAATGCTACAAAGTCATGAGAGATCATCACCGCAAGGACAATCACGTTCAAAAAAAAAAAAAAGAAGTACCTATGTTCACACGTTTCAGAACAATTTTTCAGACACAAACATTTCTCAAAAAAAATTACATCGATTTCCGTCATTACGAATTTATTGATCAACACGATGATCCCCTTTGCCTTCGACGCTTTCCCAAAACTCCTCCCTCTGTTCTATCAAGTAGAAATGAAAGTAAATGACTACTAAGAAGTACAACATGGATAGAGCCACAATAATTAAAGTGCGAATCCCTTCTTCCATGTATCGTTTCAATGATTTCAATAGCATCTTGGATCTTTTCTCCGTAGATGTTTCTTCGGCATCCTCTGCACCTTGCACCTCTTCAAATCTGTAAACCTGTACATAACGATCGTGTTTTTCAAAACTGAGGATCGGGCTCGCAAACTCGTTTCTGCCCTCTTTTTCATTTTTTGGTGGAGGATCCGACCAAGGATATGCGAATTCTGTATCAACCTTCTCCCTTGCGGCTTCCATTATGCTATCAACCGTTTCAAAAATCTGCCGCAAATCACGTAAGCTCACCATTGAAAATTCGTGGAGCTCCTCAGTTTCTCGCCTGTCTCCATTGCTATTGTTTGAGTGATCATAATATTCCAGAGATGCATTCTCGGGTACGATGTCGATTCCTGTATCGTAACTGTTTTTTTGGTCTCGAGTCTCCTCAAGTTCGTAAGTCCCGTTGGTTTGTTTTCCTTTTTTACAGAGCAAACGATCGAATTGTGCAGGAGTTGATTGTGCTGGTGGCACACCGGGCAGTGCCCAACGTGAATTATTACTTTGGTCGTTGCTGGTTTTCATTCCGACAGACGGAGAAAGTGGTGGTCGTCGATCGTCAAAGTTTTCGACAACCGTTGGGGTTTGGAGAATCCTGGATCTTTTTGTACCCTTGACAAATACTTCACTAGATTCTGTACGGAGCTGGTTGTCTGACGAAATAGAAGTTCCTCATAAGTGTACCTTTTCTTTATATGAACCCGTTTTTTTTTAAAAGGGGTCATATGTCATTTGTGAAACTTTCGGAAAAACGCAAAAAACTGTCCCAAGTCGTCGAAACGATCAAAACATCCCATTTTTTGAAATATTCCAATACAGTTAAATACTCTACAATCCTCCAGAATGTTTCAGATTTTTTCAGCAAGTATCAGTGTATTCAGTGTATCAAATTGCAATTTGAAATGCTCTCACATACCCCTTTTAAAAAAAATCGATTTTTCAGGACTGAAATCATTGAAATAAACAGTTTTATTCATTGAATGAAACATATTTTGATGAAAATATGTACATAAAACATCATAACATAAAAGATGTATATGATCAGTTTATTCAAAATTAAAATCCAATCAACCAAAATCAAAATTTTCACTCGCGTCTTACGTTTCAGACCTTCTTGAACAATTTTGGTTCCGTGTTTATCTATCTGTCTGTCATGAAATCCTTTCCACAGCCATAACTTCTACATTGCTCATCCGATTTTGATGAAATTTTCAGGGATTGTGCGGGTGGGAGTGTAGATGTCCCCTATGAAAATCACTACCCCAGGACTGATAGTAGCCGCTGCGCATGCGCCTTGCCACGGCCATAACTTCTATATTTCCCATCTGATTTGGATACAATTTTCAGGAATTATGCGAGTTGTGATGATGATGGTCCCCTATGACAATCAAGGCCCCCAAATTGAAAGTCTCTTATGCGCATGCGTAAACGTGAAATCCTTGTAACAGCCATAACTTCTACATTTTGCAACAGTATTCAGATATTGTGAAGGTTGACGTGTAGATGGCTCACATAGCCCCTTTAAAAAGACATCGGAAATTTCAACCTGTTTTTTCTGTGGGAAGCGTCAATGATACGAAGTTCCTTTTAATTGCAATCGATGCAATCAAGTATGGAGACCCAAAAAATAAAAAAAAGTGAAATGGCCTAAATTGTCACATAGCCCCTTTAAAAAAACGGGTTCAAATGTAAAACACTACCAACCGAAAAAAGTTTGTAAGTGGGTGTGGCACATGGCCTCCTCGTCATTTTAACCATTTTAAACATTGTTGAAAATATTTACAAAACATCATGGTTCAATTGGGTGGAGTTATAGAGCAGGAACCTTCTCTCTCTGTAATATGGGCACCAATGAGGACAACATCCATTTTCTGCGAGTTTCAATTTTTTAAAATCCATTTTCGGGTTTATTTTTTGGGAGCGGGTCAGGTGGACACTCAAAGCATCATTCGACTGCTGAATAGTGGAAGTTGTTGGTTAAAAGTAGCCCAGTTTGGCCAAACATGTAGGATATATCGAACAAAAACTCATAAAAGAGTTCAACTGGGATTAGCATTAAGTAGGTAAAGTAATGTTATTATTAGTTTATTTGAAATTTAGTACCAAACTGGCTCAAAATAGAACGACCACAAAAAAAATTCTCCATGCCTATCATGTTTTTATTTTGTTATACCTGTTTTTTGTATCCTATTATTTTTTTGTCAATAAACATGACATTGTTTTCTTCTTCTTCTATAGAGTAGGGTAGAAGTTAACGAATTCGGGTGGAACATGTGGAATTTATGCTCTTTTCAAAGATTACATGAAATACAGACGGACAAACACGGAACTAAAATTGTCCAAAAAGCCCTAACACAAAACGAGAGTGGACATTGTTTTTAAATAACACCTTCTTTTCATAGTTGAAAAGTAGAAACAATCTTTCCGCTACTAAGTTTGGTAGACTCGGAAGCAAAAAGAGAACTAATTACATGATTAAATGTGAACCTCAAATACTTGAGAAATTCAAATTTGGTGTAACTGAAGCTGGGTTCACATAGGTGCGTGAAGTCCGTAATGCGTAATGCGCAAAAAGAGAAGTAGGGGTGTTCCGTAATGCAGAAAGTGCGTAATGCAGATAAGAGCGTTTACATGGCTGAATGATTACGCGATTACGCAGAAGCGCGCAGTACGTTCTGCGCAGAATTGTTTCCAAACCAAAAAATGATTCTGGTTGTTTTGTCAATAAACGAGACTGAGTCAATAAGCTTTCTGTGAACAAATGACGAGAGTTTGTTACGAAGTTTACCGAAGTTCGTCGAAGTTCATCCATAATGCGTAAAATATCCAATTTTTCAAAACGATGTACTCAGCTCCAAAAGTCGACATCCGCAAAGATCAGTCCCGCCCCCTCGATTGGCTCCAGCCAATAGCATCCAATTACGCACTACGGATTACGGACATTACACACCTATGTGAACCAAGCTTGACAATAAACTTTTGCAAAGTTGGGTGGAAAATGAAGCTTCCTCACAAATAATAACACATGGAAATATTGAAAGAGCAAAAAGGATCGTGTGACTTCTGAGGAAGTTGAACTCTCTCTATTAACCTTTGGAATCGACCAAGAAAAAAAATGTTTTAACCCCCCCTCAAAATTTGTTGGTTTACGTTTCAAGGTACGTAGAATCTAAAAATTGAATAAAAATGTGGCCGTCCGTCCGCCGTCCGCGGCACTTTCCCCACTTAGCATTGACCGATTTTGATTAAATTTGGTATGTAGCCACCATTTGGGGTCTGGTTGTGCCCCGAAGATTTTCGTTGTTGTCGGTCACTTCTGAGGGTTGAAAAATAAGGTTTGAAATTTTGAAAACGCCCTAACTCAAAAAACTTTGCCTTATAGGTATTGTTTTCGCATCAACTTAAGATAGTGTTGAATTTTTAGAAATTTTTGAGACCACGCGGAGCCTTGTAGGACAAACCGTTCGTTCCCTACAAGAATTTAAGGGTTGGGCTTACGACGAATCAGAAACCCGAGTGTGAATCGCAAAAGAGGCCGAATCTCCGTTCATATGTTAGCTGACCGAAATACGATCGATGTTTTTCCTCATGTTGGATGGTGTGCAGACGAGTGATCAATGTAGAAAAATAATAAATCATTGTGTAATAATTTGCAGCGCTTCTACAATTACACGTGGATGTAGCAAACAAATTAGTGACACTGGAATGAATGAGCATGTATATTATGAAGAAGCATGATTCTAACTGGATACACTTCAAGGTATTGAAGAGGTCCATATTTATCCCCGAGATCAAATCCTCAATCAATCTTGAATCAATGGATCCTTCATGGTCAAATTTGGGAGAGGGTTTACGACGGTACTGATGAAAAGAGGGCTTGGGGAGGGAATCAGATATTTAAATATCTGAAGGAATATTTTGGAGCAAACTAAACTATCTTCCCATTTTATAATATTTTAATGATAATGATTAATTTGTATTAATCTATAGATACCATATCAGATTTAATATACCTGGATATTAAAATATCTGATGGCATATTTTGGAGCAGACTAAACATGGAATTCATAATTCAACAATAATTGGAGAGTGGTTCAGCCAGTATAGAATTTAAAAAAAAAATCGTTTATGACAATGGACCAACTTGAGCATATGTCAAGTCTATTTATAAAAAGAATGGAGTAAAGCATATAAATACGACCACAAATCATACTAAAAATAATACACAAGTTGAAGGATCAATAAAAACACTGAAAATACGATAAATTGCATCGAGAAAAGAAATAAAGGAACCAACTATAACCCTCAATATGTCCTGGTCAGTTACAAAAATTCACCACACTAGACCACAGGTTGAGCCCCAGTAAAAACATTCTAATGGCAAAAAGGTCTGGATGGAAGCAAATATTCTTCAAGAGGAAGCGTAAAGACCAATAAGTGGGTCACCGTTGTCTACTGCCGAATTGCAAGCCTCGTTCACTAATGGTTGTAATAACTGTCAGATTCCACAATGGAAGTACCTGTTGAATGATAATGGCTGGATGATACGGGTGTTGGAAGGGGAGCCTGGCAGTTGTGAATCTCACTCGCTGAGGGCTTCGTGAAGTTGCGTTGTGCTCGACCAGGATCTTCGCAAAGTTCGTGAAGTGCTCTTGTGAGGTACTGGCAAGAGAATGAACGCTTAAAGTTGAATTTCCCCAACGAGCGTTGATCTGCAGAAGATCTGTTATTTCGACAGTGTTCGTCAATGAACGAATCAGTGATGCTCTCGTAGTTGGTGAAGTTAGTCAGACGAGACGAGGACTTCATTGCAAAACGTAGCACACTTTATGTAACGTACCTACGTGCAACGTACTGATCGTTCCAAATAAACTATTCAGATTTCCTATTGCTCGATTTTAAACAACATGGGAAAAGGAAATGATATTCAATATCGATGTTTCTCTACAAAGATTGAGCGCAAGTTCGGGTCAAAGTTGTCCTTAGTTACAACGCATCGCTGGTTGTCAAATAGAATCGACAATGTTGTCAAGGCAGGATTATCACAACAAAGGTTTTCAGTGTTTTCATGACTTCCATCAACTTCCATAAACATTTTTGGTTTATTATTTTCAATAATAAGCCTTTGGAATCGAGCAAGAAAAAAAATGTTTAACCCCCCCTCAAAATTTGATGTTTTACGTTTCAAGGTACGTAGAATACGAAAATCGAATAAAAAAATTTCCGTCCGTCCGCCGTACGCCGTACGCGGCACTTTTCTTAGCAACACTGGACCGATTTGGTTCAAATTTGGTATATGGGCTCCATTTGGGGTCTAGTTGTGCCGCGAAGCTTTTGGTTGATGTAGGTCACTTCTAAGGGGTGAAAATTAAGGGTGGAAATTTTCGAGAGTGCCCTAGCTCGAAAACTCTCGAAATAAAGGTATCGTTTTCTCACCAATTTTAAATAGTATTGAATTTTTATAAATTTTTGAGACCACCCGGAGCTCTGTAGGACAAACCGTTCGGTCCCTATGAGTACTTGAAGGTTTTCCTTCGATAACACAGAATCATGAGTGTGAATCGCAAAAGAGGTCTAATCTCCATTCAAATTTTATCGGACTAAAATGCGATCGCTGTTCATTTCTTCGATTTCTATACAGTTTTGCCTTCTGCGTAACCAGTAATCAAATTTCCATATGAAGCTTTCTATTTTTCCAATCGAGTGTGAAGCGTTTAGTTCTTTCTAATAAACTTGATTGTGAAGGTGTGAAGCCAGTATGGTGTGGTAGGTAGTACCTAGCTGGTAGGTAAAAAAAAAGTTGGTAGGTAAAAAAAATGTTGGTGGGTAAAAAACGCTGCAAATCATTGCTCAAAGGCTTCTTCACTCTACAGATCACTGATCAGCTGAGTGAGCTCCGAAGCCATTTTCAATCCTATTGAATGGAAGTGCTCTCCCAGGCGTCTCCAGCATTCGAGGAGATCTTCTTCACTCCTCAGATCACTGATCAGCTGAGTGAGCTCCAAAGCCATTTTCAATCCTATTGAATGGAAGTGCTCTTCCAGGCGTCTCCAGTATTCGAGGAGATCTTCTTCACTCCTCAGATCACTGATCAGCTGAGTGAGCTCCGAAGCCATTTTCAATCCTATTGAATGGAAGTGCTCTTCCAGGCGTCTCCAGCATTCGAGGAGATCTTCTTCACTCTTCAGATCACTGATCAGCTGAGTGAGCTCCGGCCATTTTCAATCCTATTGAACGCAGGAAGATGAAATTTGAGAGGGAAGGTCAAGGGAGAATACAGATGGTAGCAGGTGCTATTCATGGAGAACCAGTAATCAAAACAGAAGGGTGATCTATACAGAAAATAATAAACCTTTGAGCAATGATTTGCAGCGTTTTTGTACAAGTCGTATTTTTCCCGTTCTATACACATGATAACTTTCAACGTGGTCTAACACAAATTATTAGGAGAGTTTGCGCATGCGCAGCAGCTAATATCAGTCCGGTGGCGATGATTTTCATAAGGGGTCATCTACATATCAATCCGCATAATCTCTGAAAATTTCATCGACCTCGGACAATAATTCCGTATTGTTTGGCCCGTTGCAAGGATTTCATGACAGACACACAGACAGACTTGAAACCAAAAGTATTCAAAACCCGATTGTATAGATGATCCGAAGCGTTCTAGCTATTCACTCGTGGGTGACCATCGACACGCGAACCCGCACAATCCCTGAAAATTTCATCAAAATTGGACATTAACGTCGTATAGTTTTGCCCTTGACAAAAAATGGGGTATTTCAGTCAATTAACAAAGAATGTGTTTTTGCGATGACCTACCGAAAAAAAATCGTCACGAAAAAGCGACAGAAAAAACCGTTACGCGCCTTTTATAATGATTTTCACGTGCAACCAAGCCGTTGGTAAGGAAATAGAACTCCCGCAGTGTTCATTGCACAGAAATTGTTCACCGTTCGTTGGAAAGCTCTCAATTTATATAGTATTTTTCTTGTAGTTACATATTTATTTATATAACATTTATAGGGTTTTAGACCAAATTAAATGTCTAACAATTATTTATTTTATTATTGCCAAAGACTCCACATTTATTATTGTTGTTTTTTATTTAACGGATGACTAGCATCGCAAAAACACATTCTGTGTTCCTATGATTTCATACAGAGTATGGAAAAAGAAATAAACCGGGGGGTGCAGGGGGGCGGAGCCCCCCGCCGAGGCGCAAAGCGCCGAGTTTTTTTAATTTTTTTTTCAAAAGAGTATGGCTCAGGAATAATGGTAATCGGGTCTGTTCGTGGAGAAAATGTTTTTAAAAAATCAGAGAAGCTAAGGAAAGTTGAAGATTTGAATGTCGTGACGTAGCTAGCCAATCGTGACGTAGCTAGCCAACTGTCTTTGAAAAACGCTGCAAATTATCACACAATGGTTTATTATTTTTCTATATAGATCACTCGTCTACAAAATCACCAACCATCCAATATGAAGAGATGAAAAAAAATTTTTTTAAAAAATCAAAGTCACCAACCATCGATCGGATTTCGGTTTGAACGGAGATTATAGGCCTCTTTTGCGATTCACACTTGTGTTTTGATTTATATATTTATATATTTCAATATAAACCCTTCAATTTTCGTAGGGAGCGAACGGTTAGTCCTACAGAGCTCCGCGTGGTCTCAAAAAATTCTAAAAATTCTATACAATCTTAAATTGAAGGAAAAACAATACCTTTATATCAAAATTTTTTGAGTTTGGGCGTTTTCAAAATTTCAAAATTGATTTTGGAACCCTTAGAAGTGACCTACATCAACCAAAAGCTTCGGGGCACAACTAGACCCCAAATGGAGCCTACATTTTGGATTCTACGTACCTTGAAACGTAAACCATCAAATTTTGAGGGGGTGTTAAAATTTTTTTTTCCTGGTCGATTCCAAAGATTCATTATTGAAAATAATAAACCAAAATCCATGCACAGAAACCCTCGGAGAACCTCTTGGATACTACAAAATACTACTCACACACGCGCGCGGCGTAGTCCTTGCCTAGTGTGTGTGCATTTATAGCGGCCCGCCTTTTGGTTTATTATTTACAATAATGAACCTTTGGAATCGACCAAGAAAAAAAAATTTAACACCCCTCAAAATTTGATGGTTTACGTTTCAAGATACGTAGAATCCAAAAATCGAATAAAAATTTGGCCGTCCGTCCGCCGTACGCGGCACTTTCGCCACTTAGCATTGACCGATTTTGATGAAATTTGGTATGTAGGCTCCATTTGGGGTCTAGTTGTGCCCCGAAGCTTTTGGTTGATGTAGGTCACTCCTAAGGGTTCCAAAATCAATTTTGAAATTTTGAAAACGCCCTAACTCAAAAAATTTCGATATAAAGGTATTGTTTTTCCTTCAATTTAAGATTCTATGGAATTTTTAGAATTTTTTGAGACCACGCGGAGCTCTGTAGGACAAATCGTTCGCTCCCTACGAAAATGTAAGGTTTTATATTGAAATATATATATATATATAAATCAAAACACGACTGTGAATCGCAAAAGAGGCCTAATCTCCGTTCAAATTTTAGCTGACCAAAATGCGATCGATGGTTGGTGATTTTATGGTGAGAGTAAAATACTGGCAGAGACTTGCAATCAGAGCGAGGGGACCGTGCCAGAGAGCTGTGAAATTCAACGTGGAAAGGCTGAAGGTGGAGACTGTCAAGGAGCAGTACCAGGCAGTGGTCACAGAGAAATTGCATGCAAGTGGCAATGCCCAGGACGTTGAAAGCCAATGGTCACGTATCAAAAACGCAGTCAGGGCAGCAGCTGAACAAGTCCTTGGAACAATGGGCCCTCCAGGACGGAATAAGTGGTTTGATGAGGATTGCGAGCGAGCCATCAAGGAAAGAAATGAGGCAAGGGAAAGGTTGCTCCAGAGAAAGACCCGGGCAACAACGATTCTCTACCAGCAGAAGAGAGCAATTGTCAAGAGAGTTTGCAGGCGAAAGAAGAGGCTCTTTGAAGCAGCAAAGCTCGAGAGGCTGACAAGAGACTACCATGGCGGTCAATCCAGACGCTTTTTCCGGGGCATCCGCAATGTGAGTGAAGGCTATAAGCCTCGCATGGAGTTCCTGAAAGATCTCCGGGGTAATCTCCTCAGTGACAAGGAAGAAATTAAAGCCGAATGGGTAAGACATTTCACTGAGCTCCTCAACAGAGAGGAGATGGATTGGGAGGTAAGGAACCGCTTGGCACTCAACAGTGCCCTGCTCGAGGATGGAAGGAATGACAGTGATGATGAAGAGGTACCCCCAAATGTGGAGGAGCTGATGGACATCATCAACAGTCTCAAAAATAATAAGGCGCCAGGAGTGGATGGGATAGCAGCGGAGATGCTGAAACAAGTCGGAGAACAATTGACTGGAGAGCCGGCACGTTTGGTCTACGACATTTGGACGGAAGAACGAATGCCCTCTGAATGGAGTGTGGCTGTTATCTGTCCTATAAACAAGAAGGGTGATAAGCTCGTGTGTGAAAACTACAGAGGCATTGCCCTTCTGTGTGTTGCATACAAAGTACTATCTATAGCCATAAGTCGCCGCCTGCAGCAATATGCTGACCGCATAATTGGGGAGTACCAGTGTGGTTTCCGAGCGGGGAGATCTACAACAGATCACATCTTCTCCTTGAGGCAAATATTGGAAAAAGCTTATGAACACGATGTAACCCTTCATCATCTTTTCATTGATGCAAAGCAGGCGTATGACACTGTAAGTCGAACTGCACTGCTGAAGGATCTTTTAGACTTCGGGGTCCCAGGGAGGTTGGTGAGGCTGGTCCGTATGACGCTGGAGGGCTCGAGGTGCGCAGTGAAGGTGCAGGGGGAGACCACAGAAAGCTTCGAGGTTCATAATGGGTTGAGACAGGGGGATCCAGAAGCGCCGGGTTTGTTTAACCTCTGTCTTGAAGGAGCAATACGTGCCATACGTACAAACCCTGGAGGAACGATATACCATCGAATGACACAACACTTGGCATATGCTGACGATGTTGAGATTGTGGCTAGGTCAATTGCTGCACTATCTGGTGCGTTCCAAGAGTTTGAGGGAGCAGCAAAAGAAAGAGGGCTCAGGGTTAATGACCAAAAGACCATTTATATGAAAACGTCAAGAGCCCAGCCTACCCAACGCCCTGAGTCCATTGAAATGGTCGGCTACAATTTCCCAGTTCGCCCTCTGTTCAAGTACCTTGGTTCGATAGTGACAGACAATAACGACATTTCTGAGGAAATAAAGGCCCGGATGGAAGCAGGAAACCGATGCTTTTGGTCACTCAGCAAGGTGCTCAGGTTCAAGGCTCTCCCAAGAAAAGCAAAGCTGAAGGTGTATAAGACCATGATTCGGCCTGTGGTAACATATGGCTCTGAATCGTGGGTCCTCACACAGGAATGGGAACAAAAGCTCCGGGTTTGGGAACGGAAAGTCCTGAGGCGCATATTTGGGCCAATCTTTGACCCGGACGATATGCGCTGGAGGATTCGGAAAAACGAGGAGCTTCGGGAGCTTTACAATGAGCCTGACATTGTAACCTTCATCAAAAAGGGCCGACTGCGCTGGATCGGGCACGTGGAACGAATGGATTCGACCCGCGTCCCTAGGAAGCTGCTCTATGGGAAGCTGGGTGGCAGCAGAAGAAGAGGCAGGCCGCGCACTAGATGGGTCGATGACGTCGAGGCCGATATCACATCGCTCGGCGTTCGACGGTGGCGGACCGCAGCACTGGACAGAGATGTATGGAGAGGTATTGTTGAGGAGGCCCAGGTTCTCTAGAGAACTGTAGCGCCACGGAAAGGAAAAGGAAGTTGGTGATTTTAATTTTTTTTAATTCAAAAAAAAAATTTTTTTTTTTTATTTTTTTTTTCTTTTTTTCTTCATATTGGATGGTTGGTGATTTTGTAGACGAGTGATCTATATAAAAATAATAAACCGTTGTGTAATGATTTGCAGCGTTTTTATTTTCGTTATTTTATATATATATTTTTTTTTTTTATTATTTTTTTTATTTATTTTTTTATATTGGATGGTTGGTGATTTTGTAGACGAGTGATCTATATAGAAAAATAATAAACCATTGTGTAATAATTTGCAGCGTTTTTCAAACGTGTGATCTCTTTAATTAATTTTTCTACCTCATGCTATAGTATCATTGGGCTTAAAGTTGTAGTATATAGGTTTTCAAGGGTGCTGAATCCAAATTTGAGGTCAAAAACCTGAATTTCCGACCCACCGAAATACCCCATTCCTGACAGAAGCACAGACAAATTTTTGAAATTTGGAACCCCTTAGGGTTGTCCAAAATTCCTAGCTTACGAACTCGTCTTATCGTTTGTTAATATGAACATTTTAGCAATATTTGAAAATTTTTCGAATGACCCACACGCATACCTAAGGTACCGAAAGGCACCTCGCTTACTAAATATGCGGCCAACATTTTAAATTGTAAAGCACTTTTATCCGGGGTGGGGACAATCAGCCTCTGTGCTATTCTAACCAAATTAAAAAATATGAAAAATCGTAAGTGATTATTAGATAGATAGATAGATATGTTTATTTTCGCCATTTTGTACACTTTTACAATAATATAAATGCATGAAGGGATGCAATTTGCTCAGATTTCCTACCCGACATTAGGCTTGGCCCGTGTTGTAGGGTAGGATCTTTGCAAAATCGCTCCATATCGGTAAATAAATTGATGTCTACTATACAATTACAGTAATAAGTAAATTAATAAACAATACATGATTGGACAGAATTAAGGACGCATTTTGATAATCTCCAACATATACTAACTTACTTTAATATTCTCTAACTTTAATAATCTCTAAACTTAAATATTCTCCTATACATATATACTGTTTAATAGCCTTTCGCATCTAAAGCCCCCTTCTGTAACTAGCCAACTTAACACTTGCTTTTTGTATTTCGGTCTAGTAAACTTCTGGGGACTTTTCATGCTACAAACAATTTCTCGGTGTAACAAATGTAGAATGAAGATCGGGCTGTGCGTTGTCAGAGTCAGTCTAGGTCTAGGGCCAATTACATTCCCTGCGGCGGCATATCTAGTATCGTATTTCGGATCCCTTCGAGAAACTTCAATTATGTTGGGTGAAAATTATTGTGATGAAAATGAAGTAGCCTCTCAAACAATCAAAACGACTGAATAAAATCTTGCTGGCTGTTCTTTTTATTTTATTTTTCTCATTTGCTCATTTATTCATTATCCCTATATTTTATGCTTTTTATATATAAATTTTCTCGATTCGTATTTCACAATGTCAAAAATGAAACATTTACGTTATTGAAGTTCACGTGGGTAGTGAACTCCGAAATGTTGAAAAATTCGTGTACAAGTAGTTAGGTATTATTTTCCTCCTCCAGGGGTAGATAGACTGGATAATATTTGTCGATTTCCAACAAGTATGACAGGCAAACTGATACCATACTTCTTTTAAATTTGCAAAGTAACGTTGAATACTGAGGTGATGAATGACCGTGGCAGTATCGCATCAAGCACCCAACTGTTTCTTGAGTAGGGAGGAAGCGAGGAGAGTCTTCATTCGCCATGTAGTCCTCATAATTACAGGACTCTACAATGTATAATTTTTGGAAGAACTTCAGGAACCGTTTCAAAATGCTCCAAAATGGATTTTAGTAAGAAAACAATTCAAAAAAATCCTTAATAAACATTTCGAGTCCATCGCAATAGCTTTATTTTTGTTGAGAATTCGCTAAAATCTTGAGAAATGATGATTTAGTAAAACCACGTATTTATAGGAGATCATCTCGAGGCTAATCTGCATCAACCCCGTAAATTTCATCAAAATCTGACTATGATTTGGTGAAGTTATGCTTGGACAAAGAAATTGACCGCATAGGCAAACGAACGGAGAGGATCACATAAGCGAAGGTGCTCAAAATTGTTTAAAATGCAAGTTTCAATTTTTGGGGGACTCGATTTGTTTTGGCCTGCTGCGCGAATATGTGCAGTCCTCTTTATTGAGTTTAATAATGATGAAGAGAGCATTGTAGGCAACGATGCTCTAGTTCTCATTTTACTCACTAGATGTCGTTGTATATGCCTACTTTTCCGTTGTTTGATTAACCCATTTTAAGCCAAGGGTAGAAATAACAGAGTAGTGAGAGGAGGAGGATGAACTGTTTTATAGGATGGCGGCCGAAATAAGGCATAATTTGCTCACCAATTGAGAGCGAAAATACTCCAATTTTTATGAATTTTTCATTTTAAGGGGATTTAAGGGGCCAAAGTCTTCCAAATCTATCTGATTTATCCAATTGATTGTTGTTGATAAAATTTAAAAATCTATTTTATGGATCGGAATTCGTTTCGACTCGCTCAGAATCGAATTTGAGCACCATAATCTTGCTTTCGACCAAAAATCCTCCTTTACAACAAAAAAAAAAAAAAAAAAAAAATTCAAATCGCGTCGAGCTCCCGAACGTCGAATAATTTTTTACGAGTTTAGGAACAGCATGAACAAGGAAAAATTCTTCTACATAGATTTTTCACTATTTTCAATATTTAATATAATAAATAATAATTAATTAAAAAAAATATTAAAGATTAAATATTAATCTTTATATTAATCTTATTATGTTATTTTTAAAGATTAAATATTAATTAATTTAATTTTATTTTATATATTTTTTTTTTCAATATTTTTTTTTTTTTAATTTTTTTTTAATTTTTTTTTCTATTTTTTTTTATTTTTTTTATTTTTTTTAAAATTTATTTTCAATGCAAAAACGCATCAGTGGCCGGAAATGGGTTAAAAACTGAATGAAATACAAATTTTCACGAATTCATTTTTCAAATAATGTATTTTGCCTGGACGAAATGATCAAACAGCAGATAAAACTGCCTCCTCGTGAGTTTAGGTCAAACTCAGCTCCGACGCCCATTTCAAACAGTCCAGTCATATGGAAGATTGTAAACATTTTTATGGGGCTTTGATGTCCCCTTTTTTACCCCCACTCTGACGACCTGTAATTCATCGATTACGATCGAGACGGGAAGGAAGACTTCTTGTTCGGACGAGACGGCGCCTCGTCGCTGAAATCCTGCAATCATTTTTACGACGATATTCTCGAAGAAGTTCGATGGGGTTTAAAGCCTCTTTTTGGGGGGGATGTTTTGCGGAAGGATTCCTTTCGTTTTATTCAACACATTTCTCTGTGTAGTGCAGTAGACCTACCTAGTAGTTACTCACAGTCAAACTAATATTACTGCGGGGTTCCCACCAATACTATATTCTCTATGAGCGATGGTTATTACTCAATGCGCCTTGTTATCGCATGCATCTTGGTTCCGTAGAAGGGTCCAAAATTGCTTGAGTTTTGATTGTTGGAAAAAACAATTTTGGCACAGCGGGAAGCGTGTAGTGGAACAGTTGTATGATGTTGTTTGGTGGAAACTCGCAATGGAATTTTTCATCTCTTCTTCTCATAGACAAATTTGAGATTTCAAATCAGAGCTTTTTGGTTTGTTATCTTCAATAATAAACCTTTAAAATAGACCGAGAAATACAATTTGACAAGAAAAAAAGAAAAAATAAACCTTTGTGTCATAATTTGCAGCGTTTTCATCAGGGATGACCGCTGAAAGTGGTAAATTTTCGATTTTTTAAAGGGTTTTATTTCCCTTATTCTTTTTTTTCTTGAAACGTTGACTCTACCGAACTTAGTTTTGAACACGAAGTTTGCTCAAAAAGTTGACTCGTGTAAGAGTGATCGACGCACAACATGAATGAATGAATATTTTTCTATTTGCCGTTTCACTCAAAGTGTAACGACAGTAGTAAATAATAAATAGGTACCAAACTTAGTTGTTAACAAATCATAAAAAAATAATACGGGAAAACAAAACAATGATACTAGACAAAAGGACAGGGCACACTGATTGAAAAGAAGAAGAAGAAAAGGAAAACCTCCAAAGCACAAATGCAGCGGAGCCCAACCGGGAGGTACCAAGCCACCTACACCTCCCCTTTCCCCTAGGAAGAACTTCAGCTTTTAACGTATGTTTACATTTTTTTAAAACTGAAATTGTTAAACATTTTAAAAAGAAATTGAAAACCCATTTGACGAAAAAATTTCATCAACACGAATGTAGAAGAGTCACATGACTTGTTGTTTTCCTTCCGAGTTTACCAAGGTAGCGGAAGCCTTGTTTTCACTTTTCAAGGTTGAAAAAAAAAAATGTTCTCCAAAATCGAAATTTCCACTCGTGTTTTACTACGTGTCAGACCTTTCTGAACTATTTTGGTTCCGTGTCTGTCTGTCTGCGTACCTCTCTGTCATGAGATCCTTGCCACATTCATAAATTCTACATTTCACATCCGATTTCGATGAAATGTTCAGGGGGATTGTGCGGGAGGAGGATTGTTTCTTGGGATTGTGCGGGTTGGCATGTAGATGGTCCCCTATGAAAATCATCACCATCGGACTGATAGTAGCCGTGAAATCCTTGCCAAAGCCATTACTTCTACCTTTCCCATCTGATTTCGATGAAATTTTCAGGCATTGTGCGAGTTGGGGTGGAAATGGTCCCCTATGAAAATCATGGCCCCCAAATTCAAAGTATTTTGTGAACATGCGCAAACGTGAAATTGTAACAGCCATAACTTCTACATTTTCCAACAATAGGAAGGGTAATCGCATGTGACCAATATTTGCGAGATTATAAATAAAGGTATATTCATAAATTTCCTTTTATTCACAAATTTGTTTTCACCGTTTGTTGTATCACATTGTTTTATTGTTATTTTTAGGCTTTAAGTATTTTTGACCATTGTTATGCAAATTTATTGTTCACGACAAATAAAACATATATTCATTCATTACCCCTAAAATCCTCCGTTTCTGAGATGACTTTCATATCAATAGCCAAATTGTGTGCTAGCTATTACATAAATACCTGATACTAGTAGAAACATAATATGATGTTGCTGTTTCAATTTTCAGTAACACTTATATTGAAAAGTTATTTGATTCAATGATAAGATGAGTTCAAGATTCAAGCATAATGTTTTGGAGAAATGGAAATGAAGCTCAATTTGCCTAGTCAGTGATAATAGTCAAATCATTACAAGAAATGAGAGGGCTATTTTCGAAAAATGAAAATAAGCGATTGTTTAAAACTATCACGAGGGAAACAATTTCACCTCAATTGACTCGGTATCCATTATGCCCGGTTGGCGATGACGATTCAAATAAATTGTTATAGCAAAAGGCATCTCCGTTATCGTGAATAAAGGGAATTATTCACTTGCATAAAACATAAACTCGGGGGTCGTAGACGGCACGCGAGCAAGGGGTGATCGGAGTGATGATAACCTCCATCGACGTGAAATTAATATGGCTAGATAATTATAGGCAATCAAAAATGATCTTTCTGCCTTGGCAGGCCGGTCATTAAAAACCGCTCGATGGGGCACATCTCCGGGGGTCTGTAAACAAGCGAGCGATCGAAATTGTCTTATCTGAGACCTGAAATCATATCTAGCAGTCGATCACGCCGTCTACTTGGGTAACCTGAAAATTCTGTTTTGAACAAAAGAATTAGCTGGTTGGAGGTTTCTTTATGAAACAGAAACTAAAATTTCATTTTACGTTTGCAATTGAAATCCCTTCCATGTTTTGTCTATATTTCCAACCCTCTCTGAGAGGGAGCGAGTTTGAGTAACTATTAATCGGATCATCCACACAACCTTGTTATATGGATACTAGGAAGCTGAGTATGTGCCACATCCACTTTGCATACTTTTTCACAACACTAAAATAACTTTTTTCCTCATACGACGTATCTGTGACATTTTCAGAGATCGGCTTGAGGAGTAGAAAATTATTGTAAAATAGATTGGTCCCCTATGAGAATCATCGCCCCCGAACTGATAGTAGCCACTGCGCATGCGTAACGTAAAAACCTTACAGCTTTGAATTAATTTAATTATAATTAATTTAATTAATTTAATTTAATCGCCCTGTACCTACTGAACGACCATTCAACATCCTCAGAAGTTATCATAGTAGTATAGTAATAAATTAATTCTTGAAGGCAGCACTGGAGATTTCAGACTCTTTTGAAAACATCCGCAATAGTACGCATGGTCAATCACCCCCCGTGCAAATACTTAACGATCAATCGTATGTTAGAGATTTCATTTTAGCATGGAACCCTTGGACTAACTAACTAGCCTTGGACTAACTAACTTTCTTGAATTTCAGCCAAAGGCTCTAAGCAGTAAGTAAGGTGAGGCCCGAAGAGCCGAGTTTCTGTCCAGATTTTCAACATGAAAAATCGCACTCCAAACCAAAAATTAATCCAGAAGAACCAAGAAACCAAATCAAGAGAGATCGTAATAAGGTCGACGCATCACAACAATTAAATGGAAATTCATATGACTCACACCCACTCCTATCGATGTCAGCACAAAAACACAGGTTGAAAATGGGTGAGGGGCCTTAACTGTGGTTCACAGCCCTTGATCCGTGATTCTCAGCAATGACAACCTCTGTGCACTCTCTACAAATTATCACCTTTCAAACGAGGGACACTCCCTCAAAATTATGAAAAATCAAATCAAAATCACAAAATGTTTTTATTTGTAAATGGCCTTATCAGGCAATACAAAAGTCACAATACATACGTATAAAACAATAACAAATTATCAAATAAATATTACATCAATTTTAAGTCTGACGGTTCTTGGAGAGCATTGTGAAAAACTATGCTGGGTCATAGAGTTCCAGTTGAACGAGTATTCTTCTACCCTTGATCTTGAACGATTTATAGGGTAGGTTCTTTGTTATTTTATCCAAGGAATTGAAAAAACGGCAACCCATTTGATAAGGGTTGGAGGTCATGGACGAGTTCATCCTGGCCTTAGGGGGACACAGGTTGTGACGGGACCTCGTAAAGTGGTCGTGCGTTGTAAACCCAGTGGAGAAGGCGTCCAGATCACTCTTCACAAGCAGCAGGCAGTCGAGGACATACAAACTAGGCAGAGTTATATGCCTTGAGCTTTGAAGTGTCCTCGACAGCTTTCACTCAAACCCAGCTTTAATATGGTGCGGAGAGCCCTTTTGGTTTATTATTTTCAATAATGAACCTTTGGAATCGACCAAGAAAAAAAAAATTTTAACACCCCCTCAAAATTTGATGGTTTACCTACGTTTCAAGGTACGTAGAATCCAAAAATCGAATAAAAATTTTGCCGTCCGTCCGCCGTCCGCCGTCCGCCGTACGCCGTCCGCCGTCCGCCGTCCGCCGTACGCAGCACTTTTGCCCCTTAGCATTGACCGATTTTGATGAAATTTGGTATGTAGGCTCCATTTGGGGCCTAGTTGTGCCCCGAAGATTTTGGTTGATGTAGGTTACTTCTAAGGGTTCCAAAATGAATTTTGAAATTTTGAAAACGCCCTAACTCAGAAATTTTGATATAAAGGTATTGTTTTTCCTTCAATTTAAGATTCTGTAGAATTTTTAGAATTTTTTGAGACCACGCGGAGCTCTGTAGGTCAAACCGTTCGCTCACTACGAGAATTTAAAGTTTGGACGTACGATAAATCAGAAACACGAGTGTGAATCGCAAAAGTGGCCTAATCGCCTTTCAAGTGTTAGCCGACCGAAATGCGATCAATGTTTTTCTTCATGTTTGATGGTTGGTGGCTTTGCAGACGAGTGATCTATATAAAAATAATAAACCATTGATTAATAATTTGCAGCGTTTTTGCAGTCTGAAAGCCGCCTCAGCATGGCTGGAGTTCTCCCACACTGCGACGCAGTACGAGAGACGGCTGGCGAAACAAGCATGATACACCATGAGAAGTACTTCGGGGGACACAGCATATTATGACTAGCTTATTAAGCTAGTCTACGTAGGAGAAAATTGCAAGAGGACAGCTTTGAAGGGAGCCTTTCTATGTGGCTGAGCCATGATAATCTATTGTCCAAAACTGCTCAAAATGAACAAATAAGTGGTTTTTTCAGTTAGGTATTCGTAAATATGTATTTTCAGCGAAATATATGAAAATATGTAAGATAAAAGTAGGCTTAACCGGTTCAAAAGTTGCTTATTTGGACACTTCTTCTACAATATTGCTAATATATTGCTAGAAAAGAATATGTAAAAACATATGAATCCGATCCCTAGTCTTCATAAACGATTCAACCACTGGCGTTCCTGAAAGTTTCGTCTACTGTCCAATCTGTTCAAGTTTACTCCCATGAGTTGAAATGTCGTCTGTAGGGCTCATTACGTCAATAAAAATGTACAATTTTTATATTCACAAAATGTTTTTGGAAGAATTCTTATGAGTAAACGACGGTACCTCCAACATAGTGGGAGGCTCTTTACAAATCTCTATTGGACTGGCTCTCTCCTATCCAAATGTTTTGGGGAAACAGCAGGGCAAATCCTCAAGAAGTGGAGACCATACTTCTTTTCTCCCGGGGAAAAAGGATCAAACTCCATTTTTTTGGCCGAATTGAGATAGGCACGCCATCGTGTAGCTTGAGAAGAGTAGAACCGAAGGGTTATTTCACTTTGTGGAATAAAGATCGCATTCATTCTTTTTAAATCTAATACAAATACAGGGCTCCGGGGAAGAAGGATCAGATTCCGTGCGCTCGAAGGGAAGAAAGATCAGTTTCCGATTTAAAGACCCCTTACCTCGCCTTTGCATGAGTTGTACGGCATCACACCTAAGATTCATCAAGCACAAAAGCTCTTACTTCTGAGGATACCAGACAGCTTTCGCAACCCCTTCCACTTCGAAGAAGAAGACTTCAGTACCAAAAGCAGATGTAACTGGGGAACCTTCACAACAGCCCCATACCCGTCAAACCAGCACGATCATAGGATTTAAAACACTTGTGTCAGTTTCTCGTCAACCCCGATGCTAACATTTTCTGATTCACTGTCCAACAGGTTGGGGAATGTAGGAGATGATGACGCCATTTCATATTGCGACGATCCTTTAGATGAATGATTTATTTATAGATTGTTTTGCCTTTTTGCAATTAATGTTTTTTACAAAATTTTTCCTAATTTGGAATATAAAGCCACTTTTTGCCCAACATTTTTCTGGAGGTAACAGTAGCGTACCTAAAAACCCTAGTAAATTTACTGAAGTGAATTAAATTAAATGAAATTACAAGATTTGAATAAACAATAAGTAACATGGTAATATAATTTTAGATATTAAGGTGACCGAAACGCAGATATTTGTGGGGAAAAAAAGATCAAAGTCCATACCTTGTTTGAAATTTCTAATTATTTCTGGAAATTATCTTCGATTTACTTAATTTTCTTTCTCGCTTGAACACATTTAAATTCCTGGTCAGTTGGCCCATAAAGTTCACTTTTTTCATGCCTAGCGTCTGTCTGGGACGACTTCAAACTTTGTTATTAGATTTTCTCGAAATTAGGAAAAGAGGAGTTTGATCCTTTTTCCCCGTGACCCTTCATTTGAATTTGAGTGCCGGTAAGTCTTCAAATTTTATCATTTAGGCGTGCTTTGAATATCCCCACCACTTTTCGAAATCCTTATTGGATTATTTAAAAGTGTATGCAATGTCCTAGATTTCCTACAAATTTGAGTAGGATGTTGTTAGAATAACGACAGAAGTTGGTCATTTCTACTTCATCCTCATTTGTTGTTCATTTTTACTTTCCCGACACCAAATGAATGAACTGCTCCGAAACCCTCCACATCTCAACTCGAAACTTCCCAGAATGTTTGCTCGGGGTCTTCTGTGAAGTCTACATACGCCCCATTGCCCTCCTCGCTGCACACCTAATGGCAGTTATAGTTTAGGAGAAGCAAACACCCCGTAGAACTTGTTAGAGCCGAATAGTTCGCCAGGAGTCGACCGTTTGGTCTCTTCTTCATCACAGGCCGCTCGCATGTTGGCCTCTGAAGCAACTTGAAGCTCCATCAATTCAACGCTTCCCCGAAAAGGCCGAAGGGGCAGATTGAAGTGCGGAAAGGGGGCAAGTAATATTGCCTATTGCCAGCAAACACACATCAACTGTGTACTCACAGAGGGAAGAAACATCATTAAGGAATTTCAATATTGACCTCTCTCTTCGGTTCGTCCCCTTTCTAATTCAAGCTTTCCCGCGGGCTTTGCCGCGTCTACCCTTTTCCCTCGTTGCCCAGAGCAAAGCGCTCTCATCTTGGCGCCATTTTCGGTCCATTATTAGTCTAATTGCCGGAGTATCCCGTTTTCGAGTTCGAACGAGGAAACCTTTCCGCGAAAACCTTTGCCAGAGAGCCAATTAGCAATCGCAATTCAAAAGGTTATATTCATCAGTAAAATAGTCCCTTAGGTAATGAAGCATCTGTCTTGTTGTTATTGTTCTTCCCATCCATTTCGTTGGGTCACAAAATTGTGTCTCAGGGAAGAATTTGGTCAGCTGTAACTGGCACAAAGAAGACGGTTGTTGGGGGTTGTTTGTCCATTTCAAACGGTTATGTCTCAAAGCTGGCAAATATTTTAAAACAGGCATAAAGGGCTATTCTGGCTGTAATTTCATTTATGTAACTAAGATACCTCAGTGAGAGCTTCCTCGAAAGGCCCTATGGGAGTTATCTTATACTTGAGAGAAGAGCAAGAACGAGTTTTTTTAAAATTCGCTCGAAGGAAAAATTTAATTCGTAATTATTAATTTTTGAAACAAAATGCCTGAACACTTTTCACATTGTTTGCCATAATATTCACTCTGAAAAATTACTGTTATGAATGTCCCCAAAAAAACTCATTCATAACTATACCAATTCTTCTTGTTTCTTACTATCATGATATGGAAGTGTATTATACTCCAGTATATGAAGGGATAAATATTATACTAACATAATATGGTTGTGTATTATTCCCTAACTAAGATTATTCATGAAATGTCTACAATCACCTTGTATTCATAATGTACCAAACTAATATCAAACCAAGTGGATGTGGCACATAGCTTCCTCGTATCCATAACCCGATTATATAGATGATCCGATGCATAGTAGTTAATCTGAAAACACCAACCTCTAAGTACCTTTCACTACCCTCATAGGGGACCATCTACACGCTAATCTGGACAATCCTAGAAAATTTCATCAAATTCGGACGAAAAATGTAAGTGCGGTAGTGATTGGATCAAAAAATTTCTTAACTCAACTGGGAGTCGTACCTGGGACTCCTAGGTGGGAATCCAGTGCTTTGCTCACTGATCTATAAAGGGGTTGGTTACATGGGATTTGAGATCCTCACTTCACACGCGCCTGTTACGACTGTTACAAGGATTTTACGATTTCGCATGCGCAGAGGCTACTGTAAATTTAAAGGCCTTGATTTTCATTGGGGACCATCTACAACCTAATCCGCGTAATCCCTGAAAATGTCATCGAAATCGGGTAGAAATTGTGGAAGTTACAGCCGTTACAAGGAAATTCACGTTTGCGCATGCGCAGTGACTACTATCAGTCCGAGGGTGATGATTTTCATAGGGGACCATCTAATCAGTAATCTGTAACATCCCTGAGAATTTCATTGAAATCGGATGGTAAATGTAGAAGTTATGGCCGTTGCAAGGAATTCACGTTTGCGCATGCGCAGTCGCTTCTATCAGTCCGAGGATGATGATTTTCATAGGGGACCGTCTACACACCAACCCGCTCAATCCCTGAAAATTTCATCGAAATCGGACAATAACTTCGTATAGTTATGCGCGTTACAAGGAATTCGTGAACGACACACAGACACACAGACAGACAGACACGGAACCAAAATTGTTCAGAAAGGTCTAAAACGCCAAACGCGAGTGAAAATTTTGATTTTGGAGAACTTTTTCTTTCGTTCTTGAAAAGTGAAAACAAAGCTTCCGCTACCTTGGTAGACTCGCAAGCAAAAATTGAGAAAATTGAGCATGTACTCGCCAGAACGCACAATCCTTGAAAACATCATCGAATTAGGATGGAAAATGTAGAAGTTATGGTTGTTACAAAGAATTAACGTCTGCAAACTAATATCTCTCCGAGAACGATGATTTTCATAGGGGACCATCTGCACTGTAACAGTAACTTCTTATAGTTTCTCCCATTTATTAGGATTTGCGGAAACCGAGACTGACTGATAAACAGACCAAATTGTTCACGAAGGTTCAAAACGTACTTAAAACACGTGAGATAGTGGAAAATATGATTTTGGCTAACATTTTTCGACTTTGAAAAATGCAAAAAGTGATTCCGCTACCTCGGAGGCTCGGAAGCAAAAAAAGTCTGCCAAGTGGGTGTGGCACATAGCTTACTCGTATCCATAACCCGATTATATAGATGATTCGATGCATAGTATTTAATCTCAAAACACCAATCCACACGCTAATCTGGACAATCCTAGAAAATTTCATTAAATTCGGATGAAAAATGTAAGTGAGTAGATGTATGTGATTGGATCAAAAAAATGCTTAGCCTCGGCTGGGATTCGAACCCGGGACCCCTGGGGGATAATTCTATGCGCTACCTCTGACCTATTGAGGCCTAGTGATGCAATGAATAGGATTTGAGATTCTCACAGGGGACCATCCCTCTATGAATGAATCCCTCTATGAAAAACCATTCTCCATGATTTTCATAGGGGACCATCTAAACACTACTCAGTAACATCCCTGGAAATTTCATTGAAATCGGATGGAAAATGTAGAAGTTATGGCCGTTACAAGGAATTCACGTTTGCGCATGCGCAGTGGCTACTATCAGTCCGGGGATCTTCATTGGAGACCATCTACAACCTAATCCGCATAATCCCTGAAAATTTCATCGAAATCGGGTAGAAAATGTGAAAGTAAAGGGTGTTACAAAGAAATTCACGTTTGCGCATGCGCAGTCGCTTCCATCAGCCCGGGGATAATGATTTTCATAGGGGATCGTCCACACACTAACCCGAACAATCCCTGAAAATTTCATAGAAATCGGACAATAACTTTGTATAGTTATGCGCGTTACAAGGAATTCATGACAGACACACTGACAGACAGACACACAGACACGGAACCAAAATTGTTCAGAAAGGTCTAAAACGCAAAACGCGAGTGAAAATTTTGATTTGGACAACTTTTTTTTCGTCCTTGAAAAGTGAAAACAGAGCTTCCGCTACCTTGGTAGACTCGAAAGCAATATTTTGTAACACCGGAGGATGTGCAAGATTCCTGAATTCCCAACTAGGCATAAAAATTATGTCACTTCTTCCCCTCACTCATTGCTGCAATGCTTCCGTGAAGAGAAGTTGTGTACAGAAGGGAAACGGTGTACCGACAGTAAATTACAGGTAACGCCATCACTCCCTCATGCCGAAGGTTTCAGATTAAACGTTTATTTCTCCGGTCAACCATTAAATGGGGAATATGAACTATCGGTTTGACAGGGATAAAAATGACGATTTTAATTGGGTAAGGTTCCCGTGGATAGATTGTTGGAGACAGCCTGTAACAGGCTAGGCCTGTAACGGGCTCCCCCGTTCGGATGGCAGTAAATTGACCATTCGGAAGTTTCTGAAGAGGGAAAGAATCTGGCGGAAGTTATGAGGACGACAGCCCTACTGGAAAATATGGTTCGGTCCCCCTAGCTGTAATCACTTACGACGGTTTCCGGTGAGATGGAGACGGCTCGAGGTCTAATTTGAGTTTTATCCTGGAAGGTACGTGTTCCAACCAACCGACGAGATGAAAAATGGAATATGGGTTCGAAATTCCTTACTAGAGAATCTGAAATACATAACAACAAACTTTCAGTCTCTCCGACTGCTGACTCAGAACTAAGGCTACCGGCCAAAGCTTTATGAGTGTATATAAAAACCATATAGCTCAGGAGAGACGAAGAAAAAAAGTGTGACCCTCGGATCGATGCGATAGAAAACATAAGAAAAGACAAAAAAAGTTCCAAGACAGTATCATCGACACCTGCGACAACTCCAAGAAATCAATAATGAAACTCAGGAAAATTTTATTTCCGAACTGACGAGCCATCGAGACACAGACTACTCTCTAGGAAGGCTACCAAATGTCTTAAAAGGCCTATTTCTCAGTGCTGATCTTAGGTGAAAATGACAAATGGCTACATCCAATCAAGACAAGGCAAAGTATTCGCGTAACGCCTTGCAAAAATAAGTTTGTAATGATCCATTAGTTACATATTCTAGTTCTCCAATAAAGAGACATGAAGGAGAACCTCTGAGTGAGTCATCGAGCAGTAGGAAGAGTGAGGTACAGGGTAAACACGTCAGACTGACGTCACCCTCCTCTGCTCTCCCTTTACCTTTACTTAGGGATGAGGGAAGATGAGGAATGTGGGGGTGGGGGAGAGGGATGAAGGGAAGTGCCTCTACAGAAAGTGGCAGAATGCTAAGTGGCAAAAGTGCCGCGTACGGCGGACGGCGTACGGCGTATGGCGTACGGCGGACGGACGGCCAAATTTTTATTCGATTTTGGATTCTACGTACCTTGAAACGTAAACCATCAAATTTTGAGGGGGTGTTAGAATTTTTTTTTCTTGGTCGATTCCAAAGGTTCATTGATTGAAAATAATAAACCAAAAGTTGGCCGTCCGTCCGCTGTACGCCGTACGCGGCACTTTTGCCACTTAGCATTGACCGATTTTGATGAAATTTGGTATGTATCCTCCATTTGGGGTCTAGTTGTGCCCCGAAGCTTTTGGTTGATGTAGGTCACTTCTAAGGGTTCCAAAATCAATTTTGAAATTTTGAAAACGCCCTAACTCAAACAATTTTGATATAAAGGTATTGTTTTTCCTTCAATTTAAGATTCTATAGAATTTTTTGAGACTACGCGGAGCTCTGTAGGACAAACCGTTCGCTCCCTACGAAAATTTAAGGGTTTATATTGAAATATATATATATAAATCAAAACACGAGTTTGAATCGCAAAAGAGGCCTAATCTCCGTTCAAATTAGAGCTGACCAAAATGCAATCGATGGTTGGTGATTTTGATTTTTTTTTAAATTTTTTTTTCTCTTCATATTGGATGGTTGGTGATTTTGTAGACGAGTAATCTATATAAAAATAATAAACGGTTGTGTAATAATATGCAGCTTTTTTTTTTAAATTCGACGTCGTCAACTTTTTTACTGATCTACGAGCGTCGTTCACGAATCCAACGTAGCTTCTGCCTGCCATCTGGTGTCTAATGTGGTAACTAGCAGAAAAGCCTACTTAAAGCAGGCAAAAACGATTCCTCCGTTTCTCCCCGCCACCCACTCCCTCCGACTCCTCCCGCCCTCAACTCCTCCCACCTCCTATTCCTCTGACTCCTCTCGCCTCCCACTCCTTCCGACTCCTCCCGCCCTCAACTCCTCCCACCTCCTATTCCTCTGACTCCTCTCGCCTCCCACTCCCTCCGACTCCTCCCTCCCTCAACTCCTCCCTCCTCCGATTCATCTGACTCCTCTCGCCTCCCACTCCCTCCGACTCCTCCCGCCCCCAACTCCTCCCGTCTCCGATTCCTTCGACTCTCCCCACTCCCAGGACCCCTCTAACTCCTCCAACTCCCCGCGATCGGCGACATACATAGGTACATACATACATACAGATGGGGTTTTATGTAAATAGATTAGAGAATACCTATGCATTCCATTGCGCTGTGAATTGCTTTTGTCTATGCAAGATCGTTTTTAGTGAAAAGGCGGCCAAATTGCCGCCCAAGCGATCGCCCGAAGGTTGAACTTATTCTAAATCAGAAACACGAGTGTGAATCGCAGTTGCGCGGAGGTTGAGATTGAGATGGAGGTGAACTTTGGAAAATATGGAAAATACAAAGCGAGTTTGCTCTACTAAATCAGAACTTTCCGACAAGAGGATTCTGGCAGATTCTGTTGGCGGAATCTGATGGAACAACCCTGAGAGACGGGATGTTCAAGGGTGGAGCAAAGGGAGGAGGAGGAGGGAGGGAGGAAGGAGGGAGGAGGAGAATTTTTTCCCTCTTCTCGCGGAGTGCACAACCCTTCTCCAATTAATTGACTCGCGATAATTAAGCAAACCCTGTTAGGGAGACGGCCCGGGGGTGAGTTATAACGATTGCCGCCCCCGAAGCCTTCACCCCCTCCCACATTAACGAGCTTCGTCCTCCCTCCGCCTCCATCATCGCGAGCCTTTGTCTGATTAGATAAAGGCATGCTTAAAACAACAACGGATCTTGCCTCTAATGAAAAGCATAACCTGTTCCCATTGATGGTTCTTGGGACACAAACCCAGCAAACCTTCTCATTACCGGTTTCCTATCTGACGGGGCTTCGGAGGGGGGGGGGGGATTTCGCTATGGCACAAGGGAGAAAATGCCGAAGCTATCTCGCTTCCGAGAAGATTTCTCCTCTGCCCCGCTTTTCTCCTCAATTACATGCTCATGAGGTTAATGCCTTTTCGGCTCGACTGGCGAACAAAAACGGGAATTAATCTTCGTGCTCTCTAATTAAATCGCATGTAATGAGGCGTCACGTCAGATGATGAGGAGGGGAAGGTGGTGAGGGGGGAGTTGTAGAGATATTATGAGGGGAAGGTGATGTGGTGGGGAGTTGTAGAGATTTGAGGCGGGGAAGGTGATATGGGAGGGGACTTGTAGATATGTGAGGAGGGAAGGTGGTGAGGGGGGGAGTTGTAGAGATATTAGGAGGGGAAGGTGATATGGGAGGGGAGTTGTAGAGATATGAGGAGGGGAAGGTGGTGAGGGGGGAGTTGTAGAGATATTATGGGGGGAAGGTGATGTGGTGGGGAGTTGTAGAGATTTGAGGAGGGGAAGGTGATATGGGAGGGGACTTGTAGAGATGTGAGGAGGGAAGGTGGTGAGGGGGGGAGTTGTAGATATTAGGAGGGGAAGGTGATATGGGAGGGGAGTTGTAGAGATATGAGGAGGGGAAGGTGGTGAGGGGGGAGTTGTAGAGATATTATGAGGGGATGGTGACGTGGTGGGGAATTGTAGAGATATTAGGAGGGGAAGGTGATGTGGGAGGTGAGTTGTAGTGATATGAGGAGGGGAAGAAAGTGTGGGGGGGAGTTGTAGAGATTTGATGAGGGGAAGGTGATGTGGTGGGGAGTTGTAGAGATATTAGGAGGGGAAGGTGTTGTGGGAGGGGAGTTGTAGAGATATGAGGAGGGGAAGAAAGTGTGGGGGGGAGTTGTAGAGATTTGATGAGGGGAAGGTGATGTGGTGGGGAGTTGTAGAGATATTATGAGGGGAATGTGTTGTGGGTGGGGAGTTGTAGGGATATGATGAGGGGAAGGTTGTGCGGGGGGGGTTATAATGGTGTGTGGAGGGGTAGAGATATGATGAGGGGAAGGTGATGTGGGAGGGGAGTTGTAGAGATATGAGGAGGGGAAGGTGTTTGAGAGGGGGGGTAATTAATGGTGTTGGGAGGGGTAGAGATATGATGAGGTGCTACTATGATGAGCATCTACTTATTCATGTTTATTTTTCAAAAACTTCGGCATCGTCAACTTTCACACTGATTTACGAGCGTCGTTCAAGAATCTTACGTAGCTTCTGCCTGCCATGTGGTGTTTTATGTTGTAATTAGAGAGTACCTGTGCGTTCCGTTGCGCTGTGAATTTCTTTTGTCTATGCAACATCGTTTTTAGTGAAAAGGTGGCCAAATTGCTGCCCAAGCGACCGCCCGAAGGTTAAATACTTCCAACTTTGATTAGGATACGAGGAAGCTACGTGCCTCACCCATTTCGCAAACTTTTCATCACTCATCGAAGGAAGAAATTTCCCCGAAAGTCTGCGTGAGGTTGACACAGTGGACTGCAGAGGGAGCTGCTGGCTGACTGATCCTGAGGAGGAGGTGAAGGTCTCTCAATCTTTTTCGCTTCCCTCCTCCTCTTCCTCTGCCTCCTCGTCATCCTCTTCCTCCACCTCTTCCCGCTCTTTCATCTGGCCGGTCGTGCGCCACCTACCACAACCTTCTTCCAACCCCTTGTAAACATAACGAGCCTTGTTACAGACGTAGGAGGGGGCGGTTTCCTCTCTAATGGCAGGGCGAGTGCTACCTCAATAATGAGCCCTCAAACAATCAATATTACAACCCATCACCACCTCACCTTGGAACACCTCTGCTGGGTTCAACCTACTAAAGGCATTGATGCTGCTGTCAATGGGGAGTCTTGAAATTCATAGGGGACCATCTAGACCCTGACACGGACGAACCCCGAAACGGTGTTTTGCATTTCGAGGATTAGCGGACAAACACAACAACTGACTGACACTCAGAAAGACAGACACGAAACGAAAATAATTTTGATGAAATACAAACTAACAAATTAATATTACCTAGGAGGTAATACCTATTACTATGTTTTAACCTTACACGATTAACTACTGTTTTCCCCATCCAAGGAGGAATTAAAAGACTTTTCTTTTTGACATTTTCATGTCTTTGCTTTGGCACATGAACTGAAAAATCGTCACGAAAACTTTGATGCTTGGGTTGAACTAGCAACCTAACTTCACTACCTTGTTGTGTAGTGGTTGACATGAAAATGTCCCAATGTGTTGCAGACTCGTATGCAAGCATTTCTGAAGTTTTTTCTAATTTAATACATTAATTACGTTTATACAGGACGTAACACGAGTGGTTCACGACCTTTCACGTGTTTTAGAACAAATTTCCGATGAAAAGTGCCTCGAGGTATTGTTTGGTATCCCCACTCAAAATGCCTGTTTCTTCAACTTGAAATTTTTTTCGTGTTTTTGATCTTTGCTCAATAAATTTACTATAACTCTCTCAATTCAAGAGTTAGCTCAAATCTAAAAAATCCGTTAAAAAGAGCGTTAAATTTTCAATCTTTTTCATCTGCCGATCGTAAAAAAAAGTCCATTCAAGCAAATAATAATATATATTTACTTAATTACTATGAAATTACTATAATAAAATAGTAAGCAAATTTTCAAAAAATTAGTTCTTACACTCTTCAGGGATCGTTTCAGAAGGGGGAATTGTAGAATAGGAGGTAGGCCAAATTTATCACGCCCAAACTGCTGAACCAGACTGAATTATGTCACCCCTTCTGAGTACAACTGTATTTTCATGTACCCACCAGAGCAGTAAATTTAACTTTTGTTATACCTGACGAGTTTTATCTACACTTGGAGAGATACTCTCTTCTAGGGATGGCAACGATATATCGATGTATTAGGTTTGATTTATCGATATATTTATATCGATATAGAGATCCGATAATCAAAATCGATATATTTACCGATATATCGCGACTTATTTTCAACAAGTAAAAATTATATATTGAAATGAATGGATGAGAAGGGACGCCTGTACTGCCGAGCTAAGCCAGAAAGTCGTATCTTGACTTCACCCTACTTTCGGGAAAACGACCTAATAGGTTTCGTGGCGAAATATTTCTTTCGCGGGATTATTTTTCCTCCTTTTACCACAAGTGTAGGTTTTTCTAAAAATAAATTAGTAGCCGAATCGATTTCTGGAGTCAAAATTAAACATTTTTGAGTGTAAATTGTCAAAAAACGATGATACGAGATTACGCTCTCGTAAACCCAGTTACGACTAGTCTGTTCATTTTAATTCTTGAAACATTAATTCGTTTAGATTAACATTGTAATTCAAGAAACCATTTCACATTCATTATTTTGTCATCCTACTTGGCTCAAAGTCAATCGTATTTCATATCTCTGTTCAGAATGTAAGAAAGGAACTATTATGTTATTGAAAACACAAACGGTGGATACAGCTTTCGTACAAGTACGCAACCACGAGAGACATTTTATGTCTTATGTTTAGTAAATTGAGAGCTTTCCAATGAGTGGTGAACGATTTTTGTGGGGTGGAAAATGAGGAAGTTGGTTTTCCCTAGGAATGATTGGTTGTACGTGAAAATCATCAGAAATTTCCGCGTAACGCCCCCCTCGTGACGATCCCCGCGTGACGATTTTTCATTTATGTGCCATAGTAAAGACATAAAATGTCAAAAACTGCTGAATCAATGAAAAGAACCGTTTATTCACTTGGAGTTTAAACGTAAAGTCACCACTAAATGTTGAGTTTTCAGAGGCAAAAAGGCGTATCATGCCGATTTAATGCAAGAAGTCGTATCGTTGAAATGGGCAGATTCCCGTATCGGTGTCAAGATACGAGTTTTCTTCTTCTGAATCGCTCTGATACGACTAGTTTCTTAGCAAAATCAAGTTAGCACGCCTTAACGCGAAAGTCGGGAGACTTGCTTGAGGCAATTCTAATAGAGATACGACTCTAAAACTCTAAAAATCGATAGAAATCGACCCCCAAAAACCCCGGGTACCAATAACTCAATTTGTTCGTTGTCGTTGCCATTCGCAAGGTTTTTTCCTGACTGTTTAGGCGAGGGGATGAGTTATTAGGCGTTTCCTCATCATACAATTTTTACTCATACTCAAACGTTTTCGCCGTTAGGCATCATCAGGAGCATTGAGTATAATAAGGGGTTGGCTCCCACTTCCTCCTCTAACCATTGTCAAAAGCCTGGACTGCAGGACATGTCGTGGTACCTTGGTAGGGACATTGGATGGTGCAGCTTGCTTGGTTTTCGTGTTTCTGATATTATTCTTAATATTTCTTTGGTTCTCCGTTATATACGGGTTATTTGCGAATTTTTGGTTTTTTGATATTTACGTGAAAATTAACCATTCTAACTATTTGTTTAGTAAATTCGGTAAATTATATATGCAACTTGACGAAGTACCGATGGCTGGATGCCTTTGTGCATTGCATTATTTTCGTCCAAAGAACTAAACGTAAAACCTACGTTTTTTCAATGAATCAGCAAAAGGATAAGACCCAAAAATTCGCAAATAACCCGTATATAACGGAGAACCAAAGAAATATTAAGAATAGTATCAGAAACACGAAAACCAAGCAAGCTGCACCATCCAATGTCCCTACCAAGGTACCACGACATGTCCTGCAGTCCAGGCTTTTGACAATGGTTAGAGGAGGAAGTGGGAGCCAACCCCTTATTATACTCAATGCTCCTGATGATGCCTAACGGCGAAAACGTTTGAGTATGAGTAAAAATTTTATGATGAGGAAACGCCTAATAACTCATCCCCTCGCCTAAATAACTCAATTTGGTTAAATTTTCACGTTACGACTTTCTGGCTTAGAACGGCAGTGTACCTGTACAACATCAAATAATTTATTCCAAATTTTGTAGGTACCTACGTGATGGGTTGATTTCAGACTCAGGCGTGATTGTGTACACAGTTTACACCTACAGTGACTCCCAAGGCTCAATAAATTACTCGACTTGAGCCAAAAGTAATGGAAGCTCGTCTTGATCAAAACTCCCTACTGTACGCACTACTTAGATATGAGTAGGTGCTATAAAGTCACTTTATTGTGTTACCAATATTATAATATAATATTGTATAATGCATTTGTAAACTTGTATACTTAATGCAATATCACAATATTATCGTGATATTGCATTATACAAGTGTATGCTGTTTTACTGGAATAAAGGTTGAATACCTACTTTTGGTTTATTATTTTCAATAATAAGCCTTTAGAATCGAGCAAGAAAAAAAATTCAAACCCCCCCCCCCCTCAAAATTTGATGTTTTACGTTTCAAGGTACGTAGAATCCGAAAATCCAATAATAAATGTTGCGTCCGTCCGCCGTACGCGGCACTTTTCTTAGCAACACTGGACTGATTTGGTTCAAATTTGGTATATGGGCTCCATTTGGGGTCTAGTTGTGCGGCGAAGTTTTTAGTTGATGTCAGTCACTTCTAAGGGGTGAAAATTAAGGGTTGAAATTTTCAAGAGTGCCCAAGCTCGAAAACTCCCTACGCTCCCTACGAGTACATAAGTGTTGGACTTACTATATCAGAATCGCGAGTGTGAATCACCAAACAGGTCTAATATCCATGGAAATTTTAGCTAGGGCACTAACCAGAATGCGACCACTGTTTGTTTCTTCGAGTTGTATTCATTTTTGCTTCCTTAGCAACCAGTGTCCGTATGAAGCTCCATATTTCTTCGAATCGAGTGTGAAGCGTTTATTTCTTCCAAAAAACGCTGCAAATTATTCCACAAAGGTTCATTATTTTCCTGTATAGATCATTCGTCTGCAAAGATCAAAGCTTTTCCATTGTCATTTTTTTTTTAAATTTTTTTAAAAATCAACTTCCCTCAAAGAAAAAATGTCTCTTGTGACGGAGAGGGCACGCCATAAATAAAAATTAATAAATAAAAAACAATGAGGAGGACGCCCAGGACTCACCCGACGCCGGCCCTAGGGATGAGGGAAGATGAGGAAGTTGGGGGTGGGAGAGAGGGATGAAGGGAAGTGCCTCTTTAAAAGAAATATAAACCTAAGGTACCTACTACCTACCTACTAGGGCATTTTTGAAATTTTCAACCCTTCATTCTGGAATCCAAGTGAAAATTGAAGTGTTGAAATTTACAAAATCAAGTTTCGATTAAATTTTCAGGGGTTGGCGTGTAGATGGTCCACTAAGAAAATAATCACGTCAAACGCCAAATCCATGCTACAGACATAAATTTTACATTTTACAACCGATTTCGATAATATTTTCAGGGATTATGCGGGTTGGCATGTAGATGGTCCTCTGTGAAAATCATTACCCTCGGACTGAAATTGACGTTGCGCACGCAAACGTTTATTTCCTTGTTACAGTGAATAACACAGTAGAGGTGTTGAGTATCGTACGCAAGGTAGGTACTTAGAGATTGATGTTATGAGATTAGCTACATCATCTGAACAATCGGGTTATGGACACGAGGAAGCTATGTGCCACACCCACTTAGCAGACTTTTTTTGAGTTATTTTTAGTCAATTTGTTGGATCTCCTAGTTAGGCAGTATTATTCAATCCATTCATTACCACCATAGGTACATGAATTACGTTCTCAGTGTTGGAATCGAACCGGGAACCGTTACTGCCCACCACCTCTGGCCACGAGTTGCGGTTCTTACCTTCGTAATAGGCCAGATTTTCCCTTCCCTTCGTTGGCCATAACTCAATATAATGACGTCGTGATTCACGATACCAAAAAGTCAGCTCGTCAGTTGGAGACCTCACATTGAGCCACGTAAGTGTCAAATGTCACGCGAGGGCGGAATTAGTGTCAAGATTGTATAAATTTGTTTCTTAATTATTTTAATGTGGAGAAGTACAGAATAATGAAATTATTCTAGGAGTGAAAATAGTGGAACGGCAAGATTTATAACTATATTGCGACGTTATTCAGCACAAAAGCAGTTTTTCATATTAGAGGCACGACATGAAACTCAAGACCATTGTACATTGTTATCACAACGGTGTGCCCTCCCAAGTCCACCAATTTCAACATGCAAACTCAAAAGTCCCCCGAATTCGCAGCTCACGTTTACAGATAAGAGAGCAAACAACGGATTCAAAAGTCATTAGTGAATAATATTTTTCTCCCTTGCTGTTGATGACCAATAAACTGTGAATTCTTGCAGCAGGTCAAAAAAATATGAGTCATCCAAAATCATAATTTCCTCTCGAATTTTGCATTTTGGAGGACATCACAGGCTCAAAGGTAGTCCGAATACTGCTCGAGCAAAACCCATTCTTCGATACAAAAATTGCACATGCTTGATGGAATTTTCAAAAACTGTTCAGCATGACTTAGGTTAATCTTTGGGCATTAAAACTCAAAATCAAGATCACAATTTTATGAAGTTTTCAGTGTTGAACAGTTTCGTACAATTAGGAGCAGTTTCCAACCTAATTTGGAACAGTAAGACCAAATCTCCCTATTGTGAAAAACGCTGCAAATTATTACACAAAGGTTTATTATTTTACGACATAGATTAATCGTCTGCAAAGAACACGGCTTTGCCATTGTTACCACCAACCAACTTGAAGAAAAACATCGATCGTATTTCGGTCAGCTAACATTTCGCACTGCGAGTTCACAAGGGGCGTTTTACAAAAAGCGCCCCTTGTACCTCATTTTTTGAAATTACACTGTCGGAACCGCAAAACCAAGATCTACACGTTGGTACTACTGGCTTTTTGTTACCTCCATCCGTTACCGAAAGACAGCACTATAAGCCCTAATGGAATTTAGAGAAACAAAGGAAAAACGCTGCAAATTATTACACAATGGTTTATTATTTTTCTATATAGATCACTCGTCTACAAAATCACCAACCATCCAATATGAAGGAAAAAAAAAATCAGAATCACCAACTATCGATTACATTTCGATCAGCTCTAATTTGAACGGAGATTAGGCCTCTTTTGCGATTCACACTCGTGTTTTGATTTATATATATACATATATATTTCAAAATAAACACTTAAATTTTCATAGGGAGCGAACGGTTTGTCCTACAGAGCTCCGCGTGGTCTCAAAAAATTCTAAAAATTCTATAGAATCTTAAATTGAAGGAAAAACAATACCTTTATATCGAAATTTTTTGAGTTAAGGCGTTTTCAAAATTTCAAAATTGATTTTGGAACCCTTAGAAGTGACCTACCTCAACCAAAAGCTTCGGGGCACAACTAGACCCCAAATGGAGCCTACATACCAAATTTCATCAAAATCGGTCAATGCTAAGTGGCAAAAGTGCCGCGTACGGCGTACGGCGGACGGCGGACGGACGGCAAAATTTTTATTCGATTTTTGGATTCTACGTACCTTGAAACGTAGGTAAACCATCAAATTTTGAGGGGGTGTTAAAATTTTTTTTTTCTTGGTCGATTCCAAAGGTTCATTATTGAAAATAATAAACCAATAATAATAAAAAAAAATCAAAAAAAAATTTTTTTTTTTAAATCCAAATTACCAACCATCGATCGCATTTCAGTCAGCTCTAATTTGAACGGAGATTAGGCCTCTTTTGCGATTCACACTCGTGTTTTGATTTATATATATATTTAAATTTAAACCCTTAAATTTTCGTAGGGAGCGAACGATTTGTCTTACAGAGTTCCGCGTGGTCTCAAAAAATTCTAAAAATTCTATAGAATCCTAAATTGAAGGAAAAACAATACCTTTATATCAAAATTTTTTGAGTTAGGGCGTTTTCAAAATTTCAAAATTGATTTTGGAATCCTTAGAAGTGACCTACATGAACCAAAAGCTTCGGGGCATAACCAGACTCCAAATGGAGCCTACATACCAAATTTCATCAAAATCGGTCAATGCTAAGTGGCAAAAGTGCCGCGTACGGCGTACGGCGTACGGCGGACGGACGGCCAAATTTTTATTCGATTTTTGGATTCTACGTACCTTGAAACGTAAACCATCAAATTTTGAGGGGGTGTTAAAATTTTTTTTTCTTGGTCGATTCCAAAGGTTCATTATTGAAAATGATAAACCAAAAGTTCATAATCAAGGGGCGCTTCATGAGACCCTCAGTTAGTCGGCAGCGCATCACAATGTGATGTCATGTTCGGGCAGATGGCCAATAGGCGTTTTACAAAAAGCGCCCCTTGTGCCCTGAGTTTCCTGTAAAACGCCTTCTTCTCAATAAAAAATATGCAAATTTTTTCTCAAAGGGTCTAATGTGAATGGGCTCAACTTGATAAAGCAAGAAAACACAAGGGGCGCTTTTACAAATTCCAACTTTTTTTGGTGATTTTACGTCTTTCTCCCTATATTAATGGTTGGATCAGATTCAGTTCTTCGTTCCATCGATAATACACTAAATTCTCAACAGAATGCGAAAAAAAAATTAAAATCTAGCTAAAATAGCAGTGACACAACTGAGTTGGGAAAAAAGTAAAATCTTCGAGCGTGTTTTACTCGTAATTTTAAAACTTCGATAAGCGACCCCTGTACCTAAAAGCGCCCCTTTGAGAACTCGCAGTCCGATTTGAACGGAGATTAGGCCTCTTTTGCGATTCACACTCGTGTTTCTGATTTATCGTAAGTACAATCCCTTAAATTCTCGGAGGGAACGAACGGTTTGTCCTACAGGGCTCCGCGTGGTCTCGAAAAATTTTAAAATTCTATACTATCTTAAATTGATGGAAAAACAATACCGTTATATCAAAATTTTTTGAGTTAGGACATTTTCCAAATTTTGAACCTTATTTTTCAACCCTTAGAAGTGACCTACATCAACCAAAATCTTCGGGCGCAACTAGACCCCAAATGGAGCCTACATACCAAATTTCATCAAAATCGGTCAATGCTAAGTGGGGCGTACGGCGAACGACGGACTGACGGCCAAATTTTTATTCGATTTTTTGATTCTACGTACCTTGAAACGTAAACCAATAAATTTTGAGGGGGGGGGGGGGTTGAACAAATGTTCTTCTTGGTCGATTCCAAAGGCTCATTATTGAAAATAATAAACCAAAAGTACTTACTTACTAAAAATTTTGAGTTTTTAGCATAGCTTCATTTTCATTGAAAATTGTCTAAAAGAATTTTCAGATTGTCAGATTTTCACCATCTGACATTTGCCGATGACCTGAAGGTCTTTTCCCGTATTTCATCATCTGCTGACTGTCTTTTTCTCCAAAAATGTCTCTGTCTTGTTTTGAACTGGTGTTCTGCCAATCATCTTGCCCTTAACCCTGATAAATGCACAGTGCCTTCTTCTTCGTGTTCTTCTCCTGCTGCTATCGTGACTCTATATAGATCCCTGGTGCGGCCTGTCATGGTCTCTATTCTACAGTGTACATTAGGATCGTCTGGAAGGTGTTCAGCGAAAGTTTTTGAGATTCCTCGCTTACAAATTGCATGTACCAGCAGACCAGGTGGACTATGCGGCACTGGCAGCAACTTATAACCTGCCCAAGTTGGAAGACCGACGTCTTATAGCTGATGTGGTGTTCTTCCATAAGTTGGTGAAGGTAACCTCCAATGTCCCTCGCTGCTTGCTTAAGTATTACTAAACGTACCAAGCTACACCACCCGTCATAGCTCATTGTTTCATGTTCCATTTTGCTGCATACAATTATCAAATGAATCGTCCTATGCACCGTATACCACGAACGGTTAATGCCTTCATCCATGACATAGACTTCGATTTTTTTCTTCGATGGACTAGCGCGTCTGAGGAGAAATCTGAAGTTATACCTTCGTTTTCATCTTCATCTCATATTTTCCCGATGTATCTACTACTACTATCTTTGCCGTATTATCTTTGCTATTCATCTTTGTCATTTAACTATCATTGCCGTATTGTGTAAATTTTGTGGTTGAACATCAACTTCTATAATTGGCGTAAACCGTAAGTTCTGTTCTTAAGCCGTAAATAAATAAAATTTATTAAGTTACGTAAATAAATAAAATTTATTAACTTACGGCTTGTTATTTATTGAATAAATAGCAAGCCGTAAGTTAGTAAGCCGTAAAATCTGTAAATAGTAATTCGTAAGTAAGTAGTAAATAGTAAGCCGTAAGTTCTGTTCTTAAGCCGTAAATAAATGAATAAAATCCGTACTTGGGAATTTAGGAAATTGAAAGTGTCGAATTATCGTCTCAAAAAAATCAGGGATGTTCGTCACATAGCACTGATTGTTTTTCAATAGAAGGTCATACAAGAGGAGGCTTCGTTAATTAATTAATAATAAAAAAAGAAATCACACCATGCGGGGAAAAGACACCTGAGGCGGGGGAAGGACTGCCAGGATAGAAAACTCGCTTGTCGGTGTATAAATATCACTAATCAGTATTAGAAATTGCCAGGGGTGGAAGCGAGTATTCAAACAAAGATTGCCCATTGCACCATAGTCCGAGGAGGAGCCTCGGCTCACGTGACCAAGTTAAAGTTGATGTTTGTTGAAGTAAAAACTAGTAACATAATCTTAAAAATCATATATTATTCAACAATAAGCATATATATTTTTGCCACGGTGTTAATTTTAATCCATTAAGGCTAATGGGGCGGGGGTCTAGTATGATTCTGAAATGAGAGATGGCGCTAGTGTCGCCCCATACTTTCATCCGGTTCATCAATTTTTCTGTTTCGGGCGGATTATTACCGTATTTATTTATGAGGGATATTCTGAGAGCTACATGACATCTTTGAGAATGGTGGATGTAATCGTTTTTGCGGAAAAAATCACTCAAAAGTATATTTATAGGCAAAGTAAGAGTACTAGGTACCGCTATAAAAAGGTCAACTTTTTTAGCTGAATTTTTTTTAAATGTTTGCATGACAGCGCGTTTGGTTACGTCGAGACAAATTCAAAATGCATTGAAAATTGAAAATCGGTTGATCGGTTGTAGAGATCAGCCAGATCTAAGTTTGGTATTCTCTCATTCGCACAACTGTCGTCCCCTTTAGCCTTAAATCATCTGTACCGCCCACCCATCTTGGCAAATTAGATATTTATGATATTTCTGTTCACATTTTTTATTGGCCCTTAGAGCTATTGTCTCTTTCTTGAACAACAATCGATTATTGTTAATTCGTCACATTATCAAGGGTTTTTAGAGGTTCCAACTTAATAATTAACGTGTTAATTGAACAGTTAGAGACTCATAAACAATGAAAATGAAAACAGACAAAAATGAGACTGCTTCACTTTGGTTTTCACCTAATAAGGATTATTTGCAACTCTTACAAGCAATATTAACTTGATTTCCGCTACTACCTAAGGGCAAGGAAGAAGAAACGAATGGGATCAACCGAGGATATAAAGTACGAACGAGTAGTTTATTAAAATAATAAGGTTACGGAGTGATATATTTCACCATTTACAGCCTGATAATTGCTGAATTAAGGCCATTTAGCAAGGTTAGGAACGGCAGTTAAGATTTTGATATTTATACGGCTAGCGGTAGAACGAGGGGGGGGGGGGGGTGCAAGGTAGTGAGTGAGAAAGAGCGAGCAGCTGTGAGAACCATGAACTTACCGTGATAAATGGTCGGAAGGGTCATTAATTTTCCCTCTTGTTACCTTACCCGAGATATTAGCTCATTCAAACCCGCACTCCTTAGACGTTATTGGTTCCAAGTTCTAATGACTGTCTGTCAGTGAATGGGAAGGAGGGGGGGTTTTAAAGGGGAAAAAGAGGGAAGGGGGGGCATAGCCCTCCTTTCACACACCCCCACAAACGAGGTTGAAATGTGGAATTTCACGGGGAATAATTAACAACGATTTCCCTTTCAGAGTGAACTGGCAAGTTGAGAATTCAATGGCTCTCCAAGCCTGTTCAGCTTTTCCTTTTACGATGGGTAATGAACACCACGACCTTATGTACTCATGTTTGTTCGGTGTTTGCAGTATGAATCTTATGAAAAGACGGAATCGAAATTCCAGTCAAGATAAGAACATTGCTGAACATGTTTGGTTCCGTGACTGTCTGTCTGTGTGTCTGTCATGGAATCCTTGCCACAGCCATAACTTCTACAACACTCGTCCGATATCGATGAAATTTTCAGGGATTATGCGGATTAGATTGCAGATGGTCCCTAATGAAAATCAACTCCCCCAGACTAATAGTAGTTGCTGCGCATGCTTGTAACAGCCATAACGTTCACATTTTCCATCCGATTTCGACGAAATTTCTCAGGATTGTTAAGATTAGCGTGCAGATGGTCCCCTATGAGGGGAAGGAACTCAGGGATTGATGTTTTGAGATTAACTACTGTCCATCGGAGCATCTATGCAATCGGGTTATGGATACGAGGAAACTATGTGCCACACCCACTTGGCAGACGTTTTTTACTCTTAGTTGATTTTATCTTACCACCTATGAGCATGTGGCAAAATACCGTTGAACCTTAGTTTTGAAAGAATTTTCTTCAGTATACTAGTAATTGGAAAAACGCTGCAAATCATTGCTCAAAGGTTTATTATTTTCTGTATAGATCATCCTTCTGTATAGATCACTGGTTCTCCATCAATAGCACCTACCACCATCTGTATTCTCCCTTGACCTTCCCTCTCAAATTTCAGCTCCTGCGTTCAATAGGATTGAAAATGGCTTCGGAGCTCACTCAGCTGATCAGTGATCTGAAGAGTGAAGAAGATCTCCTCGAATGCTGGAAACGCCTGGAAGAGCACTTCCATTCAATAGGATTGAAAATGGCTTTGGAGCTCACTCAGCTGATCAGTGATGTGAGGAGTGAAGAAGATCTCCTCGAATGCTGGAGACGCCTGGAAGAGCACCTCCATTCAATAGGATTGAAAATGGCTTTGGAGCTCACTCAGCTGATCAGTGATGTGAGGAGTGAAGAAGATATCCTCGAATGCTGGAGACGCCTGGAAGACCACTTCCATTCAATAGCATTGAAAATGGCTTCGGAGCTCACTCAGCTGATCAGTGATCTGATCAGTGAGCAATGATTTGCAGCGTTTTTTACCTACAAACATTGTTTTACCTACCAACTTTTTTTAACCTACCAACTATTGGTAGGTACTACCTACCACACTATAATGGCTTCAAACCTTCACAATCAAGTTTATTAGAAAGAACTAAACGCTTCACACTCGATTCGAAAAATAGAAAGCTTGCTTTGGAAATTTGATTACTGGTTACGCAGAAGGCAAAACTGTATACAAATCGAAGAAATGAACAGCGATCGCATTTTAGTCAGATAAAATTTGAACGGCGATTAGACCTCTTTTGCGATTCACACTCATGATTCTGTTTTATCGAAGGAAAACCTTCAAATACTCGTAGGGACCGAACGGTTTGTCCTACAGAGCTCCGGGTGGTCTCAAAAATTTTTAAAAATTCTGTACTATTTGAAATTGGTGAAAAAACGATACCTTTATTTCGAGAGTTTTCGAGCTAGGGCACTCTTGAAAATTTCAACCCTTAATTTTCACCCCTTAGAAGTGACCTACATCAACCAAAAGCTTCGCGGCACAACTAGACCCCAAATGGAGCCCATATACCAAATTTGAACCAAATCGGTCCAGTGTTGCTAAGAAAAGTGCCGCGTACGGCGTACGGCGGACGGACGGAAATTTTTTTATTCGATTTTCGGATTCTACGTACCTTGAAACATAAAACATCAAATTTTGAGGGGGGGTTAAAATTTTTTTTTCTTGCTCGATTCCAAAGGCTTATTATTGAAAATAATAAACCAAAAAAGATCTGCCGAGTGGGTGTGGCACATTGCTTCCTTGTAGCCATTACCCGATTTTCTTTTTATATAGATGTTTCTTTTTATTTTTTTTTAGATGATCACCATTATTACATGATAAAATGTAGAACGAATCGCTGTTACGAGGTTTCTACGTGCAGGCGCAGAGACTATCATCATTCTGGGTGCCAATAGGAGGCCTCCACACGCCAATCCGCTAAATCCCTGATTTCATCGAAATCGGACAATTACTTCGTATGGTTCTGCCCGTTCCCAGGATTTCATGACAGACACACAAACAAGTCAGACACGGAAGCAAAATTGTTCAGGAATTTTTTATGTGCGTAAAAAGTGAAAACGATGCTTGGTAAAATAAAAAAAATATCAACATTTTACGAGTTGGTTTTCTAAGTGTCCGTGGAAACAAACCAAGCTTTTTTTGAGGTTTCTAGTGGAAAGTAGTATCTAGAACCTACAAAATGGTTCATTCAGAATCAGGTTGAAACTTTCTATAAAAATCTGCCTATTACGCTTATTATAGTTCAAAAAAGGTTAAACATTGGATAGAGTATTTGGTTAAGAATTCCCTTATTCTGCACAAATAAGACTTTTTGCTGTTGCGGCGTGCTTTATTGTATTGCCAGAATATCTACCTAGTGAATTTCAGATTATTCGGAAAGTCTCTCCAACCTGTTCAGCAAGTCGGTTCCATGCAGTATCAACAAGGGGTGCGAATTATTTACAACAAGGGATGCAGGTCGGATCCTGCCACCTACAAATCGTCCTCAAGTAGCAGAAGGCAAATTTCACGTGTCCCCAGCGACTCTGGGAAAAGGGCCCTCGGCGTGACCAAAGGGCCTCCCCACGTTAAGACTCACTACAAAATAGATGAAGGGATGACAAGCGAAGGGCCGAAGGGAGAACAGTAAGACGGCATGAAGGGCTCATCAATGTTTGAAGGGTCGACCGTGTCCGCGGCGTCCGCCCTACAGGGCTTGACATGATAATTGTCACCGCCGCCTCTTCAGGTCCGTCTCATTTTCAATAATTCAAAGGGCTCCGCCCTTCGGACCGACTCTTCCGCGGGGTAAATAATACAATCGTAACCCTTGGTGACCCCTGCGCCCTCCAAGACCACTAAACGACTTGTGTCTATACCGTGCCGATGAGGAGGGTTCTTCAGGGTACTTCAGAGCTTCAGAACTCCACATTTTTCTTCTTCTTATACTGCTGGGAACGCTACCCTCCTGAAAGCTCTACAGGGTGTCTACTCTTAAGATGGGCATAACTTCAGGGTTCGATTCTACAACGTATTTCCAACAAAAAATGTCTCGTAGCAATTTTTTCTTAACCCGCTCAAAATGCCTTTTTTTTCACTTCGAAGTTTCTTGTCCCGTTTTCGACCTTACGTCATTAAAACTGTCATAAAACCTAGTATTTACCGAATAAATTCAAATTTTAGGATATCGTTGGGAAGAACGTTAAATTTCCGAACTATCTAATGTAAAACCAAAATCTTTTGGCAATGAACGATTTCTAAAAAACCGAGTCAAATAACAAACTTCAAATTTTTTTCGAAATATGCCTCTTTTTAAATCGAAGTTTTTACTCTAAATCCCTTCCCATTTCGATGGGCGCTCTTCGGAGAAAATAGTCAGCTTTCCAACAGTCCATCAATTTCTCTTTTTAACATTCACATTGGAAGAGTGAATGATGTTTGAATGTCAAAAAACGTGTGTTTTACAAGAAAATTCAGTGTTCGGTTTCTGGTCCCCCTCGATCTCACGATAGATTGACGATTTTGGTACCATTTTCCATGTAATTTTTTACACTGAATCCAATGGTGATACTTCCGAATGATTCCGACTGCTAGAAAGTGGATTTTTCGAAGAAAACCTTCGTTTTTCTTACATAAAATACGCGTTATTCGTAGATATGGTAGGGAGCATATAGTAACACCTTTCTACTCAATAAAAACACCGAATTTCTAGTTGATTGAAGTTTTTGTTGAGTAGAAAGGTGTTACTTTATGCTCACTACCATATCTACGAATAACGCATATTTTATGTAAGAAAAACGAAGGTTTCCTTCAAAAAATCCACTTTCTAGCAGTCGGAATCATTCGGAAGTATCACCATTGGATTCAGTGTAAAAAAAACTACACAGAAAATGGTACCAAAATCGTCAAGCTATCTTGAGATCGGGGGGGACCAGAAACCGTTTAAAACACTGGATTTTCTTGTAAAACACACGTTTTTTGACATTCAAACTTAATGTACTCCTCCAATTTGAATGTTAAACTCGAAAATTCATAGATCGTTGGAAATCTGACTATTTGAGCATATTTTCTCCGAAGAGCGCCCATCGAAATGGGGAGGGATTAAGAGTGAAAACTTTGGTCGAAGAAAGTCAAGTTTCAAAACATTTTTAAAGTTTGCTTTTTGACTTAATTTTTTGAAACTATCTTATTACTGAAAGATTTTGATTTTGCACTAGGTAGCTCATGAATTTAACGCTCTTTCTAATGGTGTAGTTAGATTTTAATTTTCAGGAGAAATAAGGTACCTAGTTATGACCAAATCTGTGCTGTAAGGACGAAAACGCGAAAACTTTACGCGAAAAACTTTAAAGTGAAAAAAAAGGAATTTTGAGTGGGTTAAAAGAAAATGGCTAGGAGACATTTTTTGTTGGAAATACCTCGTAGAATCGAACCCTGAAGTTAGGCCCATTTTAAGTTTAGACACCCGTATACAATCACAAACATCACAAAAATGGTAATCATGACAGATTTGTGATGAACTATCAGACCATCAACATCGTTTCTGGTTTCTCAGGGAGAGCATATTCTACCTCTTAGGTCAGTACAGGGTTACATTGGCGTACGGGGGAGGGGGGGGTCCAATAATGCGTAAATGCATAAATGAATAATATGCTCAAGATTATGTTGAATTATGTCTGGTACACAAATGGTACCATAATTTTCCTTCCTAGTGGGGAAAATGCCAACTCGTAACCGTGAGTTTGCAATTTAGTTTATTTTAGTTTTATTTTATCTAATTAACTGGGATTTGATTTTAGGACATTTTAACACCTTTGATATTTTTTTACATTGAATATCTTGGTACCGTAGACATTTTGACAATACGTAGGACATTTTGCTACATTCGATGATTCAATATGTTGAACATTGTGGCAATGGAAATTTAGATACGTTGTACATTTTGGCACCTTCGACATTTTTGAAACATCAGACATTTTGGTACATTGGATACTTTGATTCCTGCACTTTTTGTTATACCCTTCTCGATCTTGGTTGAGGTCAATCCGATTAATAATCAGATAAACCATACTCACACAGTGTCTTCTACGTTAATCAGGGCAATACGAGGAATATCCTGATAATAAGGTTACAACTCTCCTTATGGATGCAGGGATTTTTTTCAAAGTTGGCACATTTGCTTGAAGGAGAGTTCTTAACTGTCAAAATAAGCCCAGACCTGGATCAGTCCATTGCGAAATTTCGTTGCAGCATCCGTTTTTGTCGATCTCTGAATGACCTGTTTGCTCCACCTACCACCAGTTCTCAAAGAGAGGTCACGGCATCAGTCTTTTGGGATTAAGTGTCGGTAAAACTAACGGAATTATCGAGTTTGCAGACCAATAATTTTGGGGAATTCCAAGGGGAAAAATTTCGAAAAATAGTGGTAAAAATTGCTTTATAAAACTTGTTATTGATGTGTTTTTTAAAAATTGGAAGTCAACATTTTGAATATATTTATATCAGCATAAAATGCCCAAATATATTATCTTATTAGAAGTTAATAATTCTCATATTTTTCCAAAATGCGTGAGAATTTGTAGGACACTACTTCTGCCGTCCAAAGGAGAAAAGCAGTAACTCGACTTTTTCACATTTTGACTTTTTGGTATCGTTGGGTTCGTTAGCTCAATCTCTACCTTCTGCAATCGTGAAAATGCAATCTCTACCTTCTGCAATCTTTTACCCTTCTATTAATTTGTAATTGAATCGAGATTGTAGCTCGCATTTATGTTTGGAACTAGCGGGTAGTTATCTGACGACTGGTGATTTAACTTAAGGTATCAATACAAAAGCTTCCTTTTTACCTTGACCTGTCAAGACAACTTTTTGATCCATACAAAGCTAAACAACAGCAATCATAACACGCAAAGGATAAAAAGTAGTTATTTTTGTTGCAAGGGTAAAAAGCAGTTTCACGCCATTACTGTACAAAGCCTCACAGCGATTCCGGTAAAACATGAATGATAAAAGATGAATTTAAAATACAATTTCCAGTATTTTGCGCGTGAAATTAATGAAATAAAATAAAGAAAGAGTGCGTAGATATTTTGCAAAAAGAAAATCATACTTTTGATCAAAATTGAGGTTTTTATGGAACAAAACGTAAAACCATGATTTTCTCAAAACTGGTTTTCTGGAAAAACTGCTTTTCTACTTTGGACGGAAGACTTGTTCTTTCGGAAATTTGCTCAGTAACACATGCTACACAAATGAGACTTTTACCATTCACTCGTTCTTGAGGATCCCTCCTGTCTCGCTGGACATAGACAACTATTTAGATGAACTGTCTTAGCCAAAGCCTTCAAGAAGCCAGAGTGCTCAAGGGATAGGTAGGGGGGGGGGTCCTATTCTATAATAGGACATAAAAGGATAATAGAATGAATAAATAAGGGGAATCTAGTAATTCAAAAAACTTGGTCAGTGTTTGCTATTCCATTGCTCCAACACTTGCATCCATGGTTAGAGTTGATTTTGACAGCACAGTCTGTAGTCAAAATACATGACAATTTATACCCCCAAAAAAGTGTTACCGATAGCGGGGTTGTACGGTTACGTTATAACAGGTGCTCTGCGTTCCCTCAGTTCAAGGTTGAGTTGATAAAAACAATACCTCCGCAGTGCTTTGGAGATCCCTCCTTCTTTCCACGGTGTAGATTCGAGTCGCAAGAAGCGTCATATTTCGTCCCCCGACTGACCCTTCTTCAGCCCTTCCACCTTCTCCGGGAAATCATTTACCGTCTCGAAGTCTCCCCTCTTCTCACTTATTCATGAAGGTTTATCCTCTTCCCCATCCTCCACACTCATCTTCACCGCTGTACGGTCATTTAACCATTTATATCTTCACGAGAAAAAAAGGGAGACCTTAAGGGCGAAGGGCCCAAAGGGACAAGGTTTGTGACCCTTTTCAAGGAGGTGAAATGTTTATCAACCATGTTACGGCCAGGCACATCAACAGCAACCGCACGAACTTTGATGTTCCTGTGTCAACACTGGGGATAAAACGATGAATAAACCCAACAATAAATATGGAGCAATAAAATTAAACTAACTTTTTATTGGGAGGATAAAACTTCCGACGAGTTTATTTACAATTCATTACAAGAGTCGTAAGTTTTCGTACTGTACTCAAATATACCTGCAATTTCATACCCATAAATTTCTACCCCTCTTTGTACCCCAACTTGAAATACTGATAGGACGATATGACGAATACACTTCTTTTTTGCCCCTTCAAATAATAATTGGATGACAAACAGAATGTTACTAGGTTACTCAGATTTTATAGTCGACTTTTTGGTTTAGTATTTTCAATAATAAACCATTGGAACCAAGCCAGAAAAAATATAATTTGGTTGTGGGCTCCATTTGGGGTCTAGTTGTGCCGCGAAGCTTTTGGTTGCTGTCAGTCACTTCTAAGGTGTGAAAAATAAGGGGTGAACATTTCAAGAGTACCCTACCTCGAAAATTCTAAAAAAATAAATTTATTGTTTTTTCACCAATCTAAGTGATCGAACAGAGATAAGGTTCAGTGATAAAAGAAAACCAAAGAAACCAACTTTCACAGTCAAACACTTTAATAAGGCAATCAGTTTAGTTATTAAAGAATGAATTAATATGAATACATGAATGGATAAGCCTTGGTATAATGTACATATGTGATGGTAAGAACTGCAATGATCCTTATTCAATTTCTTTAACGGGAAATTTGTATTTTTATAAATCTACTCTTTCCCGTCAAAATAACAACAAGAGGAACTTAAAGAATTGAACTAAGGTGACAATGCTTTATTATCTTCAGGGGGTGGGACTTATTTAAGCGTGTGAGCAGGCTACCTATTGAAGAAAAAATTTAGAATTGAGTCCAGCAATTGTAAGTGAAAAAACAAACAATAAAAAAATAAAAAATTAAAAAAAATCAATAAATATTGAACAACAATAATCAATATTGTAACAACAGAACTACTCTCCACAAACATATTATTTTTTTAAATTATTAAAACGTTATTTAAATATAAATGGCAAAATAATGTGCATGGATGTTTTGACGTTTATGTATTGAAAAATGTTGCTCTATTGGTTTTCCACCTCCAGTTCGGGATGAGATGGTGATGACTGAATTTGTTCGCCGACAGGTGTTTCAGAATTTCAAAATTTCCACATTCATAACTACCGAAGAAAAGATACAGGCAACCATGTGCCACTACACCTCTCTTAATTTCGTAAATTGGTTTTCCACAATATTCAGAGATTCTACTTAGAGATCGGATCATCTATACCAGCGGTTCCCAACTAAATTTTTCCAAGGACCCCTTCATCAATGACGAGGACCCCCACTATCTAAAGTTACCTAAAAAGAACCAAAATATGTGAAAAAATAAATCAAACTGATGCTATAAAACTTGGGATTTATTCGTGAAAATACAGAGATTTTTCAAGGTTCAAGAGACGCCGACGAGTTGGGTTGAAGAGATCCTAGCAAGTTCGGTTCGAGAGTCACTGACTTATTAACTTCAACATCGAAAGCATTTTCTCGTTCTTCGTCTGTATGCCTAGGCCGTTTTAACGATCTAAATTTTAACCAACGGTCCATAACGTAGGTACGCGTAATTAACTTTCCGTGAAAAACAAAGCTTTTTAATCACTAAAATGTTGCATAGAATCACACATGTAAACAACTCGGTCAGGGACCGCACTAGCACTAGCAAACTCCACTAGCACTAACTTGTCTCCAGTACTCTGTGAGCACTAGCAATAAATAACTAACAATATAGCAATAACTGACATCTCTGAAATACATAAAGCCAAACTAGAGTGTGCTAGCGTTAGTTGTCATATGAAGCCAGACGCAGAAGTCAACGTTCAGAAGCTGCAAATATATATTTAATTTGTATATCCTAAGGACCCCTCAGCCATACCTTGCGGACCCCCGGGGGTCCGCGGACCACCAGTTGGGAACCGCTGATCTATACAATATGTAATATATTATAACTATACGGATTATGGTTACGAGGAAGCTATGTACCGCACCCACTTGGCAGACTTTTAGTTTATAATTTTCAATAATGAACCTTTGGAATCGACCAAGAAAAAAAAAATGTTTAACCCCCCTCAAAATTTGTTGGTTTTTCGTTTCAAGGTTCGTAAAATCCGAAAATCGAATAAAAATTTGGCCGTCCGTTTGCTGTTTCCCATACGTGACGCTTAGCATTGTCCGATTTTAATGAAATTCGGTATATAGGCTCCATTTGGGGTCTAGTTGTGCCCCGAAGCTTTTGGTTGATGTAGGTCACTTCTAACGGTTGAAATATAAAGGTTGACATTTTGAAAACGCCCAAACTCAAAACATTTTGATATACAGGTATTGTTCTTCCATTAATTTAAGATAGTATTGAATTTTTAGGATATTTAGAGACCACGCAGAGCCCTGAAGGACAAACCGTTCGCTCCACATGAAAACCTTAAGGTTGGACTTACAGTAAATCAGAAACACGAGTGTGAATCGCAAAAGAGGCCTAATCTCCGTTCAAAGTTTTTTAGCTGACCGAAATGCGATCGATGTTTTTTTTCATGTTGGCTGGTGGCAAAAATGGCAAAGCCATGTTCTTTGCAGACGAGTGATCTATAAAGAAAAGTAATAAACCTTTGTGTAATAATTAGCAGTGTTTTTCTCAATTTTCCATCAAGAAATTTTTTTGGAAAACCTCATATTTGGATACAGCACCTTAAAAAACGCTGCAAATTATTACACAATGGTTTATTATTTTTTATTTTTCGATAGAGATCACTCGTCTGCAAAGCCACGAACCATCCAACATGAAGAAAAACATCGATCGCATTTTGGTCAGGTTTAATTTGAACGGAGATTAGGCCTCTTTTGCGATTCACACTCGTGTTTCTGATTTATCGTACGTCCAAACTTTAAATTCTCGTCGTGAGCGAACGGTTCGTCCTACAGAGCTCCGGGTGGTCTCAAAACATTCTAAAAATTCTATAGAATCTTAAATTGAAGGAAAAACAATACCTTTAAATCATAATTTTTTGAGTTAAGGCGTTTTGAAAATTTCAAAATTGATTTTGGAACCCTTAGAAGTGACCTACATCAACCAAAATCTTCGGGGCACAACTAGATCCCAAATGGAGCAAACATACCAAATTTCATCAAAATCGGTCAATGCTAAGTGGCAAAAGTGCCGCGTACGGCGGACGGCGGACGGACGGCCAAATTTTTATTCGATTTTTGGATTCTACGTACCTTGAAACGTAAACCATCAAATTTTGAGGGGGTGTTAAAATTTTTTTTCTTGGTCGATTCCAAAAGTTCATTAATGAAAATAAAAACCAAAACAAAAGAAATCGAAGAAATTAGAAACCCCCTAAATCTTTCCTGCTAAAAACACATTTTGACTGGTCTATATTGAAATGTATACATCGCTTAACAGTGTTCTTGTAATGATTATTGAAGGAAATCTGTCTCACACCACTTGGTGAACTTTTTTTGACGATTACATCCGTATTTTCCCAAAAGGTTAAATCGCTTTCGATACTGCGGAACTTGACAAACCATTGAGGGGCGTCTCACCCTTCACGTAATAATATTCACAAAGGTGTATTTGCGACATATTTTTCAGACGGGGTCGCGTGTGTTGGAGAACAAAGCGATGAATTCATCGGGCGAAATATCCTGTGATGGCTTTGTGTCGGATTAACTGTGTTTCCTTTACCGCATTCGCGCTGCACTGAGTGCAGTCAACGCTCCGTTAACGCTTCAATTTCACAAGGTTGTATTGTTGAATAGTTACTCCTCAGTTGGTCGAGTACGACCCTTTGAAAATTCCACTTCATCATGCTTCAAAGCGAATTAATTAATTCCACGCACACTTACGCTCGAACAACTCTGAGCCCGGAGTAATTCACTTAACTAAAAATACTGTTTGCGGATTAGGAGAGTTAGTAGTTGCTTCTGAGCCGCTCTTGGGTCACTCGGTTAATTACCCTGGCAGATGTGCACTGCAATTAGGTCGGTTGAAACCTCTGGCTTTGGATAAGATGAATTAAATTATTCAGCCGCCTACCGGCCAATTAGAGGCGGGGAGTTCACAAAGCCTACCTTTGCTATCTGAAACTCGCGGGACAAAGTAATGAATGCTTGCCGTCTTGGAAGGGGGTCCCTTCGTCCAATCAGCCCTTCGAGACTTCTGGGCGCTGAAGGGCTGGAAAAGAAAACCCTCGGGCAGAGCACGGAGTTTCTGAATCTATTCCGACTGATGGTGACGATTCACAAACGGAAGCGGCCGTAATTTCACGGAACGAGGTGATGAATCTCACTTCATTCGACTTGAGCCAAATACCACACTGCCTTCAATATTCAGTAATAAGTAAACACTATATCGCCTCTTTAATTCTATGATATCAAAACTAGCCGATTACCTGTGAGTTTTAAACAGTAGCAGATTGAGTCATCTCTCTTGAAAGAGAGGGAGGAAGGAGTTAAAAAAAGCCTGTCAAGTGGGTGTGGCACGCAGCTTCCTCGTATCAGAAACCAGATTGTATAAATAGATGATCCTATGCATTGTAGCTAATCTTTAAGTACCCTGCACGACCCTCATAGGGGACCATCTACACGTCAAGCCCCACAATCCCAAAAAAAATGTTATCGAATTCGGAAAATTGTAGAAGTTATGGCTGATCCCAGAATTCTACGTTTGCGCATGTGCAGAGACTACTGTCAATCCGGGGTCAACGATTTTCATAGGAGACCATCTACACGCCAATATGAAATATCCCTGAATATTTCATCACATTCGGATGAAACATGTAGAAGTTAAAAGGATTACACTGTTACGTTTGCGCTTGCGCAGCAACTACTACGATCGTATTAGTCTGGGGGAGGTGATTTTCATAGGGGACCATCTACACGCCAATCTGAACAATCCTAGAAAATGTCATCAAATTCTGATCAAAAATGTAAGTGTTATGGCTGTTACAAGGATTTTACATTTGCGCTTGCGCAGAGGCTACTATTGATCCGGGGATGATCTTTTCATTTTCATAGGAGACTATCTACACGCCAACCCCGATAAAAATTTCTAAATTGAAAATTCCATTAAATAATATACATACGAGTCTGCAACACATTGGGAAATTTTCATGTCAACCACTACACAACAAGGTAGTGAAGTAAGGTTGTTAGTTCATGTACCCAAGCATAAAAACAGTTGATTGTTCTCTACGCAACACAGTGAGTCTATTTTATTTATTGGTCGCGTGAGCAAGTTTTCGTGACGATTTTCCAGTTTATGTGCCAAAGCAAAGACATGAAAATTTCAATAATAATTCCATTCAATAATCAATTCTAAACTACAAATTCCACCAAATTGGACAATAACTTTGTGTAGTTTTGCCCGCAACAACGATTTCTTAATTTAGACAAACACACAGAAACGGTACCAAAATTGTCCAAGAAGGCCTAAAACGTAGGAAACGTGTGGAAATTTGATTTTGGAGAGATTTATATTTGGAAGGAAATATTTCACCACTACATTTGATGGTATTTTACATAAATATTTACATCAGAGCTTTGTATCAGCACTTTCAGGACTCAGCAGTCATATATGGATACATCCATATGGATGTATCCATCTCGCTGCTTGGTTTCAGGGTCCGAGATCCGACCTCGGACATAGGGGTGAGGGACAAGGTTGAATCGCCTTATCCCAGAAATGATGGTGGGAGGATTGTGCCTCTTCTGGCTATGCCATCAGCCGACGCTTCTCCTCCCCAAGGCGTTCGAGTTCAGCTCTAAGTCCCACGGGGCCCATTTGCTCGAGCCGTAGCACGCCGTCGTGTGGCCGTAGCCCTGAATGTAGACCAGATGAATGATCCTCCTGGACTCGGGGTCATCCACTCTAGGATGAACATTGGGTAACCAGCCCGAGTCAGATCCTTGGCTGACTTGCCATCCAATCACCTTCAGTTGGTTTCGCTGAATGTTTGCAAGAGCTGCTGCAGCCTCCAGTAATGCATCAACTTCATATTTTTGAATTTTGGAAGTATTGATGTCTGCTAGACATCAAAATGAAATCTCCTCTTGGTGTTACCACCAAGAGGTCAGGACGATAACCTCGCTGTTCCAGTTTGAAATGTGGCTCAAGCCATACTGGCCATCCTTTACGACGAGCATAGCCTTCTAGTAGGTTCAGGGCAGAATTATGACGAGCACACTTGGGCCTTACCATGGCTAAGCAACGTAACTTCCCACATAGACGCTGGTGAGGTTATAAGAAAACGCTGTAAATTATTACACAAAGGTTTATTATTTTTCTTTATAGATCACTCGTCTGCAAAGCCACCAACCATCCAACATGAAGAACAACATCGATCGCATTTCCAATAATTTCGTGGTTCAGATGCTTGAACCTTGTGATTATACCTCGAAAAATTACGTCCATATTTTGGTTTATTATTTTAGTAATGAACCATTGAAATCAAGTAAGAAAAACAAAGTGTTAAGCTCCCTAAAGATTTGATGGTTTACGTTTAAAGGTACGTAGAATCCAAAAATTGAATAAACATTTTTCTGTCCGTCCGCTGTATGTGGCATTTTCCTTAGTTCTCAAGGGACCTATTTGGTTGAAATTTGGTATGTGGGCTTCATTGGGGGTCTAGTTGTGCCTCGAAGCTTTTGGTTGATGTTAGTCACTTCTAAGGGTTGAAATTTATGGGTAGAAATGTTCAATAGTGCCCTAGATTGAAAACTCTCGAAATGAAGGTATGGTTTTTTCATCAATTTGGAATGATATTGAATTTTTAACATTTTTAGACCACCCAGAGCTTCGTAGGACAAACCGTTCTCTCCCTACGAGAACTTATGGGTTGGACTTACCATAAATCAGAAAAACGAGTGTGAATGACCAAAGAGGTCTAGTCAGTTTTGCGTCCTTAGCAACCAGTAATCAAATTCATAATGTGAATTTATTCATTATGAATGAATTATCAATTGTTATTAATTTATTGATTATGAATGAATTCATAATCATATTATGAAGGAATCTCAACTTCCTATTTCTTCGAATCGAGTGTGAAGCGTTTGTTTCTTCCAAATAAACTTTATTGTGATTTAAAAGCAGTATGTGTAGTAGGTACCTATGGTTGGTAGGTTAAAAAATAATAATAATGGCAATGGCAGAGCTGTGATTTTTGCAGACGAGTGATCTATACAGAAAAAAGAACCATTGTGTAATAATTTGTTTTTGTAATAATTTTGAGTTTCTCCTTCGCCCTTACGGCTATTTTGAAGTCCATCAATTTAATTTATAGGGCACCATTCACGGCTTACCTCATTCCGGGATTGGACGAAAATTGACCCACTGTTGTGGGTTGGAATTCGTTATTTGTGACCTAAAAATCGGATTCAGCGCCCTCGCATACCTTAGAATTCCAATTTTCAGCTCCGAAGTTCGAATAGAAAAGACGAGAGAGATAAGAAGCGAGCGAAAACGAAATTAAGTCAAAGCCGAAAAATCTCTATAGCGTCCTAGTATTCCCAAAGATTGTCGATTGCAAAGATTATCCAATGCTATAGGGATGATCAAACTTGAACGAAATCTGTTGTGACATTTTTGTATCAATGAAGCGATCTTACTGCCAATAATTTCGTGGTTATGAATTTATTGATACCTCGAAAAATTACGTGCATATTTTTCAATTCATCGTGAAAAATCCGCCCCGTTTTTATCAATTCAAATGGAAACTGGAAAGAAGTCTAAATATCGCCCGAAGCACCGCATGCATTTAATGCCTTCAAGACTAAAGGAGCGCTTATATTGAAATTTGACTTTCAGAACTGATGGTCTAAAAAAATGAATGCAAAAATCGAAAGAAAAAAACTGAATTGAGAAGATGAAATATATTAAAACGTACCTACCTATACACTTGGAAAAAATATTTGAAAAAAGGGGAAAAAAATAGAAAATCGTGGAGTCAGGGACGAAGTTGAGTTACCTGAAAATGTAAAATAGTCGGCGGTGGTAGAAGTTAAAAACTGGGGTGGAACGCGAGCATTTAAAAGCTATTACGGTGAGGGCAGAGTGGATATCTCTGTAAATCCAAAGGCTGAGCCGCGGGCCCAGATGGGTCTCATCCGATACCAATTAGCCGGAGACACTCCGGATTAATATGCGGCCATTGATGGACTTTTAATTGCATTATATTAAAACAGCAGATGTGTGTCTGATTTGAGGGCGGGGGAAAATCGCTTCCCGGGGGCAAAGTTCCTCCCTGGAAAACCTTTTCCCGCCACCTATTGCACTTTCAGACCTCCCCTACCCGGTGGGAGCTAATCGATTTCGAATTGTAGCTGCCACTCAATTCCAGCCTTCAGTTTTCATATTTTCGAAGGCTGAACCGTGTTTTTCCTCGGGGAAGAAGCGATGTGGCGTCAGTCTGTGATATGAGTCATCTGAAAGTCAATTTTGACGTGATGTGATTTAGATGGCATTAGCAACTTCTGGGGAAACGAATAAATAGGAGAGTTCGAAAGAATGATTGTTGATGAGAGTTGGAGTGAAGAATTGCGAGGGAGAAGGATAAGTTAGGGTGGAGAATAACACGTGTTGTTGGTAGTTATATTGTTGGTGGTTGAACGGAATGAAAGGGACTATTTTTTTAAAAGATTTATTGGCATTCGCATAAGCTATACAGCCATAGGGCAATAACAAAATATTCAATTACTTGTGTAAGCAACTTAATTGGTTACTACACAGGGTAGTAACCCCCTTTCGGGCGCACCACCGGCCAGGCTTCGATTCTACAACTAATTTGCGACTTTTTTTAACCCACTTGAAATCCGACTTTTGCTTCCGAGTCTACCAAGGTAGCGGAAGCTTTGTTTTCACTTCTCAAGGACGAAAAGGAAAAGTTCTCCAAAACCAGAACGTTCACTCGCGTTTTGCGTTTTAGACCTTTCTGAACAATTTTGGTTCTGTGTCTGTGTGTCTGTCTGTCTGTCCGTCTGTCATGAATTCCTTGTAACGCGCATAACTATACGAAGTTATTGTCCGATTTCTATGAAATTTTCAGGGATTGTGCAGTTTGGTGTGTAGACGATCCCCTATGAAAATCATGATCCTCGGACTGATAGAAGCGACTGCGCATGCGCAAACGTGAATTACTTGTAACGGCCATAACTTCTACATTCTCCATCCGATTTCGATGAAATTTTCAGGAATGTTACAAATTAGTATTTAGATGGTCCCCTATGAAAATCATCACCTTCGAACTGATAGTAGCCACTGCGCATGCGCAAACGTGAATATCCTTGTAACGGCCATAACTTCCACATTTTCTACCCGATTTCGATGAAATTTTCAGGGATTAAGCGGATTAGGTTGTAGATGGTCTCCAATGAAGATCATCACCTTTGGACTGATAGTATCCACTGCGCATGCGCATACGTAAAATCCTTGGAACAGCCATAACATTTACATTTTTCATCCGAATTTGATGAAATTTTCTAGGATTGTCCAGATTAGCGTGTAGATGGTCCCCTATGAGGGTAGTGAAAGGTATTTAGAGATTGGTGTTTTCAGATTAACTATTATGCATCGGATCATCTATATAATCGGGTTATGGGTACGAGGAAGCTATGTGCCACACCCACTTGGCAGACGTTTTTTACTTTTAACATGTTTTTCGTATTTTCGACCTTACGCCATTAAAATAGCCATAACTCCCTTGTTTTTTAATCGAAATTCAAATGTAATTACACCGTTGGAAAGAACGTTAAATTCTCTATCTCCCTAGTGCTAAATAAAACTTTTGAAAGAAGGCTCAGATGTTGAAAACGTCTGCCAAGTGGGTGTGGCACATAGCTTCCTCGTATCCATAACCTGATTGTATGGATGATCCGATGCATAGTAGTTAATCTCTAAACATCAAAACAAGTTAATCTGTAACATCCTTGAAAATTTCATTGAAATCGGATGGGAAATGTAGAAGTTATGGCTGTTACAAGGAATTCACGTTTGCGCATGCGCAGTCGCTTCTATCAGTCCGAGGATGATGATTTTCATAGGGCACCGTCTACACACCAACCCGCACAATCCCTGGAAATTTCATCGAAATCGGACAATAAATTCGTATAGTTATGCGCGTTACAAGGAATTCATGACAGACGGACAGACACACAGACAGACAGACACACAGACACGGAACCAAAATTGTTCAGAAAGGTCTAAAACGCAAAACGCGAGTGAAAATTTTGATTTTGGAGAACTTTTTTTTTCGTCCTTGAAAAGTGAAAACAAAGCTTCCGCTACCTCGTGTGACGACCCTACATTTTATACGGGACAAACCAATTGGTTTGTTCCCGATTTGTTGGAGCTACGCCTGAAGAGATATCCGATTCATAGAGATATGAATCGATATCCTCTTCGGGCCGGCTTATTAATCTAATAACTGATTTGAAGGGGTAGGGTCGTCACACCCTCCTCTGACTAATTAAGATCAATAAGGTGAATTTCATTCTGGAATTCATCCTATATTGTTACATGGTAGTAGAGCGTGGTTTGGTGGAAATACACTGAATTTATTTCATAATTTCCCCTCCACTTTTTCTTGGGTATTCCAGATGGAATTACCCAAAGAGAATTCCAGAAGGAATCTCTATATTATTAAATTATAATAAATTCAATCCCTTATTAAACTTCGCCAATCCGGCAATTAAATTCAGTCTCTTAGTAGGCTTTGCCAATCTGGCATTTTATTAATTTCAATTTCGTTTTTCTTTTATATAAGCCTTCTCCAAGTTTGCCTTTTCAATCATTACACTTGAATGTTTCGCCGTTCGTATTCTTTATTTAGTTTGCTTTCTCCTCAGTTCCATTGATTTATTCTTTTATGTATAAATGGCCCATTCGTGGCATAAATGACCCATTCGTGGCATTCTTCTTCTTCTTCTTCTTTTTGAATAGTACCATTACGATGGAGGAATTCCCTTGAAGCTTCCAGACGTCCTTTCCTGGACTTCATACTATTTTTCAGTCCCTTTGACTTTTTTCAAACATACTTCTGTTTGAAACCGAGAAGTATGTTTTAGGGAGAGGAGTGTGACGACCCTACATTTTATACGGGACAAACCAATTGGTTTGTTCCCGATTTGTTGGAGCTTCGCCTGAAGAGATATCCGATTCATAGAGATATGAATCGATATCCTCTTCAGGCCGGCTGATTAATCTAATCACTGGTTTGAAGGGGTAGGGTCGTCACACAGTCCTCTGACTAATTATGAGCAATAAGGTGCATTTCATTCTGGAATTCATCCTATATAGTTACACTTGGTAGACTCGGAAGCAAAATGAGCCCAAATGGTAAAATCTCGGAAATGTACAGTTTTCAATAATGTTTGTAAGCCTAGCTGAAACTGCCGGTTAATTTTCCACTGCAACCCCAAAATTTGACCCAAAAGCTTACATCTAAAACCGTGTTTTCTCTAGCGAGTTTGGTCGGAAGTGTGAGAAGTGGGTGTGAATTGCAAGTGGAATGATAGAAAGTTCGTCTCAATCGCCGACAATAGTGAGTACCTACAATCCTGTATCCATTTGTAGTAAGGAATGACGAACATTATAAAACTTCTGGTATTAGTGTTTTTCAGTAGATTAATAAAAACAAATCAGATTGGTTCTTATCGTACTAACTTTCAAGTTATTTTAAACACTGAGTGGAAGAGAGAAGCGCCCTTATCATTCTGGCACACCAGACACTACACCATTGTACCCAAAAATGTAATAAGTACCTTTGAATTCGTGGAGACGGGTACAACATGATTATGTGTACTCTCAACGTCTTCAAAACATACCCTATGCATTCAGTATGTTGGTCAAAATAAACGAAGAATAGAAAAAAAAAACATAAAAAACGTGTGGGTACTCGGAGCTCGGGATGACTAAAGGAACATTTAATTTGTTGAAGTTTATTTAAAATTCTTTTAAGCAAAGGGTTGATTGTATATTTTTAATAAATCGTGCTGTGCCGAACCCAGTAGGCTGACTACTCTCCCATAATATATATTAATAATTAATATTAATATTAAAATAATAAATATTAATGAATAATTTATATTAATTAATTAACAGCTAATATTTTTACTATCTCCACCGTTGTTTTAAAGATTTCTTTGAAAATTCGCTCATTACTTAACTCATATTTTATGAATGAACTTTTTTCAACACTCTCTGACACAGGCAGCCCAATTCCAACAACACCATGGGCGATATTGGTAAGGCTGATGGGGGTTTCCAGGATTTTCAGGGAATGATCACTTGTGAACTGCCATGACTTTTATTGAGTTAAGCAGAATTGAATTAGTACCTACATGGTTCCCTGGCCGGTAGAAATTCCCAAAAAGGGAATGCGAACTAAGGAAAATTGCGATTTGTAATACAATCACTGGTAAAATTTGCAGCGTTTGAGGTCGAGAACTTCATTTGATCGAACATCAGGTATATGGGAGAAGTGCCCCTGACTCGCTATTTATGTTCAAATTAACGGAAAAGTATGCTCCTACTCCCAACATTTTCACTTAACAACTTGTTTTAACTTAAAATAAAAAACGCTGCAAATTATTATTATTGGTTTATTATTTTTTATTTTTCTATATAGATCACTCGTCTGCAAAGCCACCAACCATCCAACATGAAGAAAAACATCGATCGCATTTCGGTCAGCTTTAACCCTGGAATGGAATCGACACCCGATGTGTGCTTAATGGAAACGTCAGTTGTAATTTTTACACCAGTCAGAAAACATCAATATTCAACCTATTTCGTCAGCTCTCTGCATTGATTTACACTTTTTTCATTCAAGTATAGTTCTCTACTGCATTTTTGGCCGTTCTTGAGACAAGTATTGCCTCTATACTACTAAAATGAGGGGATTCTGAGCCAATTCTCTTTGCTTTCTTTATTTTCCCTTGATTTCTTTTAGTTTTCCTGGGCTCAATATCCAAGTTCAATACTTCTGCTGATTTAAATAGCAAAAGGGGTACTGCCAGGTGCTACTACCAGTCCAATAAATAGTTTTTCAACAAAACACATTTTTATTTTCAAGCTCGTATTACAAAATATAACTCAACAGTTTTCCTCTCAGTCTTTCAAGGTATTTGACGGACTAGAAAAAGTAACCTCCAACAATGAAAATCACTTCAAAGGAACAGGAAAGCAAATTGCTTCGTATTGGTAGACTCGGAAGCAATAGAAGATTTAGGAATATTACTGTGTTTTTTTTATATATGGCTGTTTTGTGAAACAAAAATTATGTTATTTTGACACCATGAATGGGGCAGGGAATGGAAACGTGGTGTGAAAATTACACCGTTCTACCTACTTTATTGGAAACGTTGTAAAAATTACACCATGAGTTCAGTTTACAGGCCTGTGAGAGACAACAGCGACAAACTCGGTGGCAGAGGGCATGCGCGACCGAAGGGGGACACCCTAGGGATAGCATAGGTGGAGTGGCGCCTTCCCAACATTTTGCTAGTGGGGTGGGCAACTGTTTCTAGGCCACAGGTGTAAAATTTACATGACGATTCCATTCCAGGGTTAATTTGAACGGAGATTAGGCCTCTTTTGCGATTCACACTCGTGTTTCTGATTTATCGTACGTCCAAACTTTAAATTCTCGTAGTGAGCGAACGGTTTGTCCTACAGAGCTCCAGGTGGTCTCAAAAAATTCTAAAAATTCTATAGAATCTTAAATTGAAGGAAAAAAAATACTTGTATATCAAAATTTTTTGAGTTAGGGCGTTTTCAAAATTTCAACATTGATTTTGGAACCATTAGAAGTGACCTACCTCAACCAAAATCTTCGGGGCATAACTAGACCCCAGAAGGAGCCTATATACCAAATTTCATCAAAATCGGTCAATGCTAAGTTGCAAAAGTGCCGCGTACGGCGTACGGTGGACGGACGAACAAATTTTTATTCGATTTTTGGATTCTACGTACCTTGAAACGTAAACCATCAAATTTTGAGGGGATGTTAAAATTTTTTTTTCTTGGTCGATTCCAAAGGTTCATTATTGAAAATAATAAACCAAAACGTTGAGTAGGAAAATTAGGGTATTATTGCTCGTGAACGACCAGATATGTGAGGCGAGAATGAATGACAAGCGGGTTTGACGAGCGAGTTGGTCCGAAGATTGATAACGCGTGATATCATTGATAAGTGGCGGCGCATGCTCAATGCGTGCTGATGAAATCGTCTATCGTGTTGTAGCGAAACAGTTGCAAGGTTTTCCACATTCTCTATTGTTATACATGGAATATTTTTAATACTATTTTTCAATTCACAAAACTGTACTCTCAACAAATTTCAATTATAAAACGTATTTGTTAAATTCTGTGGAACGATTATGAAATATGAACAACGAAGACTTTCAAGCTCGTGAAAGTCGATGTTGAACACGTAAATTAAAAGCCAGACATGCCGGAATTCTCTAATAAACCGTAAAATGAGTTATACAGAAACTTCGTAAATATCTCGCGTAGGTAATTCCTTACTCGGTAACTTTTCTGAATACCTGGATCCTATCATCTATTCATTAGGCAGCCACGACCAAGTAAAACTCAACTCTTTCAAAGACGTGTGTTCCTCCAAGTGAATCTCGCTAATAATGGATCATATTATCCGCATTTGCTGGAAACTTGGTGAAACTCGCTTCAACGTTTTTCCGCCTTCGGCTTTTGCGGTTGCTGGAGGAAACATTAAAATTGAGAGCTCGGCGAACCGCTCCTCGTGTTTAGATTTCATGTTTGTTGTAAATTATTGAAGGAGTTTGAACATCGCTTTTCAGTTGGGAGGAGGTTGGATTTTCGAAACAAGAATGCCAGCGGAACAAAGCCTCAGGAAAAAAAAAATTGCTGAGGCGCAGCTCTTCAATTATTCGGATGTGGTTTTCGTAAAGTAAGAAGATCAGCACGTAACACAATCAACACAGAGGTTTAGCTTTTGGTTGTGAAAATCACGTGTCTTCAAGAATCTAAGACCACAGTCTTGAACGTGGATACAATACAGGATGATATTCTACAGGGTGTTTCACAGAATAAGCTCTGCTTACCTGATACCTAACTCTCTCAGCAAATGCATACCTCGAAATTAAACTAGAAGACCGCCGGATGCTTTTCGCTTAGAGCCTACGGCTAAAATTCAAGAAACATGGAACAAGCTTTAGCCGCGCTTTCTTATTCTATTCAATTTTATTTTTTTATTTGGAAGAATGCGATCAAACCTATTCTGCCATTTCGATAGCCTTTTAAAAAATCAGTCTTCAGATAGGAAGGTATTTTATAGTTGTATTGAGATTACAACATTATCTACAACAACCCTACAACATGGAAGTTTCAAATAGGTTACACCACGTTACACGATCCTTAGTCCCGTATCAACGACTGAGTAAATTCGTGACTCGATACCGTTCCTAGTTACTGTTACCGAAAAACGTAACACTCCATGGTAGTTAGGTCAAGGCTAAATCATGTTCCATGCTAAAATCGAAGATGTATGTTTTTTAGATGCATTTACCTTCGACGTACAATGGAATGAAATAAATCCACTAAGATTTAGTCAAAATTTTCTCAAATTCGAATCGGCAGATAAGAAGTAATTTCTGATGAATTTCGTACCGATCTGATCAGCAGGTACTCATCCTAAAATCGACTGCTGAGTTTGGTGAGCAAAATAGCTTCCTAATACGAATATAAATATAGTACCCCATTCAAATACATCAAACATCGCAAACAAGAAGGGGTATCTACAATTTTTTCCTATGCTGTTAGAATCCCGAAAAGTAGTTTAACTCCCAATTTGCAAACCCTAAAACTAAGTGCGGCAGACGTAACGCACTAAAAACCGCACAATTTTTGCACTTTTTGGTTTACCATTTTCGATAATGAATCTCTAGAATCGAACAAGAAAAATAAAATAACCCCCCCCCCCCCCAATTTTGATGGTTTACGTTTCAAGATAGGATGTATAATCCTAAAATTTAATAATAATTGGATGGTTTCGGCTTTTTGAGACACTTCTAAGAGGCAAACATTGTTAAGTAATGCACGCATTTGAGGGGACGTCCCATTGGATAAGCATTCCCATTATAAGCACTCAATGTAATTTAGTATTTTATCCACCATAACATTTCAAGAGGCACGGGAGCATCGAGTTTGAAGTGCATTTTAAAATCCATGATCTACGATACCCAACATGCGAATTCGAGTTCACCCCCCCCCCCCCACCCACACCTTCCAACAGTGGTGCCTGTCTGGCTGCGTAGAACCGTAAGAAGTGACCTACATCAACCAAAAGCTTCGGGCCACAAACTAACCCCAAATGGAGCCCATATACCAAATTTCTACCAAATCGGTCCATGGTAAATAAGGAAAGTGCCGGGTACGGCGGACGGACTGAACATTTTTTATTCTATTTTCGGATTCTACGTATCTTGAAACGTAAACCTACTAATTTTGAGGGGGAATTATAATTCTTTTTTCTTGGTCGATTTCAAAGGTTCAATAATGACAATAATGACAATAATGACAATAATTATAATTATTATAAACCGATATAGTGGTAGAAGAAACATTTTGAAAAACGCTGCAAATCACTGCTCAAAGGTTTATTATTTCCTGTATAGATCACCCTTCTGTATAGATCACTGGTTCTCCACCAATAGCACCTACCACCATCTGTATTCTCCCTTGACCTTCCCTCTAAAATTTCAGCTTCCTGCGTTCAATAGGATTGAAAATGGCTTCGGAGCTCACTCAGCTGATCAGTGCTCTTCCAGGCGTCTCCAGCATTCGAGAAGATCTTCTTCACTCTTCAGATCACTGATCAGCTGAGTGAGCTCCGAAGCCATTTTTAATCCTATTGAATGGAAGTGCTAGGGGTGTGTCGGTCCAGGTATTTCCCTGGAACGGTTCCAACGGTTACGGTGACAAAATGTAACCGTTCCAAATTACCGGTACAGTTCCATTACCAGTACAGGCGATCAAATCCCAATCACACGGCATGGATGAAGCAGACAGTCAAATCCCTATCGTCCTTCTTCCATGCAATACAATAGCATCATTTTCCTTGACAATTCGCTAAAAGGAAGGAATTTGAACAAGTGTTACAAAAGAGGCAAATAATTATATAAATAATAGTTACCAAACAATTCAAGGAAAGAATAATGACGTTGCAGTTTAATAACTTAACATGACAATAATAAATTAATAATACTGGAGACAACTTCCATGCTAACCAGTCCAGAGGATAACTTCCCGCTCAAGAGCCATTCCATGAACCATTCTCAGTCCATGGAAGTAGTAAGGGCGCTTCTAGGTACAACATGGAACGGAACTGAGAACAAGATCCATGCTTACCGGTCCAGAGCCATTGAACAATTCTCTATGATATCTTATCGGTCTGGTTCCATCCTTACCCGTCCAGTTCCATCCTCACCATTGGTTGGTGAGGATGGAACTGGACCGATGGAAAAGATTCTCTTCCCGGTCCAGAGCTATTTCCAGATATCTTATCAGTCCGTGGAACTGGACCGGTAAGGGTCGAGTTTTTGTCACTGCGTAGAACCGTTCCAACCTGACACTCGGTTCCACAGTCCCGGTACAGCTGTACCGACACACCTCTAGGAAGTGCTCTACCAGGCGTCTCCAGCATTCGAGGAGATCTTCTTCACTCTTCAGATCTCAGATCAGCTGAGTGAGCTCCTAAGCCATTTTCAATCCTATTGAACGCAGGAAGCTGAAATTTGAGAGGGAAGGTCAAGGGAGAATACAGATGGTGGTAGGTGCTATTGATGAACGAGTGATCTATACAGAACGGTGATCTATACAGAAAATAATAAACCTTTGAGCAATGATCCCCTGGATGTTCCTGCCATTCCTGATCCCACGAAATTCCTGCCTGCTCTCCTCCATTCATCATGCGAAAATTATAGTAATTTATTATGAAATAATAAAAAAATGATTTGCAGCGTTTTTTACCTACCAACATTTTTTTACCTACCAAGTATATTTTACCTACCAACTATTGGTAGGTACTACCTACCACACCATACTGCTTCACACCTTCACAATCAAGTTTATTAGAAAAGAACACTCGATTCGAAAAATAGAAAGCTTTACATGGAAAGTTGATTACTGGTTACGCAGAAGGCAAAACTGTATACAAATCGAAGAAATGAACAGTCAGATAAAATTTGAACGGCGATTAGACCTCTTTTGCGATTCACACTCATGATTCTGTTTTATCGAAGGAAAACCTTCAAGTACTCGTAGGGACCGAACGGTTTGTCCTACAGAGCTCCGGGTGGTCTCAAAAATTTTTAAAAATTCAATACTATTTAAAATTGGTGAAAAAACGATACCTTTATTTTGAGAGTTTTCGAGCTAGGGCACTCTTGAAAATTTCAACCCTTAATTTTCACCCCTTAGAAGTGACCTACATCAACCAAAAGCTTCGCGGCACAACTAGACCCCAAATGGAGCCCGTATACCAAATTTGAACCAAATCGGTCCAGTGTTGCTAAGAAAAGTGCCGCGTACGGCGGACGGACGGAAATTTTTTTATTCGATTTTCGTATTCTACGTACCTTGAAACGTAAAACATCAAATTTTGAGGGGGATTAAAATTTTTTTCTTGCTTGATTCCAAAGGCTTATTATTGAAAATAATAAACCAAAATGTAAGGTACTAGGTTCCATTTAATATAACGGGAAATCTTTTTGGTTGCAATTTGTATTTGATCCCCTTAGTTTCTCGAAATGAGTGAAGTTCGTGCATCAGAGAACGTCGAATAATTACTTGCCTTAACTCGGTTGTGGGTGAAGATGCAGCTCCTGAAAATTCACATTAATCACCTTGAAAAGATGAAGCGAAATTTCCCCGGAATTTACTCAGTCTTAATTAAGTAAATTTCTAATGAGCGAAGGAAAGCTTCTAATGAAACGAAGCTTGTTTCTTAGTCATCAATTAATCCTCTGATCAAGACATCCGAATGAGAGAAGCACAAAGAGTTGAAAACGGGGCTTTGAAGGGAAGGCGGAGCAATTTACCGTGTAAGGTTCATTAGGGGTAGTACGAAAAGGGGGTGCTAGATTAAAACAGGTAAATAGCGGGCAGGTCGGGGCTCTAATTGAAGCTGTTATTTCCAATTAATCGCTAATTGCTATACCCCTGAGGGGTTGCGAAGCCGGATTAGCTGTAAAGAAACTGAGGACGCCTCTTATCATTGGGGCAGCTTTTTAATTGAATGGCCGGAACCCCTTGGGAAGAGAGGGGGCTCCTGTTGAGTCTTCTCTGAAAAGAAGCTCTTCTGAGAGGTACCTAAGAATGGCAGTGGAGTGGTGGTGGGGGGGGGGGGTTATCCTGTGTAAAATGTTGGAGGCCAGTTTTCCCCTGGTTTATTCTCGATGTTCTGATTGGATCGATGCCTCACTTTTGAATGACACACTTTTTCAACTGAGTAAACTTTTAGACAGAAAGATAAAATTTTATTGCCTTTAGATATAAATATCCATAGCAAATTTGCGTAGTACATACCTTTTTTGGTGCTCTGTACAATGTTTGGGAAATCATAAATTTTAATTTAGCTTCCGAGTCTACCAAGGTAGCGGAAGTATTGTTATCACCTTTCAACGTTAAAAAATGTTATCCAGAATCAAAATTTTTACTCCAGTTTTACGTTCTAGACCCTCCTGAACAATTTTGGTTCCGTGCCTGTCTGTCATGAAATCCCCGTAACGCGCAAAACTATACAAAGTTGAGGTCCAATTTCGATTTTTAAAAAATTTCAGGGATACTATGCGGGTTGACGTGTTGATAATCCCTTATGAAAATCATCGCCCCAAGATCAATCAAGTAGCCTCTGCATAAGAAGCTAATGATAACCATTAAGTATCGGTATCAAATTAAAATAGAATCTTGCTCATCAGTTAATTATATGAGAATCTATCCCTACTTCTAGGGTATTTATTACATTGTACTAATGGTAATTTTTGGAGAGTCATGTTTGTGATTTAGTAGGTAGTAGGTACCTCAAAATGCAACGCTTCAGTATTGTTAGGCGTTTTATTTACATAAAATCACGAATGACTTTCAAAAAAAAAGGAAAATTAATAGTGTAACTCCTAGAATAATTAAGAGGGAATTTGGGAAAAATATGCCCCCATAAACCTTCTATTGATAGTTCAACTAAATAAAAGGTCGAGACTAGAATGATGTTGGATCACTTTTGCAACTAGGTACATTGAAATTTGAAAAAATAGGTACCTACCTACTCCATGTACAATGAACTTAAATTACGACAATTTCAGAACCAACTATTTATTAGCGCAAACCATTATCAGTATCAAATTAAAATAGAATCTTGCTCATAAGTTAATTATATGAGAATCTTGCTTTTTATGGCAATTTCACCACATTCGTTCAACCTCAAGGAAGAGAAGTTGGAAATGGGAAGGTTGATGGTACCTATAAGGTGGCCAGGGAAGGTCGGTTCGTCCACGGAATGAACGAGGAGAGTCTTGTCTCCGTTACTCTGTGGGGTCTGTAAAACACGGTAAGAAGGGGGAACGTGTCACAGGTTGTTTGTTTGATTGCAACCATGAATGATTGCAACTATGAGGGCTAGGAGGTATTATACCAGGCTCAGACACGGCAAAACCAAGAACCATAAATAAAAATGAAGCATTTTAGAATGTCAAGGCATTAATAATGGAGACATTGCCCCTTTTTTCATTTTTTTTTCGCCAATTTACTACTACTTTTTGTGAATAAAAATTCATTTTCAAATTATTTTGTATTCATAACCCGTAGAATTGTTCATAGATCGTTAGTACATTATAATGATAAACAATGAAATATCATTTAGTCGTATTCATGGGTCCTCATGAAGCACCATTCAGTCCCAAACTTGAAATCGTGATTATCTCGAAAAGAGGAAAAATGGACATTCCCCCTTTTTTCCGTGTGGTCTTCATATAGAAAAATAATAAACCATTGTGTAATAATTAGCAGATTTTTATTCGATTTTTGGATTCTACGTACCTTGAAACGTAAACCAACAAATTTTGAGGCGGTGTTAAATTTTTTTTCTTGGTCGATTCCAAAGGTTCATATTGAAAATAATAAACCAAAATGGGAAAAGTAAGAAAGGTAAATCTTGATTGGTGGTCGAAACGACTCTGGTTCCTTTTTGTGAATAAAAAAGGGGAAACGTTGGTTTTCTGTTGTATATTCATTTAGCGACAGTTTCGCTGGGACAACTTGCCAGCATCCTCAGGCTAAAACAATTGAGAACAGCAGATCTCTTAGTGTCTAAAAACTATGGTCACTATATAACTATGGTACACTAGACAAACCTTACACATAATTCTCGAAATTTACCTTATAAGTTAATGGAGAAAGTACATTCTCGCATGTTTCTTTATCCAAACTTTCAATATTTTCCAAAAACGCTCGTTTTATTGGATCCAAACTGGAAAAAACCGAGGCTAATTATAGTGCAATAAGGGAGACATTTCAAACAAGTGGGAAAAAATATATAAACTGTACTCCTTCAAAGGAAAAAACAGTGCCTGAACATGTCAGGTAGGTACCTACCTTGTTTGTTGGTATAATTGTAAGTGAATCAGTCCATTTAGAGTTGATAAAGAAAGAATGTAGGACGATTATAACATTTAAAGGAAAAAACTGCGGAAAAAACAACCTTTTTCTCCCATAGTAGGAACAAATGAAACTGATATTATCCATTGGCATGGGGGCAGTGTTGATCTACACTATCAGGTATTACAAGAAACTACTTCCACGTCATCACCAACACATTTGGTATTATACTAATATTCCCCAATAAACAATATTTTGCTTTTATATAATTTAAAAAAAAAAAAAAAAGAAATTTAAAAAAAAAAAAATTATTTAAAAAACATTGCTGTGATAACCAATATTCTATTGCTATACCGAGTTAAATTATCGTGCGTGGAATCATGTACATGGAAACTATTAACACGCCATCCTGACACAAAGCGTGGGACATTAACTCTTCGCAATAGTAGGGGCAATTAGTGACTGGTGGTCACGCCCACTTGTTACATTTTAGTGTACTTCACTACTTAGTTATAAGAACACTACTTAATTGTTATGTTGTTACAGTTATTAACATTATATATTCTATTTAAGTAAAACGGATATAATCACATTGTTATCACTTTATATTATTATTTTATCACATTATTGTATTAAATTTAATTATCACAGTTGGTTCATTATCACAGAAGTTTGTATCATTAGCTCCCCTCCATATTTCTAATGGTTACAATTCTTATATTCATGATCATTAGTTATTCATTATGTTTCCATCATCATTGTTCACTTTTCATGATTGCATTATCACTAATTATATCTCAGTTTGTTAATGGTATTTTAATCATCTTATTCTACATTTGATCACTTATTATCACAGTTCGATTCCTTTTATTTATAAAATTAAATTTTATCCTTCCTGCCTAGATTGAACTGCTGCTTACATACCTATTAGAGAGAACTGAGATATAATTAGTGATAATGCAATCATGAAAAGTGAACAATGATGATGGAAACATAATGAATAACTAATGATCATGAATATAAGAATTGTAACCATTAGAAATATGGAGGGGAGCTAATGATACAAACTACTGTGATAATGAACCAACTGTGATAATAAATTTAATACAATAATGTGATAAAATAATAATATAAAGTGATAAAAATGTGATTATATCCGTTTTACTTAAATAGAATATATAATGTTAATAACTGTAACAACATAACAATTAAGTAGTGTTCTTATAACTAAGTAGTGAAGTACACTAAAATGTAACAAGTGGGCGTGACCACCAGTCACTAATTGCCCCTACTATTGCGAAGAGTTAATGTCCCACGCTTTGTGTCAGGATGGCGTGTTAATAGTTTCCATGTACATGATTCCACGCACGATAATTTAACTCGGTATAGCAATAGAATATTGGTTATCACAGCAACGTTTTTTAAATAATTTTTTTTTAATTATGTAAAAGCAAAATATTGTTTATTGGGGAATATTAGTATAATACCAAATGTGTTGGTGATGACGTGGAAGTAGTTTCTTGTAATACCTGATAGTGTAGATCAACACTGCCCCCATGCCAATGGATAATATCAGTTTCATTTGTTCCTACTATGGGAGAAAAAGGTTTTTTTTTCCGCAGTTTTTTCCTTTAAATGTTATAATCGTCCTACATTCTTTCTTTATCAACTCTAAATGGACTGATTCACTTACAATTATACCAACAAACAAGGTAGGTACCTACCTGACATGTTCAGGCACTGTTTTTTCCTTTGAAGGAGTACAGTTTATATATTTTTTCCCACTTGTTTGAAATGTCTCCCTTATTGCACTATAATTAGCCTCGGTTTTTTCCAGTTTGGATCCAATAAAACGAGCGTTTTTGGAAAATATTGAAAGTTTGGATAAAGAAACATGCAAGAATGTACTTTCTCCATTAACTTATAAGGTAAATTTCGAGAATTATGTGTAAGTTTTGTCTAGTGTACCATAGTTATATAGTGACCATAGTTTTTAGACACTAAGAGATCTGCTGTTCTCAATTGTTTTAGCCTGAGGATGCTGGCAAGTTGTCCCAGCGAAACTGTCGCTAAATGAATATACAACAGAAAACCAACGTTTCCCCTTTTTTATTCACAAAAGGAACCAGAGTCGTTTCGACCACCAATCAAGTCTATATCAACCGACTCAACCCCCTTCAACAAAGGTAAATCTAGCAGGATAAAGATAGGTTGGTAGCACTGGTGAGAGGAGGATGATAAGGTGTAGGGCGGGCAAGTGAGAGTAGTTGGCGGTGGTGTGGGAGTGAGGGGAGGGGTGTGAGCGGAATTGTAAAAATATTCAATTGGAGGATGAGTCTGTTGGAGGTGAAGGGGTTAGTCGAGTCACGTCCTCCGCTAATCCCTTACTAACGAGCCTAACCCCCCCCCCCCTCCCATCTACCGCCCCTCCGACTACTCTAGGGGGATGATGGCGCGGCTGAAGGGGAGGGTCATTTATAAGGGTGGTGAGCCGACCCCTAAAGTGCCGGTTAGAGGGTGTGTAGGATGAAGGGAGGGGGGGGGGTTAATCACGAACCGTCTGATTTCAGCAGCACCGCTCTCCGGCGACGTCTGAGGTAACCAAGAACCTTAATTAATCGAACCAACAACATCCGTGATCTCCGATCACCACTCAGTTAGTTCGCTGACAATACACCTGCGTTCAACGTTCACGATAATTTCGCACCTTCGACGAGATCAGATAAGACAGGTAAATTAGTTTATTAAAATTACAATTTTGGACACCACCACAATAATTTTTTTTTTTCAGGTAATTTGAGAGAGAAAATCATTTATTGAACATTTTTTGAGAGAAAAAGTCGGACAAGCATTTGCAAAAAGAATGAATTGATTAGCCAAAAATTTAAATTGAGTTGTCAGAAGTTCAAATTGTTTTGCCTAAGTTCAAATTGAGTTGTTAAAAGTTCAACTTGATTTGCCAAAAGTTCAAAATTGTTTCCCAAAAGTTCCAATTGAGTTGCCAAAAGTTAAAATTGTCATGCCAGAAATTCATATTGAATTGCCAAGAGTAGGGTACAAATTATTGGTATGCCAAAAATTCTATTTGAGCTCTAAAAGTTCAAATTCAGTTGTCAAATGTTCAAATTGTTATGCCAGAAATTCCTATTCAGTTGTCAAAAGTTCATATTCAGTTGTCAAAAATTCCAAATGTCATGCCAGAAATTCATATTGAGCTGTCGAAAGTTCAAATAGGTAATTGGTTTGCCAAAAATTCAAATTGCGTTACAAAAGTTCAAATTGCTGTGCCAAAAATTCATATTCAGTTGTCAAAAGTTCAAATTGTTGTAAGGGTTTGCCCCTTACATAAAGTAACTACGATTATAGTTAAAAGTAAATAAAATGTAAAACTCGACATTTTCGTACTTGAGAAAACCTCTCTGCTCTATTTATCATTCATAGCATCTCATTACAGTCATTTCGTAACTATGGAAACAGAAAGTTACTACATGGAAACAGAGTTGTAGTTACTACAACTTTAGGAATAACTGTTATTCCTAAATGATGGTGGAATTGAGGCTAGTACTACCTATCTCATTACAATATTCATGCAAGAAATTCATATTAAGGTGCCAAGGGTTCTAATTAGTATGCCAAAAATTCAAGTTTAGCATCAAAAAATCAAATTTAGCAGCAGAAGTTCAAATTGAGTGACCAAAACTTCAAATTCAATTGTCAAAAGTTGATCTTCATTAGTCTAAAGTTCAAATTGTCTTGCCAGAAGTTCATATTCAGCTGCCAAATTTCAAAATGAGAACCAAAACTTCAAATTCAATAATCAAAAGTTGAATTTCAATGGTCCAAAGTTCAAATTGTCTTGCCAGAAGTTCATATTCAGCTGCCAAAATTTCAAATTGAGCACCAAAAGTTCAAATTTAATTGTCAAAAGTTCAAATTTACTTGTCTATAGTTCAAAATTGTCATGCCAGAAATTCATATTAAGTTGCCAAGGGTTCTAATTGGTATGCCAAAAATTCAAATTTAGCACCATAAGTTCATACGGACTTGCCAAAAGATCAAATTGAATCGTCAAAAGTCGAAATTTATTTGAATAAAGTTCAAATTGTCTTGCCAGAAGTTCATATTCAGCTGCCAAAACTCCAAATTGAGTGGCCAACACTCCGAATTCATTTGGCTGTTAAATTTTGATGCCAAGTAAAATCAAAATAAATGAAATATTAGGTACTTATTGCTTTCGCCACCTGTTCTTTTAGTATCGGCAGAGCTCGAAGAAAATTCGCAAGCCTTGTGGAACGTATTTCATACTGGGAAATTTTTCTTTTGTGGTGAGTTTCTTACACTCATTTCTGCCTTAATTAAGGAAGATGGGCGAGTTTTCTCTTAATTAAGTCGAGAGGCACTCGGAATGATTGATCCGTGATCTAATTACATTGATGGCATTATTTAAATGAGTTTCCTTCAAAAATAACAACAGGTGCTCTAAAAGGAACAGGGAGCCCCTGGGAGATGATGGGGGGATGAAAAGAGAGTAGGCGGGCGACCCTTGGGCTGGGAGGTGGAGTTAATTTATTTTCCTCGGAAAAGCTAAGTCAATGGGAGAGAAGCGGTGGTTTAATTGGCTTCAAGCTTAACCTACAACCAAGTTGAGATTGAAGGAGTTTAATAGGCTATAGAAAATTGGAGCTGGTACAGGTGGTAGACCCGCCTTTCCTATTATAAGCTAATCATACAAATAAGATTGGCGGCGAGGGCCGGTTCCGAGGGGAGGGAAAGGCGGAGATTAGCCATAATTCTGGGAAACAATATAGAGCTCTGAAGCAATCCCACAGGCAATATAACTAGGAGAAAGCAATTATAATTTAAATTAACATGAGGCCCCCGGGTTTTGAGTAACGACCCCCTTACACCCTCACTACTACCCGGCTATAAGCTCTCTACTACCCGCTTTCCCAAACTGTAATGGAAAAGCATTGGAAAAACAATTATGTGGAATTTATTATAAACGTATTGTATTCCGCAGAGCTCTTTCGAAGGAAATGGAAAGACGGGGGTTTCGGATGTAATTCCTGCTTTTGTAATTGCGCCTAAAGTTACTCGCGTCCCTAGATTAGATCGAAGTACCGCTTTTTTTCTTTTTTACCACTTTTATTGTGCTAAATGTTGATTAAACGACGGTTAGATTAAAAATTCCTTGGCGAAATAAGTGGAGGGGCGGCATCACTTTAAAAGTCCCCCCCCCCTGGTTGCCCCTCTTTACCGCAATGCCTTTCGAAAAAATTTCGTCCCGGAATTAAAAAATAGGAGGGAAAGACGGGGGGGGGGGGTGCGGTTGCCGTAGGTTATAAACTCATTAAATGTCTTCAGGATCCCTGCAATGTTCATTCGGATGTCACTGGGTCGACGGAATTGATGTAATAATTCAGAAGAAGATGTTCTCCGATCTGACATTTATTACTGAGTCTTTGATGCCAGTGGCGTCTCCTCCAGGCAAACATAGCAAACACTGTTTGACTTACTACAAAATTTGTATGCAAAATTTGTATTTACTACAATATTTAATATGCACAATAAAGAAATACATTTTTGTTGAGATTCTCCGGTTTCCATTTTGGTTTATTATAATCAATAATGAACGTTTGGAATCGACCAAGAAAAAAAAATTTTAACACCCCCTCAAAATTTGATGGTTTACGTTTCAAGGTACGTAGAATCCAAAAATCGAATAAAAATTTGGCCGTCCGTCCGCCGTCCGCGGCACTTTTGCCACTTAGCATTGACCGATTTTGATGAAATTTGGTATTTAGGCTCCATTTGGGGTCTAGTTGTGCCCCGAAGCTTTTGGTTGATGTAGGTCACTCCTAAGGGTTCCAAATTCAATTTTGAAATTTTGAAAACGCCCTAACTCAAAAAATTTCGATATAAAGGTATTGTTTTTCCTTCAATCTAAGATTTTATAGAATTTTTAGAATTTTTTGAGACCACGCGGAGCTCTGTAGGACAAACCGTTCGCTCCCTACGAAAATTTAAGGGTTTATATTAAAATATATATATATATATATATAAATCAAAACACGAGTGTGAATCGCAAAAGAGGCCTAATCTCCGTTCAAATTAGAGCTGACCGAAATGCAATCGATGGTTGGTGATTTTGATTTTTTTTTCTTTTTTTCATATTGGATGGTTGGTGATTTTGTAGACGAGTGATCTATATAGAAAATAATAAACCATTGTGTAATAATTTGCAGCGTTTTTTGCAAGTAATATGTAGCCGATTTTGGAGAACTTAATAATATTTAGGGTGTACGGGCCTACCTACGACATAAACAATGACAGATTGATTCCTGTCCAACCAATCTCACTGTCATCTCAATAGTCAGTTCGCTCATGCCTCTCAGCCGAGCAGTATCCCTTGCGTCTCGCATCTTGTCGAAAACGACCTGGTTTTTCTGGCGTTTTTCGTTCAATATAATCAATTTTCAAAATAGTAAAGACCCCGTAGGTACAGTCCAAATTGAATCCTACGAGCTTCGCCACGACGTCTGCTGCAGAAATGCAGCATTTCTCGCTCTCGTAAGTACTGGGCCCGGGAAGACGACCGCATCATCGGTGGGTCTCCGTTTTATCTTCAGTTTTGAATTTGGATCGTGCTGATTTCCCTTATACAGTCCATTTTTTTGCTCAAACCATCCTTTTGGTACATCCAAACGAAGCAGCGCTTCAGATAGAAGTTTGTCTCCCTATCAGAAAAACTTGTTCAGCACAAGTACCTACTACTTGTACCGAACATAGAGACTAGTTCACTATTATCAAGGAAGTTAGATTAAGTAGGAGAATGGAATAAGTACGTATTGGTTTATTATTTTCAATAATAAGCCTTTGGAATCGAGCAAGAAAAAAATTTAACCCCCCTCAAAATTTGATGTTTTACGTTTCAAGGTACGTGGAATCCGAAGATCGAATAAAAAATTTTCCGTCCGTCCGCCGTACGCGGCACTTTTCTTAGCAACACTGGACCGATTGGGTTCAAATTTGGTATATGGGCTCCATTTGGGGTCTAGTTGTGCTGCGAAGCTTTTAGTTGATATCAGTCACTTTTAAGGGGTGAAAATTGAGGGTTGAAATTTTCAAGAGTGCCCTAGCTAGAAAACTCTCGAAATAAAGGTATCGTTTTTACACCAATTTTAAATAGTACCTATTGAATTTTTGAAAAATTTTGAGACCACCCGGAGCTCTGTAGGACAAACCGTTCGGTCCCTACGAGTAGGTACTTAAGGGTTTTCCTTCGATAAAACTGACTGAAATGATATCTGACTAAAATGCGATCGCTGTTCATTTTTTCGATTTGTATTCAGTTTGCTTTCTGAGCAACCAGTGATCAAATTTTCATATGAAGCTGTCTATTTTTCGAATCGAGTGTGAAGCGATTAGTTCTTTCTAATAAACTTGATTGTGAAGGTGTGAAGGCAGTATGGTGAGGTAGGGAGTTCCAACTGTTGGTAGGTAAAAAAAAGTTGGTAGGTCAAAAAATCGGTTAAAAAATGTTGGTAGGTAAAAAAACCGCTGCAAATCATTGCCCAAAGGTATAATAGTATAGATCACTATTATAGATCATATTATAGATTATATTATAGATCTGTATAGATCACTCTTCTGTATAGATCCCTCCCTACCAACCATAGGTGCCTACTACCTACTAGGGCTTTTTTGAAAATTTTAACCCTCCATTTCCATTTGGTTGGTGGTTGGGGTTGAAATTTTCAAAATGCCCTAGGAGGTAGTAGGTACCTACGGTTGGGAGGGAGGGATCTATACAGAATGGTGATCTATACAGAAAATAATATACCTTTGGGCAAAGATTTGCAGCGTTTTTCTCATGCAATTATTGTTCGATTTTGATGATTCCGGCGGCAATATTTCAGTTTTTCAATTCTCTAGGGCCGCGCACTAATGAATTTCTGAAATCATTTGAAATTTCAAATTTAGGTACTATGTTATATCTGCTTGTCCCTTCGATTCCGCGAAATACTGACCCGTAACGAGGAATGAACGGCGACTGACCCCCTTAACCATAGCTTTGAAGATTTCTTTAAAATTCGCTCATTACCTCATACTGCATGGAATGGATTTTCTGGTAGCATAAAAAGTTATTAGCTCCTGTAGAATAATATTTTCATAGTACGTATAATGATTCAAAAACCATCGCTTCAGAACCGTCGATGTAATTGATACGAAGGAGTTACGGAAATTAAAACTGAGAGTAGGAAATTGAGTGAAAACTAATTAGAGAAAGGATACCGTGTACTCCAGAGCTTCTGACATATGAGTTTCAACCTCGAGTAGGTAAAAGAAGTTGCGCGGGAAAGTGATGGAAAAGGGGATGAAAGGAGAGGGAAGACGATGGAAGAGGAGGAGGAGGAGGAGTGAGGTGGAGAAGGAGAAGGGAAGTTATCTAATTAGTTTCCACAGTGTAATTGGCGGGCCTGAGGGGGCTTCACAAAGAACGGACCCCTTTCCACCTCCACCTCCTCCCACCTTCTGGATACAGTTTTCTCTAGGTAATTAATTTGTAGTTGGTTGAGGAGTTCCCTTCTATACCGCCCATTTCGTACCCCTTCCCTCCCACGCCGCTCCTCCTCCGTCCCTCATAAAGGGAGGAGAAGGTATTGTGTCCAGAAAATCATCTTGGCGTCTTCCTTATTGATCAGGTACAATGTGAAGCCGTTGCAGTGCCATTCGGTTCCCTCCTTCCTTCCCCCTCGTTTGTACTTTCACTCCGACGTTTTCAACGATATCAATTTCGTATAGCAATCAATAACCCGCCTCGTGCCATCCCCCTCCTCATCACCTCCAATAACCCACCTAGTTTCTAATAATCCAATCTCCCCCTCTCCTTCATCACTGACACCCAAACTAGTTCTCATAGCGGAGTTATGCAGCCAATCACTTCTGTATGAGTCGTGAGAGGAGGGGGGGGGGGGGTTGCAATTACTACAGCGTGGTAAAGAGAAGCGCTTTCCCTTGGCGAGTGTAAATAACGCCACTCCCATCAATATACGTCACTTTTCACGTGCGACTCGCCTGACAACGCAGTAATGAAGTTGTCAAACCGTCGTATTGATATAAATGCACTTCTTTCTGCACACTTCTTGTTATTAGTGTGTTTTATAGGCCAACGACAGAGTAATTCAAGAAAGTGCTGGCTAAGACTACCTAATGGCGGTGGTTTTCTACAAGGTATTGTAGCGGTAATTAAATCTCCGGTAAATCGAATCTGAGCGGCGAGCCACTAATAAGGAATCCTGGATCATCGGAAGTGATCACTTCCATACATACCTGACACATCCAGCAACTTGCCATGTGTCGGATCCATGCACCTGCGCAACCAGCTGGTTCCACTGGCCAGACTGAAGGAGAAGATAGTGACGTCAGGAGATTGGAAGTCGAAAGAGAATTTTGTGAGGCGGCGAAGGATTCGAATGAAAAAATTGAGCGAATCTCCCAAATTTCCGAAGAAAAGGGACATATCATCGGGTTCTGGAGTCTTGCTGGATGGTTGTGGTGGTCGTCCGTTTTGCGTACGATTCCGATAGCTGCTACGAGGTGAGTGACAACAAATCGCCACTTGGACAGGGGAGGAAACAACTTACCTACCACGTTTTCTTGACTTAAACCAGAACACTTCGTCTACAGGTTGATGGAGCGGATCATTTACAATCTGAGTGACGTCTGTTGGGAGATACCGCGACTAAATTTTGGCCGAAGCATACCACTCTGTGGATATTGTTCTCCAGTCAAAGGATCAAATGAGATCACGGTACGTCCGACAAAGAGTCGACTAAATGAAACCATTTCCTACAATACCTATGTATTAGTGTACAACTCGGTCGTTATTTTCCGCAGGCTTCTTTGTGTCTTCCCTTCCTTCGTTATGCCTACTCTGGAGATCACTACCGCGCTAGAGGATCAATAAACGCCATAACACATCAATTAAATAGTTTATGAGCAAAGTCTTGATAAATGCCGTATTTATTATGAGATCGAATGTAATATCTATAAGTACCAGTGAATATCACTTGGAATACATTGTCGAATGCATGTATTAATGTTTGTTCTTTTTTCAGTGGTACCACTAAACATGTAATAAGCGAAAGAGGCCCATTAATTGTAAGATATAAAGATGTCACCAAGAAAATTGTGAAATATATTTGTTCAGCTTCATAAATTGGTAAGTTTCTATTCGTTAAATATCTTCGATTAATCGCAGCTGTCTTGAGTTTAGTAATACCCGCCTTGATTGGCATTTATCCTTCAAAATTGCCTGGCGCCCAACAAATAGGCTCCCTATCGCAAGGGCGATTCTGGGTTTTCTTCCCAGTGAGAATCAAGTGAACCATCGGCCCTGGTCGTCTCATCCCATGCTATTATAGGTAGTTTGACTACAAAAGTGTTACAGTATCCCAAGTGTCCCGGTTGAGTATCCAAATCCGCTGCCAACTTGAAATGGTCACATTTTGATTCCTCATTAAGGGAGTCTCAGTCGGTCGCCGTTCTTTCTTAGTATTTCGTGATATTGAAGGCTCAAAAACTTGAAAAGTTGTATACTTAAATTTGAAATTTTAAAAGATTTTAATGATTTATTAGAGAGAATTGACAAACTGAAATATTGCCGCCGGAATCTTCAAAATCGAACAATAATTGCCACAGAAAACGCTGCAAATTATTACACAATGGTTTATTGTTTTTCTATACAAGGTGTTTCACGAAAAGGTTACACCCCCCTTCATTTTCGCAAAATACAGCGTAAAAAATTCCGACCAATGCAATTATTCATGATTTTTTGTGAGGATCTCAGGAAAAATACTTTTGCGCAAAAAAAGTTGCGCGCAATCGTGCGCAATTGACACTAACTTCATTTTTTCAAATGGAACCCCCCCCCCCCTCTTTTTTATTAAAGATTCGGATTCTACGTCAAATTTCATGAAAAATTCATACCAACATCGATTTGTTTTATTGCGCGCAACCTGGCTTTTTGAACGCTCTAAGTTGCGCAACTCGACAATAGCGCAAAATTAGGTGTTGGAGAACCCTTAGTGTGGTACATGTTTTTCATAATTTTTTTAACGCTAAATCACATGGTGACATCCGTTTTTCAATTTGACTGCAATTTTTCAAAATAGCGGCCAAAAATTCGGTTGTTTTTAGTGAAAAAATCGCACTTTCTTCTAATCGTTATGAGTTTTAGGTGATTTTATTCAGTTCAAGCATGATCATGCTGTGAGTTTTTATTTTTAACTCCACCGTAGACGGCCCCAAGCCCGTGGCTCAAAAGGAGGTAAGAAAATAAAAAATAAACATGATTACGACCTCAAAACTGATGTTTTCGTGGAAGAAATGTTAATTTTTCCTCTTAAATCTTGGTTTTTCTCAAAACGGATGACACCCTGTGATGCAGCGTTAAAAATGATGAAAAAACATGTGCCACTCTAAGGGTTCTCCAAAACCTAATTTTTGCGCTATTGTCGAGTTGCGCAACTTAGAGCGTTCAAAAAGCCAGGTTGCGCGCAATAAAACAAATCGATGTAGGTATGAATTTTTCATGAAATTTGACGTAGAATCCGAATCTGTAATAAAAAAGGGGGGGTTCCATTTGAAAAAATGAAGTTAGTGTCAATTGCGCACGATTGCGCGCAACGTTTTTGCGCAAAACTATTTTTCTGAGATCCTCACAAAAAATTATGAAGAATTGCGTTGGTCGGAATTTTTTTACGTTGTATTTTGTGAAAAAGGAAGGGGGGTGTAACCTTTTCGTGAAACACCCTGTATAGATCACTCGTCTGCAAAGCCACCAGCCATCCAACAAGAAGAAAACATCGATCGCATTTCGGTCAGCTGAAATTTGAACGGAGATTAGGCCTCTTTTGCGATTCACACTCGTGTTTCTGATTTATCGTAACTCCAACCCTTAAATTCTAGTAGGGAGCAAACAGTTTGTCCTACAGGGCTCCAGCGTGGTCTCTAAAAATTCTATACTATCTTAAATTGATTTAAAAACAATACCTTTATATCAAACATTTTTGATTTAGGGTGTTTTCAAAATTTAGAACCTTATTTTTCAACCCTTAGAAGTTACCTACATCAACCAAAATATTCGGAGCACAACTAGACCTCAAATGAGCCTACATCCCAAATTTCATCAAAATCGGTCAATGCTAAGTGGGGAAAGTGCCGCGTACGGCGTACGGACGGCCAAATTTTTATTCGATTTTTGGGATTCTACGTACCTTGAAACGTATACCAACAAATTTTGAGGGGGGGGGGGGGGGTTATATTTTTTTTCCCCTTAGTCGATTCCAAAGGTTGAAAATAATAAACCAAAATGGAAAAAAACTACTGAATAAACGGTTTTCTTCCATGTTCTTCCCATATGTCTCTGGCAATTAGTGTTTGATTTTAATGAACCCAGCGGCAATATTTCAGTTTTTATATCCCCAAGGCCCATGCACTTATAAATTGTTAAAATCCTTGAAAATTTCAAGTTTAGCTATATTTTATGGGAAAAACATAACTAAATTAACGGTTTTTCTCATTTTTCTCTGGCTATTATTGATCAATTTGATGATTCCGGCGGCAAAATATCAGTTTGTCAATTTCCTAGAGCCCTTTACCAATGAATTTCTAAAATCCTTTAAAATTCACATTTTAGGTACAATTTTTCATGTTTTTGCGCCTTCAATTTCGTGAAATACTGACTCAGTCCCGCCAAGGTGCTTTTGATTTTAGTTATTCTGGGAGCCTACAGAATAATTCTAGTGCAACCCAGAAAAAAAAACCCGAAGGACTACAGGAAAACTGATAATTGACATTACTTGTAGCATAAGAGGTACAGAAGAAAAAACTTTTAGTCTACGACAAAGGAATCAAATAACAGGAGTGCACTGTGACTACAACGATTTCTTTTAAAATTCACGTGTAAGAGCATTTTATCATTTATAAATCGACCAGATACTTGTTCCATGGAAGTCTGAAACACTATCACAAAATATCAGCCTCATCATTGTTTGTTTAAGAAACTGCGTAACGCTCCGCTCACGTTATGCGCTCACAATGAGAGCGAGTGAGAGGCACGCGTCCCTTCCCACTCGAGCACAGTTAGCCCGCCTAAGAGCGAGAGAGACAGAGCGAGAGAGATAGGCATACACACCGGTTCATGTCTTGCGCTTCTATTTAGGCGCCTGCAATACAATTTTTACACGTTGCCAGTTAATTGTAAAACGATTGTGTAGTGATAATGTTGAAGGTAGTTTCGTCCATCGCAACAATTCAAACAGCAAAGGTAAATAATTTCAGACTGATAATATAACATGATGAAATAAATGACGTTTATTTCGTTTCTCAAACCAATAATAATTTTGTTTAAATTTTGATTTTTAATTAACCAGCAACATGTTAATTGTGTGTTGTGTGTGTTTGTGTGTGTTATGTTTTTTTATTAACATTTAAAATTATTTTACACTCAAAGTCGTTGTCACGTAATAAAACTTTCGCCCGTATACCGACTTTACAGGCAACCTTTTTGTCCGAAAATTCTCCTTACCTAGCGCCACGAAAACAGAAAATTCTTATCCGTCCAAAATTCCCTCAAACCAGCACTATCACGAAAATAAAGAATAACCCTTTTGGTTATTTATTTTCAATAATAAACTTTGGAATCGACCAAGAAAAAACAATTTTTAACGCCCCCTTCAAAATTTGTTGGTTTACTTTTCAAAGTACCTACGTGAATCCAAAAATCGAATAAAAATTTGGCCGTCCGTCCGCCCGTACGCCGTACGCGGCACTTTTGCCACCTTAGCATTGACCGATTTTTGATGAATTTGGTGTGTAGGCTCCATTTGGGGTCTAGTTGTGCCCCGAAGATTTTGGTTGATGTAGGTCACTTCTAAGGGTTGAAAATGAATTTTGAAATTTTGAAAACGCCCTAACTCGAAAAATGTCAGCAGGTAGGAAAGGGTTTAGAGGTAGTTATGAATCAGCCAAACAGCAGCTGAAACTCCTTCGATTGAAGGTGAAAACCGGATCAATAAGTGTCCAGTCTCTCGACCAAATCAAGAGGTTTCGAAGGTGTCTGGTCCATTCTGTTCAATCTAATAAAAAAAGTGGAGAAAGAAAGTACGAAACTATCGAAACTAGTTGATTGACTCAAGAGACAGGACATCTTTCAAAGGCTTGTTTTCACCCTCCAATCGAGTGAAAAACTCGAGAAATAAGATCGAAACCACCAAAACTAGTTGATTTACTCGAGAAACAGGACATCTTCAAAAAGCTTGTTTTTCTTCTTCAATCTAGCGAAAAACTCGAGAATAAGATCGAAACCACCAAAACTAGTTGGTTGACTCGAGAGACAGGACATCTTCAAAAGCTTGTTTTCTTCTTCAATCTAGCGAAAAACTCGAGAAATAAGATCGAAACCACCAAAACTAGTTGGTTGACCTCGAGAGACCAGGACATCTTCAAAAGCTTGTTTTCTTCTTCAATCTAGCGAAAAACTCGAGAAATAAGATCGAAACCACCAAAACTAGTTGATTTACTCGAGAAACAGGACATCTTCAAAAGCTTGTTTTCTTCTTCAATCTAGCGAAAAAACTCGAGAAATAAGATCGAAACCACCAAAACTAGTTGGTTGACTCGAGAGACAGGACATCTTCCAAAGCTTGTTTTCACCTCCAATCGACTAAAAAACTCGAGAAATAAGATCGAAAACCACCAAACTAGTTGGTTGACTCGAGAGACAGGACATCTTCAAAAGCTTGTTTTCACCTCCAATCGACTAAAAAACTCGAGAAATAAGATCGAAACCACCAAAACTAGTTGGTTGACTCGAGAGACAGGACATCTTCAAAAGCTTGTAGTAGTAGTAGTAAAGTAGGTACGCAAACCATTTCAGGTTGAATTTTCGTCCGACTGCCATTCTTGGCGTCGCGGACGTCATCGGAACGAGAGATTGCCGATCGTCTAATAGACAGAAACTTTCTGCTAGCGACCAGATTCGAACTCGCATCCTCGCAAGACGGTTCTTATCTTATCACCGCAGTTGGGTACACTGCCCACCAGACAACCGACGCCCTCTTCAAAAGCTTGTTTTCACCTCCAATCGAGTGAAAAACTCGAGAAATAAGATCGAAACCACCGAAACTAGTTGGTTGACTCAAGAGACAGGACATCTTCAAAAGCTGTTTTTCTCCTCCAATCGAGTGAAAACTCGAGAAATAAGATCGAAACCACCGAAACTAGTTGGTTGACTCGAGAGACAAAGTCATGATCATTTGATCAGTACTTAGATTTATTTCATTCGATTTGCCAACCCCATTTGGCAGCTCTGGGTGTTGGAGCGTGGCGTGACGTGTTTTTGATAAACCAATCGAGCATACGTGCTAAAGTAGAATGATGAACGGCGTACAAAAAGTGAAAATTATCTTCAAAAATACCGATTTGTATTTTTCCGAGAAAAGAAAGAATTATGAAAATTCAACAAAACAAACATTCCACACACGCATTCCGGGGGACGTCCCCTATGGATAAGCATTCTGTTCAATATGAAACCAGTGATAAGCGATAAAGCTGTGTTCACTCGATGTAATTTATTCAGTATTTCAGGCAAGAAATATGCCCCCCCCCCCCTCCCCGTTACCCGTGGAGCTTCGAATTTGAAGAGCATTTTAAAATCCATGATCTACGATACTCAGCATGCGAATTCGAGTTCATATGTAGTTTATGGTGTTTGGCACCATGGTGGCACCACTATTAGTTCCATGGTGAGACAGAGAATAATTCATGAATATCCGGATATAATGAGAATTTTCCCTCAATTTATTCAATGCTTGGGTACAATTAAAAAGCTATGAAGGAACCAAAATATTGAAAAGTCGGATGTTTTGTCAATATTATCCCCCCCCCACTCGCCCCCTGCCAATGCTAATTTTGTTACTTTGGTGAAATGGTGTGCAATTTGGAAGATTGCAAGAAGGAAGAACAAAAAAAGAAACACGTAAATCTTTGGAAATGGAGGCCTGGGCAGAGGTTACAAGATTATGGCCGAATACGCATGTTTTTTTTAGCATTAAACCCCCTTTCTCCCCCTTTTCCCTCTGAAAATGCAAAATTCGAAATTCCGGCGACGTAGTGCACAACTAGATAGGTTTCCGCGTCGAACACTAAAAGAACCACGAAATCAGTTAAAAACTAAGGCCTGTGCAGAGACACAAGATTTTGTCATACACACAGACATACACCAATGCGGTTTTTTGCTGATTTGGATTCAGAATGGTCTAAAACGGTGTGTTAGCTATTTCTTTTTGTTTATTATTTTCAATAATGAACCTTTGGAATCGACCAAGAAAAAAAAATTTTAACCCCCCCTCAAAATTTGATGGTTTACGTTTCAAGGTACGTAGAATCCAAAAATCGAATAAAATTTGGCCGTCCGTCCGCCGTACGCCGTACGCCGTACGCCGTACGCGGCACTTTTGCCACTTAGCATTGACCGATTTTGATGAAATTTGGTATGTAGGCTCCATTTGGGGTCTAGTTGTGCCCCGAAGCTTTTGGTTGATGTAGGTTACTCCTAAGGGTTCCAAAATCAATTTTGAAATTTTGAAAACGCCCTAACTCAAAAAATTTTGATATAAAGGTATTGTTTTTCCTTCAAATTAAGATTCTATAGAATTTTTAGAATTTTTTGAGACCACGCGGAGCTCTGTAGGACAAACCGTTCGCTCACTACGAAAATTTAAGTGTTTATATTGAAATATATATATATATAAATCAAAACACGAGTGTGAATCGCGAAAGAGGCCTAATCTCCGTTCAAATTAGAGCAGACCGAAATGCAATCGATGGTTGGTGATGTTGATTTTTTTTTTGATTTTTTTTGATTTTTTTTTATTTTTGTTTTTTTGATTTTTTTTTCTTTTTCTTTTCATATTGGATGGTTGTGATTTTGGAGACGAGTGATCTATATAGAAAATAATAAACCATTGTGTAATAATTTGCAGCGTTTTCTGTTGAGTGTTGTCCAACTTTGCCCCAGAATAACCGCATAAGGACAACCAAGTCTTACTGTGGGACGTCCTAAAGACGGACTCGAGAACAAGAACTATTTTCAAAAGAACTGCTTGAGCGATTTAACAATAAATGTAGAATTAACTCACAGAATCACTTCCCACATATGAATGATATGTTAGTATGACGTATGTGATTGTCTTGAGATTTGGACCATTTTATCTGAATAAATCATCTCGTTCGTAAATCCGAGTTCTAAAACTCCTAAAAAGCGTAGCTGAAAGTTGATGGTAGGGGGTAACATTTCGTTTCAAATGCCTCAAGTGGGCAGAAGAAATAAATACGGACGGAATCTTTTAATTAAACCTCCCCATCATTCCATCTCTACTTCAGTTCCAACTGCCCCCTCCACCTCTGTATTCCACTGACTGTGGGTACAGGCCGCAGCGTCGGTTCGGAGGAGAGAGTGTTATGAAATATTTAATATCACGGGAATTAAATGATTACTTGGTTAGCTTCGTTAATTTTCAGTGGATGTTACTTGAGAGGAAAACCTCTCCTCGACGGCATAAAGGTTTTCATTAGCTTTTCCCCAACCGACAGGTGATTTCTTGTAGACCTAATATAAAATGTAATTTTAACTTTGGCTATAAAAGGGGACTCATGTATTTCGCTACAGGCTCCCTCCCTCCCACCAGATTCTCGTCCAACTTTACAATTACTAGAACCTTCCATCGTTTTATTGTGCGTATGAAGAAATTAAATGAATAAACTTTTTGCGGTTCCTCCAACCTTTACAACCAATTCGTTATGATTGAGTTTCTAATTGAACCCGAGGATGGAAAAACTAAGGATAATCATAGCTGTAAATGCTGCGGCAACTGTAAGTTTTTATGTTTTTTATTGTTGCGAGTGGGAATGTTTCTGTTTTTATATCCGGCGATCATTTATCGCAAAAGGCAATAAAGGTAGAAATACTCAAACAAAAAGTTGATTATGGGAAATGTGAAATGCGGATTCTTCAGTTTAGCAATATACATATAAAACTTCCACTTTGGCAAAACTCTACGAAATATTGGTCTTGTATTGATGAAAATTCGCAAGCATCTGTTGGGCCAGGCCATAAACCTTGTCTTACAAATTAAATTTCGTTGCAACCAAAGGGACCGTTGAGTAGTTCTTCTGATTCACCCTAAGTGTCATTGGAAATTGGAGTGGAAGGGCACATATCCACTTAACAAAATACGTATTTTTTCGCCATAAGTTCCAAACAGGGGCGTGGCGTCCGTAAGGCCACTCGGGTTCTAGCCCTGCAAAATTTCCCTTTCTTTAAGCTAGATTTTCACCTCAAAGTTGAAAAAACCAATCCATTGAAAAATGAAAAATCCATTGAAGCATGGATCTTTTACAGGTGGGAATAATTTTACACTGACACGTAACTATTATTATGTCAAATATCCATGGTGGAAATAAAAGAAGAAGAAGTAGGACGGAAGTTGGTAACGTATCCCTCACGACCAGCACCATGGACCTAGAGAGAAGCAGAAGAAGAAGTAGGATGGAATCGATAGGTATCTAACAATCGATTGTCCACTCCCAATTTCCTAAATTTGGAAAATTATCATGTTGCCAAGGAAACTCTGGGGCTCAAACAATTCGTGCCCCAGAGTTCCTATCACAGTTACAACTTTTTTTTTTTTTTAGTTTTTGCCCCGTCCGCACATGCCCAGTAGTGTAAACATATTGTTTAGTAATGCATGCATTCCAGGAGACGTCCCATTGGATAAGCGTTAGTTAACCAGTTGGTAAGCGATAAAACTGTTTCACTGGATGTAATTTGGTTTATTAGTTTAGGCAAGAAATAGTGACCCCCCCCCCCTCACCATTATCTACCAAAACATTTCTAGCGGCAGGGGAGCCTCGAATCTGAAGAGCATTTTAAAATCCATGATCTACGATACCCAATATGCGATTTCGAGTTCACCCCCCCCCCCCTTCCATCACCAATGGTAACAGTCTGGCACCAAAGCGGGAATACGTCGTAACATTGAACTTTCATCTATTAGTTTTAGTAGGCGGTCCGTCGAGGTTCACATCCGTATTCAAGGTGAAACACAAAAAAAAAAGAAAAGAAAAACACGAAATATGCGGTTATGGCATCATGGCACCACGGTGGCACCACTACTAGTTCCATGGTGCTACACAGAATAATTCATGAAAATACGGAGGTATAATGAGAATTTTTCTCAATTTCAAAGGTTGTGTACAATTAGTAAGCAGTAAAGGAACCGAAATATTGAAAAATCGGATATTTTATGAATATTATCCCCCACTTGCCCCCCTCCCCCTTGCGAATTTTGGTACTCAGGTGAAATTATGTACAACTCGGAAGTTATTTGAGTCAAGCAAAAAGAAAACACACAAATCGGTTGGAAATTGAGGCCTGGGCAGAGTTTACAGGATTCTGCCCGCAAACGCACGTTTTTTAAGCATTAACCTCCCCTTCTCCCCCTTAAAAGCAAAATTCAAAATTTCGGCGCCGTAGTGCACAACTAGATAGTTTTCCGCGTCGATTGAAAAAAAGAACCACAAAAATCGGTTGAGAACTGAGGGCCTGGGCAGACGACACAAGATTATGCCCAAAAACACACGTTTTTCGAGCATTAACCCCCCTTTCCCCCCCCCCCCCCCCCCCCCTTAAAAGGTAAAATTCGGAATTCCGGTGACGTAGTGCACAACTAGATAGTTTTCCGCGTCGAACAAAAAAACGCTGCAAATTATTACACAATGGTTTATTATTTTTCTATATAGATCACTCGTCTACAAAATCACAAACCATCCAATATGAAGAAAAAAGAAAAAAAATCAAAAAAAAATAAATAAATAAAAATCACCAATTATTGATTGCATTTTGGTCAGCTCTAATTTGAACGGAGATTAGGCCTCTTTTGCGATTCACACTCTTGTTTGATTTATATATATTTCATATAAAACCTTTTAAATTTTCGTAGGGCTGTGTCCTCAAAAAAATTCTAAAAATTCTATAGAATCTTAAATTGAAGGAAAAACAATACCTTTATATCAAAATTTTCGAGTTAGGGCGTTTTCAAAATTTCAAAATTGATTTTGGAACCCTTAGAAGTGACCTACATCAACCAAAGCTTCGGGGCACAACTAGGACCCCAAATGGAGCCTACAATACCAAATTTCATCAAAATCGATCAATGCTAAGTGGCAAAAGTGCCGCGTACGGCGGACGGACGGCCAAATTTTTATTCGATTTTGGATTCTACGTACCTTGAAACGTAAACCATCAAATTTTGAGGAGGTGTTAAAATGTTTTTTTTTCTTGGTCGATTCCAAAGGTTCATTATTGAAAATAATAAACCAAAAGAACCAGGAAAATCGGTTGAGTACTAAGGCCTGTGCAGACGACACAAGATTTTGTCACACACACACACACACACAGACATACACCTATGGTTTTTTTCGCGGATTTGGATTCAGAATGGTCTAATACGGATTACTGTGTGGTTATTTTTTTTCTGTTGAGTGTTGTCCAACTTCACCCCAGATCGATCGCATAAGGACGCCCAAGTCTTACTGTGGGACGTCCTAAAAATGCAGGCCTCATCCGTACCCCCCCCCCCCTCTCTTCTTGGCCACAGCTGAGGAGGACGCAATCGATTTTATTCTCTTTGATCATGACAATACTTAGTATTGATTCAAGTCGAATTTGAGATCATTCCTTTTTAGTATTTTTTTTTTTTTTTTTTTTTAATGAAAAAGTTTATTATTTCATAATTATTTATTCAAGTAAAATATTGACTATGTACCTACCTACGTTCAAATCCAAAGTGCAATTATCCACCCTCATCCAGTTTCTTCCAATTTACAATTTTGTAATTATGTACATCCAAAATGATGTAAACACGGAATGAAAAATGATGTGAGTGAAGAGCAAACATCAATGTATCAAGACTCTTTTTTATACGAATCGAGCTCTAAATACAGGAGGAAAAAACCTGATAAATCACTCGAACGGTTCAGATACCCTTTGACAGTGGAAGCTGTGGCATTATTCAAATGGGCTTGTGGAGTATAAAAAGGTTATTTGGAGAGGTAGTGTTTAAGTGTGGTTTGTGAGGGTGGAGGGGGGGGGGGTGATCCCGTGTTCATAACTGGACTACCAACGTGTTTGCTCCACGTGTTTTTTTTTTTTTTTTTTTGTTTTTTTGTTTTTTTGTTAAGCTTCGACGCGCTCTCGAAAAGTTTAGGGCGATCCCAAACGACAGCAATGATATCCACCATTGAGGGGTCACTTCGGATATCGCTCTGGTAAAAAAGTTATTTGTAAATTAATATTTTTAATTACACTCTGGTGTTTACTGAAGTGCCGTGCGATGGTACCCACTTCCCTCCAGTGCAAACGCGGGAAAAAAAAACTTCGGGAAACAAATGCACTTTGTTGACAGAGTCAACAGTTCAGCTACCGGTACATTTTTTTATGATATATGTTGGAGTATATTTGCACAAATGAACGGATATTCGCAAGCATATCATGTAGGGGGGAGCGCGGTTGGTTTGAACATTTTTTTAGAGACTATAAGAGCCCAAGTATTGGATGGCATATTTTGCATGTGAATAACATTCATAGATGTAGTATTGGCCGAACTAACATCCCTACCCGTAATTCAAAACGACTCGTAAGACGTCTGCCAAGTTGGGTGGGCAGTTTACCTCCGTCACAATAATCGACATTGACGTCCAGAATCAGTCAGAATACAAATGATTGGTTGAAGTATTGAGGAGCCATCCAACATGAAGAAAAACATCGACCGTATTTCGGTCAGCTAAAATTTGAACGGAGATTAGGCCACTTTTGCGATTCACACTCGTGTTTCTGATATATCGTAAGTCCAACCCTTACATTCTCGTAGGGAGCGAACGGTTTGTCCTACAGGGCTCCACGTGGTCTCAAAAAATTCTAAAAATTCTACACTATCTATAATTGATGGAAAAACAATACCTTTATATCAAAATGTTTTGAGTTAGGGCGTTTTCAAAATTCATTTTTGAACCCTTAGAAGTGACCTACATCAACCAAAACCTTCGGTGCACAACTAGACCCCAAATGGAGCCCACATACCAAATTTCATCAAAATCGGTCAATGCTAAGTGGTGAAAGTGCCGCGTACGGCGTACGGTGGACGGACGGCCAAATTTTTATTCGATTTTTGGATTCTACGTACCTTGAAACGTAAACCATCAAATTTTGAGGGGGTGTTAAAAAATTTGTTTTCTTGTTCGATTCTAAAGGTTCATTATTGAAAATAATAAACCTAAAATGAAAACTTTAAACTCGATTCCAAGAAATAGGAGCAGTAGGTGCCTTCATTAGGAAATTTTAATACTGATTGCTAAGACAACTCATTTTGGTCAGCTGGAATTTGAACAGAGGTTAGACCTCTTTTGCGATTCGCACTCCTGTTTCTGATTTATCGTACTCCAACCCTCAAGACCTCATAGGGAGCGAACGGTTTCTCCTCTCAAAGCTCTGGATCGTTTCATTCGATTCTAAAACTTCAATTCTATTTCAAATTGGTGGAAAAACCATAACTTTATTTTGAGAGTTTTTTTAGTCCTCTTCTGCGATTTACACTCTTGTTTCTGATTTATCTCAAGTCCGACCCTTAAGTTCTCGTAGGGAGTGAACGGTTTGTCCTACATAGCTCTGCGTAATCTCAAAAATTTCAAAAAATTCAATACCATTTTAAATGACGAAAAACAACACCTTTATATAGGAGGATATATTTTTGAGATAGGGAGTTTTAAAAGTGATAACCCTATTTTCAACCCTTAGAAGTGACTGACATCAACCAAAAGCTTCCCAGCACAACTAGACCCCAAATAGAGCCTACATACCAAATTTCATCAAAATCGGTCGATGGTAACTAGGAAAACTGTCGCGTACGGCGAACGGAATGATTTCTTTTCGGATTCTACATATTTTGAAACGCAAACAACCCCAAGGTACTCAAGGTTATGGAAGCAACCTTTGAGCTGATGCTTTCTGTGCATTGTAATTAGTCTTAAGCACTTTTCATTATATTATTATAGACAAATTGGGCGAAGAAGAAATCAAGAATATGGACGCCGAACAGATTGCTAAAAAAGAAGCTGAGGAGCTGCAGAAAGAAAAACGGGAAATGCAGCAAAAGTTGAAGTCTCAAGAGAAGAAGATCGATTAGGTACTTTGAGCGAGCGAAGAGGCTCGAGGAAATCCCTCTTCTACAGAAGAACTTTGACGAAAGATAGGTTAGTAAAATTACTAGGTGACCAAACTGATCCTGAAAGCCAACGTGGAGGCGGGCATTGCATTGCATCGGGTCGCAGCAGACCGGGAGGAGGAAAAACTCCTCGAGAAATTATCTCTTTCCCCGACTATAGTTTGTGCACCTCCGTTTAAATGCCACTAAACTAATTCAGTCACATTTTTACGATGCGATGCGATGTATAATATTCTTAGATCCGATCTATTTACTTTCAAATATTACAACATACAGTAAGCCGTGTGGTTGTCTTAGATCTATTAGGTAAAACTGTATGTTGAATTTACTTAGATGATCTGTTAGCAACGTTCTCAGCACTCTCGAGGCTTTCTCACTGACATTTCAAAGATAATAGTAGTAATATTTTGATTTCCGTTCGTGTTCAGCGTCTACTCGTGATAGGTAGAAAAACTAAAATGTGCACAGAACCATCGAAAACTAGTAAAGTAAGTAAGTAAGTAAAGTAAACAACCATTTCAGGTTGGATTTTCGTCCGACTGCCATTCCTGGCGTCGCGGACGTCATCAGCCGTCTTCCTATGGGAAGATCAGAATTTGTTCTGATGATTTCGCTCATGGCTTCCCATTGGCCTCACCGCCCTGGGTTGGGACGAGGGGAACTGCGACCGACTCGCCCCGAAAATATGCCGCGGAGGCGGGCTTCGAACTCACGGCCCCTGCAACCGGTTCGAGTACCGTCCCCAGGGACACACGCCGTAGCTCGCTCGGTCACAGCTGACCCCCATCGACCGGTG